>JARHVA010004624.1:327500-377500 GCA_037957365.1 Torreya grandis
CTATCTTCTGAATATAGTATTTTACTAACTATCAACAAAACCAGTTGAAATAAGAATTGAAATTGTTCTTAGTTATGCAATATATATCGCCCTTATAGTGATCTTGAAATCAAAGCATATATGATTTTATGAGTACAAGATAAGGTAGACTTCCATGAACTACTTGGTGCAAACTTCCATGTACTGTGTACCTTAATTTTTTAGGTACACTATGAACCATAATGGTCAACATCAATAAAACTAATGGGTGCACCATAAATATTGATGAAATTAGGGAAAATTATTCCCTTAATAATATATGATAATAGAAATTGAATGAGAATATGGCTTAATTTGGTTAAATTATCATAATTGATTTTAGTAATTGGCTAATTCACTTAATTTGAAATGAAATTATGTGTGATTTAAACCCTTTATCTTTTACAAATGTATGAATTTAATTGGAATAAATTTCATCCCTAATTAGACCAAACCAACAATTAGTTTAATTAATGATGTAATTTGGGTCAAAATGTTGCACTTCTATTGTGTTATAATTATAAATCATCCCTTTAGGATTTGAAATAGATTGGATTCACAAGCCTAAGGCCCATACCTAGATAAACACAAAAATATCAATGTCTAATAATAAATCTAAAAAATCCAACTTTGGCCATGATTAAACACTACAAATTTATTAAACAATTTCATAAAAAAAATGGATATGACATCGATCACTCTCTCATGTTTATAAATGTATATGTTTTTAATATTTCTATTAATTTAAAAGTTTTTATCTATATTGATTTATAAGTATGTCTTTATATACCAATATTTGTCACAACTATATATATATATATATATATATATATATATATATATACTATATATATATATATATATATATATATAAGTTCACAATGTATGCCTAATTGTATACACATTGAATATAATAAAAATAAATATTTTCTTGGAGGTGGTTGGGGGTGCACGATCAACTATTCATTATTTATCATTTTTGAAGATCTGTTTAGTCTCTCTCTCTCTCTCTCCTCTCTCTCTCTCTCTCTCTCTCTCTTCTCTCCTCTCTCCTCTCTCTCTCTCTCCTCTCTCTCCTCTCTCTCTCTCTCTCTCTCTCTCTCTGTCTGTGTGTGTGTGTGTGTGTGTGTGTGTGTGTGTGTGTGTGTGTGTGTGTGTGTGACAAAATAGGCCTAATTTTATATATGTTATAGAATCCAATTTCTTAATTTTTTTGAGGTAGTTAGTTGGCACATGACTGAATATTTACTATGGGTTTTTATTGATCACCTATTAAAAATTAATATATTTTACCTATCTATAATTAAATATTAAAAAAATTTAGAAACCTACACTTGAAATTCTGTAATTCATGTTCTTATATCATTTCTAACTTTTGAGTGTAAACATCAAAAATAATATATGCAACTTTAGATTTATCATTTTTTTGGATAACAATGTCCACTTAAGACCCTTTTTGGCCCCCTATTTCCATGGGCTTAACCTAAGGTAAGTGAGGTTATTCTTACTTACAATGGTGAGGCAATTGAGGTATTATCTTCATATGCATATTTGAAGGTTCTTTTCTTTATACCATGCTCTATCTTGACTCCATAATTAAATTCTAGACTATATAATTGAAATGAAACTCTCAACACCCTTAAAAATTATTATTTTTGTCTTAAGCTTAAGGAAATTTAGATAAATATCCACCTCTTTCACTTCGCTGCTCATACCTACCATTTTATAGGGTTGTAAGGTTTAAGGATTGGACCTTTGAGTAACTAAGGACAGAAAAAAAATAGAGAAATTGACTCATGCCAAGATATTATTCCCTCACACCATCATCCTTGCATAATTTGTCACAAGCTTGATCATTTATTTAATTATATTTCATGTTGTGAGAATTTTTTGCAAACTTGATAGTTGGGTAACTCTCAGAGTGGTTATTATTTGACCCTAAATTTTAAATATGGATCTTATGAGGATAGATAGGGTTAATAATATATAAATGAAAAAACACAAGGTGTTAAATAGATGTGTATCAAGTAAATTATTTATTAGACATAAATAAAAATATACTAAATTTATTATGTTGAGATATCCTAAAAATAGAAAGTATAGCTATGCTATATATTTTAATAACAATGAAATAAGATAATTAGTTGGTTTTAATGATAATAAATATTTGGATTAGGAATAGGCAGGAAGTAAACTAGAATAATGATCTGGAACATTCACCAAATTCTTGATTAAGTGCCTCTATATCCTTGGACACTTGCATCTACATTTGATGGTTGTCTTGACACTACTATCTATATTGGATGTAGGTTTATAATATAGAATACCTACTAAAGTTGGATGAAACTACCTATATGCTTTTGGGCTTTGTGTCACCCTTTTTCTAGTGCAGTCATATCTAGGTCATGGATGGTTGCTCCTTATCAAATAGAAAAAGTACTAGTTCTTCATCTTCATAGTGGCTATGGAAAAAATGGGTTAGTGGGAACATGATATAAAAATACCTCAAATATCCCTTTGTCAATGAGCACTACATATATACCTAGTACTCTGAAGAGGGCCTCAAACCTATGTAGTTCTCTCTAATATGTTGGATTGTGTATGCATAAGGATGTGATATGAGGAAAGTAAGTACAACAATGACTTATCTTGTAACTTAGAAAATTGGACTCTTTAGCTAATCCTTTAGAAATTTATTCTCGAATATTATTTCATATTTGGATTATTCTCGAATATGTATACAATTTCAAGAAAAAAAAATCACCCCAAACGAAATCCCTATACAAAATTTATGGCCTCTAGAATTTGGTGCTCAATTGCATAACATATTGTTGTGAAGCAATGACACTAACAACACTATGTCACACAAAAGCATGCTAAAATTTGAATTCCTATTTAAAACCTATATAATTTCAAAAAATAAATCATCTCAAACTAAGTTCATATGCAAAATTTATGGCCTTAAAAATTTTGTGCTCAGTTGCATCACATCATGTTGTCAAGTAATGACACTATGTCTCCTAGTAGCACTATGTCACATGACAACACTATGTCACATGATATCATACCAAAATTTGGTTTATTATTTAAAATATATACAATTTCAAAAAAAATCATCTCAAAATGAGTCTGTATGAAAAATTTATGGCTTTTGTAAGTTGATGCTCAATTGCATTGCATCATGTCGTCAAGCAATAACACTATGTCTCTCGAAAGCACTATGTCACCTGGCATCATGCTAAAATTTAGACTTTTATCAAAGGAATATATAATTTAAAAAATAAATTCATCAAATTGAGTCTATATGTAAAAATTATGGCCTTTGAAAATTGTTTAATTGCATCATAACATGCCACTGAATGACAACATGCTACATAGCGATAGCATGCTAACAAACAACAATATGCTTTTGAGTGGTAGCATGCTGCTGAGTGGTATCATGTTTTCAAGTGGTATTATTTTATCCAGTGGTATCAGGTTTCCTAATTTTAGCATGCTATCGAGTGACATCATACTACCAAGTAACAACAACATGGTGTTGTCAGAAAACAACACCATGATGTTAAGTGACACTAAATGCCAACTTTTCAAGGCCATAAATTTTATATACGGACTCAGATTGACACAATTTATTTTTAAAATTGCATATATTTTCAAGATGAATTTAAATATGTGATAATATTAAGGATTAATAAATTTTTTGAAACTTTTTTTTATTTATCCCACAACCTATCTGTTGGGCAACCTCAATATTCAACATGACAATATGGTAAAGAATGGGACTTAGATGGTAACCCCATTGAACATATGTACTATATATAAGGTGAATCATATGGATGGCCCCATAATTATTATAAATAATTGGTGAGCTGACCTTTAAAAAATTTTACATCCCAAAAATTTAGGCGAATGGGTATAATGTACTACTCTTGAAAAATTGCCAAATATAATTTACCAAAAGGTGAATATTCATGAATTAGTGAATATTCATCACTAAAGTTTAACCTAACATTACCTTTGTGTGAGCCAAAAATGAGTGATTTTATAGTGACTAACTTGCAACCAAGATCATGTTATAGTGTATAATCAGTTCATATGATTTGAAATTCAAATCCTTGAAATGATTGAAATTGAAATAGGTCAAGGTTTAGGATCATACTTGTGTATCAAAAGTAATCATCTTACCTTTCGGTAATTTGATTTAAAATATATATCATTACGTACATAGATATGTGATTAGGACAAATATATAAATATAGAAAGTGAATAAATATAAAGATATAGAGAGATATTAGAGGACACATACCCCCAACCTTAGATAAAAGATGATTTTTTACATGGCAGCTGAGATTAACTCAACTGTGCAACCCATTTATACTTATAACTTGGTAAGCATGAGTGAACGAAGTCAACTCACATTATAAACCTTGTGAGTCTCGATGATGTAATAAAGTACAACCTATAAACTAGCCAATATTTACTGATTTAGTCTACTCAAACATATGAAAAAGTGAACCAACTACTATAGTACATTGGCTCAATATAGTTCATAAAATTCCAATCTAGTGGGTGATGATAGTCCTTGAAAATGTTTATAATATGAAATTGATTTGATTTTGAAATATTAGGTACACATTCCATAGCATATGCACCTTAGATATGTCTCATGATGGAACTATGAATACCATTGATACCAATATATATAATTCTACCACTAATGTGTGTCTAAATTATATAGCTATGAATTTGGTGAATTTGAAAACTATGTAAGAGTGGAGAAGATGTTTCCAAACATGCCCCCACTATACACACACACACACACACACACACACACACACACACACACACACACACACACACACACACACATGTATTTATGTATATGTATATATATATATATATATATATATATATATATATATATCTGTGTGTGTGTGTGTGTGTGTGTGTGTGTGTGTGTGGTATAATGACTAAGTGTGGAGAACATGTTTCCAAAAATTCCCCTCCATTTGCATTTAAAACTATGAATATGTGGAATTCATTCCTCTATGACATGGCCCCACTGATATGACCCATTTGAGTTTAGGGAAGATATAGATTGGTAATTACCTCAACTCAAAAGGATAATATTACCATATAACTATGAATGAATCATGTAACATATATAAGAACATGTTTAGGTAAATATTTCATCGAAGCACATAGAATGTGATTAGATGAAGGCCTAAGATGTCTGATAGATGTCATGAAATTATCTATATAGTAACAATACAAGTTCAACAAGTAACCAAGCATATGCACAAGAGCACTCAAAATCAAGCCAAAAGATAATGGTCCAAAGAGACCACGAACAAGGGGCATGTCTAAATGTCACACAATCAAATGGGAATTAGTTTAGTCAAATGTCCGCAAAATAAAGAATGACATATTCAAATATCCACACAACAAGCAATGACATGCTCAAATGTCAAAAATATGTAAATATAGGCATAATGGCTACAAATAATGGAACATATTCAAAAGCTAAACAGACAAGACAATAGCATGGTAAAACACTAAAGGAAGTGTATAAAATAAAGCATAAGCAATTGACATAAACATACCATACTAATCCTTACACACACACACACACAGATATATATATATATATATATATATATATATATATATATATATATATATATATATATATATATATATATATATATATATATATATATATATATATATATATATATATATATATATATATATATATATATATATATATAAGTTAAGCACTTGACATATCATGTACACTGAAAAAGATATAAGAATGGATGAAGGAATGTGTAAGGACTTATAGGAGCTCAAACATGATAGCGTAAAATGACCAAATAATAATGATAATAATAATAATAATAATAATAATAATAATAATAATAATAATAATAATAATAATAATATCCTAGATGTATCATGTTCAAGTTTAGGTAAAATGTATACTAGAACAGGTAAAATGTATACTAGAACCTAAGGATCTCATCAAGGAGATGCCTTTGTGGAGGCCCTATATCACATGTTTCATATTCATATGTTGCATAAGTAATATCATCAGGATCATACCAATATTCTATGTTACTAGGATCATAATCATCAATGTAATCATTATTATAGTAAAAATGTAACTTCCTAGGTTGTTCTTAAACTTGTGATATATAATTTAGAGCATTTGTGTATGAAAAATTCATTATACCATATATTTGAGTTTCCTTCTCAAAATTTTGTTTTTCTTGAGTATGTTCATCATTTTCAAAATGTGGCATCTCATTATGGGATAGAGAAGATTCATGTATCTTTGCTTGCAGACTAGGAAACTTTAATATTTTTTCCTTGACTTATTCATTTTTTGATAATATGTCTTGCTCTAGTTTGGCCTTTTGAATCTTTTATTACTCTAAGTTTTTCATTGGAAACTTTTTTTGCTTGGAATTATTCTTTGGTACCCATATATTTTCTCTTTTCACTTTTATTTTAGGAGAAGTACTCCTAATATGAGTGGTTCTCTTGGTTGATGTATCAATGATATGTTCACCAATACCTTTGTGAATTTTTATTTTTTTATTTAATGCAAAACAAAATTATATATGATGTTTAGGCATTCTATGATATGCACAAAAATATTTACATCTCTTGATAGGATGTGGAGGAGGTAACTTTATCACTTTATGTCAAATCATTTTGCTTAGGATTTCACTTGGACTCTTAATATCCTTTGCTATAATATTTGGATCACTTGTTTTAGATGTATTATGTTATAGAATTTCATTTGGATATGAGACATTTTCGGGTGTAATATTGATAGAGGAAGATGCCAATACATGATTAACACTAATATGTTTTATATTTTGGGCATATGGAATATGATTTTCCAATAATGTGATCTTTGCATTCAAGTGTTGATTTTGATTTTGTAAATATTGTATTAACTTTCTCATAAGGGTGACTTTATATTTTATAGATTCACAAGTACATACCTTAGGTGTTTCAAATTGAACATGCATACATAAACCATATACCTTATCCTTTAAGGGAGTAATAGCATGGAGTTGCTTAGAGGGATGATAATTGTCACCCTCATTAGGGTGAGGAGGGTGAAGAGGCTCCTTTTTATCCATTTTAAATGTTTTAAAAATTTACAAGATAATGGGATAAGAAAGACATAAAAATATAAAGGAACAATAAATCATGATAATAAAATTTATAACTAAATGATTACTACATTAAAAATCATAAAACAAGAAAACCTAGGCCAACTAAGGTTTCGACACAAAGACATAAAAGTTAGGTTCATCAAAATTTTAACATTAAATTTTAGATATGGATCCTATAAGGATAGATAGAGTTAATAATATAGAAATGAATAAACACAAGGGTGGAAAACAAATCTATAGTAGGCATATGTTAAAGATGTTTGATTTTGTTAAAGATAAAGACTTAGTATTTAATGAATATTTATGGGTTTGGGGTAAGTATATGCAATTGGATAAACCCTGACATCCTAATTTCAATCCACATACTAAAACTCTTAACACTAAATTGATTTTGTTATGGCTTCCAAACCATCCTCTTCAGTTTTGGAGCCATGTTATTTTTAGCACCATTGGGAATTCTATTGGTGATTTTTTGCATTAATATCCTATAATAGAAGAAAGGGTCCATTCAAACTATTCCCAAATAGTGGATAATTTTGATGTCAATAAAGATCTTGTAGCTCAAATGGATTTGATTGTAAGGGATAGAATCTGGGTACAATCTAATGATTATGAAGGCTTACCTTTTAGGTACCACAAATGTTTTCATACTAGTCATCTAGTCAATGATTGCCAAAGCATCAAGTACAAAATAGAAAATACTTGGAGGGATGTAAGTCTATAACATATAATAGTTGAAGCTACTATTGAGAATGAGGATGAAAGTGAAATTATGAATGTGGCCTTGGAACCACCTATGGAAATGTTAGCTCCATGTGGGGAGGAAGTAGTAAAGGATTCTAAACATATCACTACATCTAAATCTAGGGAGGGATTGATTGATCATATTCTATTAAAGTCCAGGTTAGAAGGTGAAGGTTTGTTATCTAGGGTTCCATTGTTGAATCATAAACTAGGTGATGCTCTTGAACTCTCCATTCAAATCTTTCCTAATTCAGGGAAAGGAGGTAACTAGATGGTAATGAGTAAAAAAATGAAATAAAGAGTTAGTGGCACTTAATATGATCCTTAGATTGTGAAAGGAAAATGATTTCAAAGGTTCTTACATGTATCTTGGTTTAGTACTATTTAAGTGGTTGTTATGTTTATGTTCTTATTGTAGTTTTGGGATGTGTTTTGATCTTTTTAGTAGGCATTATTGTATTATTTGTTTTTTATGACAATGCTTGTATGTTATTATGTAAAAATTATGTTCCCTTTTGAAAACCAATATTTACCATTAATAAAAAAATACATTTGCAGAAGGCCAATTATTTATAAAAATAAAAAAACATATTCTTAATTTATTATGTTGAGATACACTAAAAATAAAATTTAAATATGTGATATCTATTGCAATAAAAATAAAACAAGATACTTAGCTAGTTTTGATGCTAACATATATCTAGATCAGGAACATGAAGTAAGTAGATCGGAAGAAGATTCTAGAATAATTGCCAAATTTTGGATTAAGTGCCTCTAAAGCCTCAAACACTTATGACACCATGGGATGGTTACGTCGATGATGTTATTTGTATGAGAGATAGGTGTCTAGTACAGTATACATATTAAAAATTGATGTGATCGCCTAAATGCTTTTGGGTTATGTGTTTATTTTTCTCTGATGCACTCAGATCTACATCATGAACTGTCACTCCTTGGCAAATATCAAACAACATATTTATTCATCTTCATAGTGGTTGTGGGAATAAGGGGTTAGTGGGCACATAATATTGAACTATCCCAAAGAATCCTATGTCAGTGAACACTGCCTACATAGTTAATGCTCTAAAGAGGGCCTCAAAATTATGTAGTTTCCCCCTATGTTTTGGCTTGTGTGTGCATAAGAATGCGATATGTAAAAATCAAGTACAAAAGTGACCTAGCTTGTAACTTGGGAAATCAAACTCTTGGGCTACTCATTTAGTATTTTGGACATGCAGATGTTCTGATTCTATGACTGATATGAAAATACGAGAAAATCAAAAAGTTTTTTCTCACTTGAATGCTCTCTGATATGAATGTTACATCTTTCTAGGTGTAGGTAAATTATAAATGAGGTTTGATCTTATATTTATATCATTCCTTTGTAGAATATATTGACTAGATGTAACATTCATATCAAAGAGCATTATATTTATATCATTCCTTTGGAGAATATATTGCATAGAAACACTTAGGTTGACCATGGGTATACATTTTTTTTGAAAATTTTGATGTCTTTAGGTCATTGGACACTTGCATCAGGGTAAGACACTTATGTTGATGTAGGCATCTATCTAGGGTGAAAGTGTTTAGAAAGCAGTATAATAGGTACAAGTCCCAAACTTGTAGAGATGGATAATAAGTAAGTTAAAATCCTTCTGAATAAAATAGAAAACCTAGGTCATAAGAATGACATTGGTCAAACTAAGAGATAAACAACAAGCATAGAGATATTATATATGTAAAAGTTGTGGAAGTGGGAAAGGTTTAGAAATCACATGAATAATCAGGGTTTGAGTTTGCCAAGTATACGATACTTAGGTGTTATATAATTCATAAATATAATCTATAGTCACCTTAGGTATCCATACATTGCTTTCGAATTATCTATAAAGCAAGAAAACCATGAGTTTTATTCATATTGGTATTTGAGAGCCTCTTCATCACTTTAAGTCATTGGTCTTGATCTTACCATATCATAGCATTACTATTGATGCTCTAGAGAGAGAGAGAGAGAGAGAGCGGGGGGGGCGGGGGCGGGGGAGGAGGGGGGGGGGGGGGGGGGGGGGGGGGGGGGGGGGGGCGAGAGGGGGGGGGGAGAGAGGGAGAGAGAGAGAGAGAGCCTACCTCCTATTTACATTGTCTTAGCCCAAAGAGTCACTAACCTCAAATTTTCAACATTACTAAGAAAAGTACGTCTTTACTTTAGTGATGGGTTCATCCAAATCCTTGGGTGCACTAAACTACAATTACTTTATAGCTTGAGGATTTTGCTTGCTCAACTCAGAGTTTGCTCCCATCATCCTTGCATTGAGATAGACCATCATAACCCTCAAGAGCATTATACTTGTCAAATTTTCTCTCTGGAGTTTGAGATTGAGGAATATTTTTTTTTCTTATGCCCTCATTATTATTAAATAAGAGGACAATTATTTTTCCTCTTCTGAACTTACCTTAGCTCTCTCCAAACATTCATGGCTTGTGATGAATAGAGATGCTTATCCCTCTTCCTCTGAGAAATGTTTCATCTTTTCCAATGGCTTTTAAGACATAAGTCACCAAATTGGACTTGCACCATATCTATTACATTCTACTTCTAGTTGTCCTACATAATTAGAGGGAAGAGAAAAGGCCTTGTGGTCATCTTCCAAATTTACATGGTAGATTGTGAGATGTTTCAAATTCAATGATTTACATAGTCTCACATACATCACAAACTTCTTTACCAATGTAATAATTAGAAATTATTTTCTAGAACAACAAAGTTCAACTCACTATGTATGACCCTCTTCTTTTTGTTCTTCTTCATAATATTTGATTATGCTTGATTGTTTGTTTCCATCTAATTATTATAGATTTAGTTTTCTTTTTTGTATTCATTGAGATGTGCTATTACACTCCCCTAATTTTTTTACATTGTATCTTTTACCATCCCGTAAACATTCTTAATGTTTATTAAATATTAATATATAAAATAAATTAAATTAAATATATAAAATATTTTCAAAACCTGTCTTAAAATATTACATCGATTTAAAAAACTTAAAATCCATACATATTTATTATATTTATAAAATAATTAAAGCTATATGGTACCCACATATAATAGAGAAACCCATATCCAAAGTTGGACGGCATACGAAATAACGCATCACAAGGAGAGTATACAAACAAAACACGCAGACTCTATGTTCATCTGGCGAATACAGACTTTTACCCACTCGGAAGAAAACGAGTTAAAAGAAACTTGTGTGTCTCTGGCTGTGCAGGATTTATCCATCTGGATGTCGAAGCATCTGTCATGCTGCGACGGTAATATGCGGCAGACGTCCATGTACTGCTGGGGGCATCAAAACCTGGTATGGAAGCTTCTGCTTCTTCAAGTATTTGCAGCACTTGTCTCATGCCAAGCCTCCTTTCCGCATGCGGATTAGAACAGATCAGCCCTAATTTTAGCATTTTCTCCATCTCCTCTGCAATGTATTCACCGCCAAGATTTGGATCGGCGGCATCCATGAGCCTGTCGGTGACGTACAGCTCTCTCACCCAATCCACCATAACTTCTTGCGCAGCATCGATAGAGGGATCAACAAGTCTCCTTCCGCACGCAACCTCCAACATGAAAATGCCGAAACTGAATGCATCTGTGGCGGGGACGGCCTTTCCTGTGTGTATGAGCTCTGGTGCGATGTACCCAAGCGTCCCCACCACGCGAGTAGTGTGTGGGTTCTCATTATGCTCATACAAACGGGCAAGCCCGAAATCCCCCAGCTTTCCATTCAGCTCTGAATCCAGCAAAACGTTGCTTGACTTAATGTCTCTGTGCACCACTGTCTGTTCCCATTCCTCATGAAGATATAGCAGTCCAGCAGCTATAGCTCTCACAATTCTGTACCTTTGACCCCATCCTAGAACTCTCTTTGGCTTTCCAAATATCATCTTAGCCAGGCTTCCATTTGGCATGTAGTCATAAACTATGAAAAATTGTTTTCCCTGCCTGCAGTATCCTCTTATTTGCAAGAGATTACGGTGCTGTAAACGACCCAGACTTGAAATCTCTGCAATAAATTCCTTCACTCCTTCGTTGCTCTCTCTAAGGATGCATTTTACGGCAACTTCGATGCCATTTGTAGGAAGGACTCCTCTGTAAACCCGACCGAAACCTCCGGAACCCAAAAGGCTTTCGTCTCGGAAGCCATTGGTTGCAATATGGAGGTGCTTGTAGTTAAATCTGTGAGGCCAGAACGCCATCTCCCATTCTTCAATAACATCTCGATGGTGCTTTCTCTTTAACTGAAAAACCGCTGCCGCAACCACGAGCAAGAACAGAAGCACCAAAGTTGTAGTAATGCCGGTTATAAGTCGTGAGCTGGAATTTTTGCGTATAAAAGAAGGAAGATGAGATATATCTAGGACGGGTGCAGATCCATTTGTGCTGAAGCTCCAAGCAAGAATACAATACTCTTCAGCAACGGTACCTGTAGCTGCAGAGAAACCAACGTACATTTCATCCTGAACAATGTTTGAAAGAGTCATATTTTTCAAGGATATAAGAGGCTTTGGAGGTCGAAATGAACCAGCCTGTACCATTGTAACATTGAGCTGCTTTTGCATATGATCGTAGTCAATCCAAGCCTGAATATTTCGTTCGCTGTTGAGATCCAGTTCACGGAAATCATTGCCAGTCCAATAACCTGCAGTGTGAGATTCTATAGAGGTTAGGCCGTTAAGATCCACACCTACGTGATTGTCGTCGATGTCATGGAATTCCTCATTCTTGATTGTGTCGAACTCGATGGCAAATAGATGATTGTAGGCCTGCCCTATGCTCGAAGTATTGAACAAACCCAAGAATTGAGTCGTTAAAACCCCCACGGGATACATGTGAGCGGTTATAAAAAACACCATTCCTTGCCCGCTTCGTGCACGATCGGAAGAATAAGGATCGATGGTGAATACGAAAGTGGTACTGAAGGATAAATTTGCATCTTTCACAGGCACAGGTTGCGTATATAAAGCACGCCCAGAAATGTGTTGTGATTGATTGGTGAGGCAGATGGCATTGGAATGGATTGAAACATTGCCAAGTAAAGTGAGCGTTGAAGCATTGAATTGGTTGAAGATAAAGCTAGTGCTGGCTTGCGCAACGGGCAGGACTAGGGCGAAGAGGAGGAGGATAACAAAAGCCACTATACCTGCCATTTTGATATCTGGGCGAACTCACACTGGCTAGTTTCCTAGCTTCAATAATCAAATGTGCAGACGATAAGAGTTCCTTATACCTAATTAATTTGGAGGGGATGGAGAGGGTCAGAGAACAAATTAAACAGGGATAAATGTATAGCATACTCGTGCTGATGGTTTCAGTATCAGGGACGAGTTTTTTTTTAATTTTTAAAGAAAAACGATACCTACAATCAACAATAGAGGAGAGGTCAAGATCATGGGAGGGGAGAGGGATTCGGATTTGTGCACCCTAATTTTACGGGTACACAGTTTTGGGACAACGATTTAGTTGTTTTCACTCCATGGATTGGACTGGTCATGCTGACATTGCGTATTGAACGCGCATTTATCGCGTTCTGTGTCGCCGGTATTTTCGTCAGTACACGGTATGTTTTTCCAGAATCAATTGGGGTGTTGTGTGACACCAGGGGTTAAATTTGATGGTCACCCTTGCCCGTCAAGAAATTTTTTTGTGACGGTTTTTAAGATAATGTCACCTTGCACGTAACGTTCATTTATCATTTTTGACTTTCATAATTTTATATAGAAATTAATTAAACTTATTGTTCATGTGATGGGGAACCCTGAACAACTCTCCAGATGGATATTTCTCAAACGTTGAACAATTGGAAAATTTGTCTCTATGCAAATTGTCCATTTGCAAATTCTTATATAGAATCCTTCTTTCCAGCTACAGAAGTGTGAAGTGCATAGTTCTTCAGCAAAGTCTGTTACCCATGAACTATAATTTCATTGTCTTTTTAACAATTGCAAAACATAATTACCATCCAAATCTACAACATATTCCTTACCTGCCTTATGTCTTCACCTCCCTGCCAGTGTAAGCATTAAATCCAAATAAAAATCATTTTGGTCTCAATGAAGAAAATAATCTTTGTGAACAAAGAATCGTCATTGAGAACATTATTTTAGTAAAGCAATTTCCTTCTCCGTGCAATTATCATACATGAATTATTTTATTCCTCATAGTAACAAGCTCTGTATTCTATTTAAAACTGCTATATGCATGTGTGAATGCAACATCCTTATCACCTTTTTGAAACCAGTCATACAAATCCAAATTCACACATCCCTATCATCTCTTTAGAGGTCAGTCATACAAATGCAATATTCCTCGTACTAGCAATTTTTATAATCCATTTAGTACTGCCACATGCATGGGTGAATGGTACATCCTTAACACCTTTAAAATCAGTCATGCCATTGCAATTTTCTCTGCCTAGTGCACACATGCATACAATGTTATTATAATGCTCTTACAATGCCTCCATAAAAACTGCATGCCCGTACTGCATATGGCATGCTCATACTGCATATGAAGCAGTCTCTAAAGCCAAATTTTCTTATTATTATTTGGCCTACTTAGAACACCATGTGGGGCCATACAGCTCACACACTGCAAGCTTACAAACAGTTCTGATGTTCATGTTCCAATTAATGGATAGCCCAGATCAGTCATCACAAAATCTGAAAATCATCCCCAAAGCATTTTAAATAAAAACACAATGAAATGAAAATAGATATAAAATATTAGCTTTTCACAGTTTCTTGCGCATTTTTTTTATTTGTAAGGTTTTAATTTGTTTTACAAGTTCAACTGTGTCAAGACAACAGAACTCACAGCTCTCAACTATGCCAATCTAGCAGAGTCTCAATACCATGGTTGATTCTGACCCAATTGAACAGTCATGGAAATGAAGCACCCAAAAATGATGAGAATAGCCCAATAAGATTAAGACTTCAAACCTCAGAGTAAAACCTCGGGCTACCAAATTTAAGGTGCATCAAATGGCTGGCAATCATCACAAGGCAAACGCAAAGATACAGAAACAAACAGACTAGCTGCAGACGCACAACACGGGAATAGAAACATACGGACCAATTACAAAGGAAATTGTACAAGGGAATAGTAACATACAGAGCAATTAGAGGAAGCTGCAACTCAGTGATATTAATTTATGATATAAAAAATCACTCACTGTAAAATATGTTTTGAAAACACCATAAACAAACTACACTCAATCAGAGGCCGTATTTGATTTGCGTGAACAATATTTGCAATCGCCCTTCACCATCAGAAAAACCAGTCTCGGACAAATAGAAGGGACAAATTATACACTAAATGCTGCTTTTAAAATGGATACAAGTGAGTTCAGTCTAGAGAACATCATATGTTGATAGCAAATCCATTTATTTTTACAGAAATATTCACCCACTTAGATACACAAAGCACTCCACAGACTAGAGCCATTAATATTCGAATCTAAAAATCTCACCGCTCCCTAAATCAAAAAACAATAATGGGAAATGCTAAACGCATGCCACACCTTATGCAAGCTTTACATCATGTGTCTACCGTATTTTTTAGGTTAAGCTTGTAAACCAATCTAAATTTGTTTCCACAAAATTCTTACCCAATTAAAACAAACAAATTGAATTTCACAAAATTAGATTGAAACAACAATCGTGAACCCAAATCCAAAACCTTCAAAAGGCATTCAACCACAACAACATACATTCACACAAATAAATTATATGATGGTAAATTAAAGACCGCATTAACAAGTCATGATCTAGTTGGTAATTGATTTAAAGACCTAAGATATTACAGTAATAGTAAAGAGCCCAGTTTTTTTTTTAAACCCTTGTATTCAATTCTTGATACGCTAAGGAAACCCTTGAAACCCCACATAAATAAAAATATACATCACCCCAATCCAAAATCAGTTACCTTATACCAGCTACCTGCCTTACAAAATATAAATTAATAAAAACTAACAAATAAAAATACAGTTCAAGAGTTTCAAAACCTCCATTTCACAGATGGTGCCAACTGCCAACAGACACCGTTCGACATTGACGCACAAAATCATCTGCTGGTAAACTTCGTAACAACCTTTGTACACTCGAAAACCGCGTGCTTGGCTAACTCCCCCGGAAGAACAAGCCGTACAACCGTCTGAATCTCCCGCGACGTGATTGTGGGCTTCTTATTATATCTTGCCAATCTAGACGCCTCATTAGCCAATTTCTCAAAAATTTCATTGATAAAGCTGTTCATGATCCCCAGGGCATTGCTGGAAATACCAATATCAGGGTGCACCTGTTTGAGGACCTTAAAGATATAGATCTTGTAGGTTTCAACGCTCTTCTTATGTTTCTTTTTGCCCTTCTTGTCACCTCCTTCTTTGGGTAGCTTCTTCTCTACCTTTGCAGGAGCCTTCTTTTCAGCTGCACAAAAATTTTCAGCCACTGGTTTTTTCTCAGCAGGCTTCTTCTCAGCTTTAGGAGCCATTGCAGGAATCGAACTCCAGACCTCTCGACGCTTTACACTTGAGCTTTGTAATCTAGCATACAGACCGATTGTTAATAATATATACGGAACACGGACTGTTCGTTTATTGGTGGTTTAGTTCGGTCACGGATCGAAAGGGTAATTTAATCTGGACCGTTGAATGGAAGTTTGATGAACGGGTCAGATTCCGTTTGTCCGCGCCTCGAAGTTTTGAATGGTTAAAATACGCCAAAATACGTAATGACTTTGTGCAAGACAAAACTTGCAAAGTTGGAGTCCCTAACTTCTAAGTCCCTGTAGGCTGTACCTTATATAAAATTAGAACGGGCGTTTTTCAAAAGTGAACGTCAAAATGACAGAATTTAAAAAAAACTCCGTGTCTTTCATTACGGGTTGAAAAAAAATTTGGAAGTATTTTACGTTTAAAATGGTAAAAAACGTTTAAACGGGGGTCAAATTTAACCCATGTGTGCCACGGCCCAGTTTCTAAATACAAACGCAAATCCTTTCTAGTAGTCGAATAAAATAAGCTGTTCGAGCAAGATACAACTTTCGCGGAAATGGTTGCGTGCAAATCCAAATTTGTAAACGTGACTCAACTTTACTCTAGCAAACATCCAATCAAAGAATATGCTACCTTGCAAGTTGTGTACTTATTTATGATGGATGCAAGTTATTTAAGTTCAATACTCACTTTAAATACGTACAATTTTTTAAATGCTTAAATTTCAGTTTATAGTCCAACGGATACAAATGCAATCTATCATAAAATTTGGATGACACATTTCACATGAAATTTTGGAATTGAAATTTTGATGATAATTGGCACATATCATGCCTAAATACATTATAAAAATAATTTTTCATTAGTCAGATCATTCTATGTTTGAATGAATGACTAATAAATTTTAACGTCCACGAGACTAAAAATAGCCTATGGAATTACCTCAATGGATGACCCAAAAAAATAATCACAAACAATCATAATATTTACAACTTCACTCATAATATCGAGACTCTTTCACTTTATAAAGCTCTTCTTATCAATAAATTTTATATATATTACATTTATATATTAAATATTAATTATTATATAATTTAATATTCTTATACATAAATATTATTTTATATAATAATATATATTCTAGTACAGTTTTAAATTTTTAAAAATCGAAATTGTGGAAAAAAAAAATTAATTGGCGAAGACAGACAATTAGAGAAAAGAGTACTAGAGTTTTCCACGCATGGGAGGCGGCAAAATTTAAGTGAGCGGGATATGTTGGTAAGTTTGACGGAAATAAACTGCACCGCGCGTGCCAAGTAAATTGCACTGCAACGCGTAATTTATAGTCAAATTTATGTCCTTACGTATTGAATGACAAAGTAATAGGCCGAGGTATCCCGATAAATTTTGCACGATTTGTAGCACAGAGAAGTCTTAAAATAAGTGATAAAACTGAAGAGCTAAAAAAAAATCCTTAAAAAAACGACTAATAACTACGTTCGGCATCACCCCCTGTCAATAATAATAATATCTCATAGTATATATAAGAATAGAATGAAGGAAAGAAAATGTTCGTACGCAAACTTGAACATTTTGTAAATGCCTTGAAAAACAACCATCTTAGCTGTGGTTGCTTTTGTTGTCTTTTAACGAGTTTCTAAAATGGCCGTGTATAAGAACCCATTACTTATATGAGCTATCATGTGACATAATGGACAAGGTAAGATTATCTTAGCCATGGCTGTTTCTTGTTCGATTCTTCCTCACCAATATTTTTTATGTCAATTAATATTTATTATGTGTTTTTGAGTTAATTTAGTGGTGAACAATATGTGCTTCTAGAATAGACTTTAAAAATTATGTGGGAGGTAAATATTCTCACTTGTCATCTCAATATAACCATCTCTAGTTTAATTAATGAAACGTAGGTTATAAGAGTAATTGGTTTGTATCAAATTTGTAATCCAAGCTAAGATGAATCATGTTGTCGATTCCATATTTTATCTACTACCATTTAGATATTTCACATATACTTAACCATGTAATTTTAAACATATACCAAAATTTTATTTTCTAAAAGTTTCTCACATGAATTTATAAAATATTCATCAATCAATAAAGAGAAATGTCTTGGAAGCTTTTTCAATCATATAAAATTCTCAAGATGTCTTATATCTTCAAATCCTAACTTATTTTATAATTGTAGTGTACAACTTCTCCTTTTTATATAAGAAATTTCTGCTCCAACATTAGAAAAATATATCTCATTATTTTTTTAATAATTATTTTTAAAATACAACTTATTAATTCCATCCCTTATCTTCATTAAAGAAAGTAATAAATTATCCATCAAGTTTGAAAAAATTAAATCACAATCAAGTCATTTCCTTACCATCCATGTAATCAATTGTGTAGTATAGCCACACACAAAATTGGGAATCCATAACTCATTCATGAAACACAAATTTTTAAATCATCCTTTCATTTTGATCTATGCCACTATAAATTGAATGGCATTTCTTCAAATTGAATTGCACAATTTATAATATGAGAACATATTTTATATTTACTTCTTTTATGGCATGTATAATTGGACCATATCAATCATACTTTCATAATTCAGAGTTACATTTATTTTTTAAGTCTAAACAACTTTGATTGTAAGTAGTTAAACATAATAATTAAATTATTTTTTCACTTCTTTTAGAAGTATATATACAATTATATTTATGTATATACTTAAATAAGATAGGTCAAATTTAATTTAAAAGTAATATACAAACCAAAAATATTATCATAATTATTAATTATTAAAAACTTAAAATTGTTTACGTGACATCATTGTAAATAAATACATTTATCTTTCTAAGTAACAATACAATTTTCAATGAATATAATTGTCTATAGAAAATAGCTTTAAGTGAATAAGTTTTCATTAAAAACCCCATTTCAATTGTTTAAAAATCATCATTAATACTCAAAAACTATATAATAAAACAAGAGGGAGAACATAACCCAAGTTTTTTTTCTTCCAACCCCCAATCCTTTCAGATTCCTTGCACACTTATGATATATTGAGAGTGGACCTATGCTTCAATGAACATACAAGATGTAGAGAATTGATAAAGTAAGAGATAATCCATGAAAATAGAACAACTAAGCATGCACCTCCCCAAAACAATGTAGTACATGAAAACATATGCATTCCAAATCATGTACTAATATACTTCTAACTATAGATAATTAGTTATCCTTCCAAACTTATAGCGCAATTCTCAAGTTAGTTAATAATTTTATAAGCTTCAAATTCATCAATATTAAGATTATATAACATTAAGAACCTTATTAGGTCCCAATACACATAATAATAAACAAGCTACATGTATCATACATAAAGCATAACTCCAAGCCAAGGTATAACTAGAGATCATAAACATGTTTTATTATAAGGTGTTTAACTCCAAAATATATTTTGACATCCAAAAGTGTTGGATTATTATCAATGATTTTAGCATTGTCAAGATGGAATAAATATGCAAGATGGTTGATTGTTTTTCCAAAAAGTAATATATTATAATATGTAGATAGAAGTACAAATGATTACATTCCATTGTTATTATATAATAGATGATAAGGATCCCAACACCTAATTTTTAATATTTCATGCTAAAAATAATCTTTAAGGAAAGATCTCATTTCACGAGATGAAATGATAAACAACTAATCTAGTGTGATTTTTTCCCAAATCCAAATCTAACATACATGAAATTTCAATAATTCAATAAGGGTTATCATCCAAAATCAGTAGTAAAGTTTAATAAGGCTTAATTAAACTAATATAATTTAAGAGTTAGGTCTAAGCCTTAATATTCGATTTATGTGATAATAATATCTAAACAAAAGATCATGTTATGAATGTAAATATGTTTAATATTATTTATATTTTAGATTAAACTCATGATCTAGTTCAATTTAAGGTCACTTAGATATCAAAGACCAAAATTTTATAGGTTTCATAACAGTGATTAAATAAAACACATTCAATTTGTAAATTATTTTCTTGATCCATGTATAGTACATAGATGATAATAAAATTTAGAAGTGTTCCATTTAATTTATGGATAATGTTATCATAAGGTTCTAACATAAAGATAGATGATGTAAAAAATGTAATGCTTAAATTTTTTAAGTGATCAAACAAGACTCTGTCAAAATAGATTATCCACTACTCAACTCCTCTATTACAATTTCATCTATGTTTACACAAGAAGCACACCAAGAAAAAATGGTTCCATAATAAAGTTGATCCAATATTTTAGCTATAGGACAAACCTAAATTATATGTCCAAGTACAAAATTATAAAATTCAATGCTACCCATCATACTATAGATTTTGCAATGTATTACTAGGTAACATTTCCAATTTAAGGAAATGAATATTTTCAAGGAGTTAAAGTTGTAAGCTGGTGAGAATAATATACCTCCTGAAGAGCTCATAAGGATTAAAAAAATAATAACTTAAATGATTAAATATTCATAAGATACTTATAATTGACCTCATCCCTACATCATACTCTATATGGAGAATCAATCGATAAGGTTAATACCATTGTAGATATCCACTTCTCATAAGAAATTTGATGATGAACACACTCTACACAAAGTTAATGATGTACTCCACCATATTAATTTAAAAGACAATCTCCCATAAAAGGTAGAATTAATTGAGTATATTGAAAATCACAATATGGTAATTAAGTATTACTATGGAACACTAAACATTATCTTGGTATTTCATCACACATATGCTAAGGCCATAATGAATAGAAGACCATGTTGAACCACATAAGCCATCTCATAATAGTGTTCATAGAGATTCATTACAATAAAAAAATTTAATGAATATATGACCTTTTTCGATTTCCAAGTTATTTCCACTTCTTAGAGTTTATGCACTTTTATTATATCCTTAATAGCTTATATTTTTGATGTAAAAGACTATTCATAAGTTAATGTAACTAATCACTATAAGTTAACCTTTCATATTATAAATTTATAATGAATACGATAACTATATCAAAGTTAATTATATATTGTAGGGTTAGTCGAAATAATTTCACCCTTATTTCAGAATGATAATATTATATTTCAGTCATCTAAGTTACCACTATAATATAACTTATGGTAATTTTCCATAATTTATTTTTATTTCAAATTTAATCTGGTGAATATATTATATGTCTTTGATATTTCACTCCTATAAAGACGTAGAGTAGCATAAAGGATAGGTTCACAACTCCTTTTACTACAATATATTAATTTGGAAGATGATTTTTGAACTTGTATAATATAATCTTATCATTATTTTATAAGGTTAATATTGGCATGGTATATCAGCTAACCACATAGCAAATAATTTGTACATGATAAAAATATAAAATAAGAAATAAAAATACAATGACAAATTTTATATATTAGTTTGATTTTATCATATTACGATATCTTACAATTCTACTCCAAATGAAAAAATAGGAAAAATATGAAATGAAAAATAGAATTATCACTTATTTTCCATCTCTATGGTTGGTAAATGATTATGAATTTTCAAGAATAAATAAAACCATGAAACTTCCAATACTCTGTCAATATATATTATAAACTGTAAATCAAGTGAGATGTGAAAAACTTTGGACAGATAATTTGACATGTATCTAGCACATTTGATTTAAATACGTCCCTTATTGAGCTGGAGAATAAGGGGAAAGACTTTTTATATGGATGGATGGGTGTAAGAGTTTAGTTCTAAGGATGATTGTGCAATCTTCAATGCAGTGATAGTTTATGGTAAAGTGCCATTGAGCATAAAGTTGTGGTGTTGTCCCATTAGCCTTTTTTTAAGGAGTATATTGAATAAAAATCCACTTTTAAGACACTTCAATTAGAATAATATAATCTTCATGACATTTTCGTCCATCACCGGTCTTAATCTCATGACATTGTACAATAACAATCAGCTGAAAGAGGTGAAATACATTTTGTTGTTACTGTACACAACTCTTTTTTATTTACACTAACACCTTAAAAATATACTCCCAGTTTATGATAAAATAAAATCATCACCCAAAAAAATGAACATACAACACATGAAAAGAAAAGTAATTTTTTAATTGTGGTTGAAAGTGTCCTGACAATTTCATAGGGAACAAGAAGGCTCACTCTAACCAGCGCACACAAACTCAGTATGTGCCAGTGTGGCACCTATAGACCTCACAATCATCAACAACTTTAAAAAGCTGTTGACGGTGAGCTCGTCGTTATCCTGCCGTCTACCCTAAACTAATGTCCAAATGGAAACACCCAAAGTTTCTAACATGGTAGGATCTACATGCCATTTCACATTTGGGTTTATGATTGTATGCATATTGTTTCATAATTTGAACTTTCACAGTGGTATGATTAGGCATGCTGGGCAATCCCGTGCACCCATTTGATAAAACAAAGTGTACTGTGTCTACGTATAATCTGTCCAAATGCCCTGCATCTACGTATAATCCATCCCATGAATGCATTTGATCGAGCACGAGATCAGGTAAAGAAGGAATGAGGAAGTGTTTTCGGCCTGTGGATATTCCACACGTTAGTGACTGATATGGTCCTCTTCCAAATCTACCATAAAGTTTATTCTGAGTTCTCAGAAGGATGCACCAAATAGTAAAATGCTTTGAATCTCCTTGACTTTCATTTTTTATGACATCAACATGTTCCCCATTTAATTATCCAATGAATGCATCATGCAAATACTAAGCCATGTTCCTCAATAAGTGCAGGTCATTGATAGATCAGCTTGCACAAAACTCTCTAAGAACTGATTCACGCTTGCCAGGTTCAATATCACAACCCAAATTTACGCACCTATTGTGTACTTCGCATTCTATGAGACCACGTGCCACTTGAGAACTATGTCAAACACTTTACAGTTTGTCATACTAGAGCTAAACTCCTAGCACAGGTTGAGTTATTGGATTTACGTTTCGTTAAAAGCTTCCACGCCATCTTTAACAACTCATTTTATGCATACGCAACAATCCATTCTCACCTATGAACTCACATTTCTTATAATTTCCTAAAGGAATGTGATTTTTTTTGACAAAATTCATCAATGAAACTTTGTGCTAAGAACCATTGAAGTTGTATCTGAGTTATTCTCTATGTGACTGAAATGAGAAGACCATTGGCAGTATAATATGCCGATGTTAAACTATTTTCACCATATAATCCATTAGAGTTGATATTTTATTATGAAGCACTGCTAAACAAGAAAGACATTTAGATTTACATACCTACCAATTACATGTGATTCTAATTTTGGGCATGTCCTGCTTAAGACATGCAAACTATTTTACAAAATTCCTTAATGAAATTTATGCCTTAGACTGTATTAATATCCTTTCATTCTCTATCTTTAACCTATGCATATCATATAATATATGATCACAGAAGTTTGGTTGCACTAATCTTAATGTTGCTGCTTTGCCAATTTGCACATAATGGTAAGAAAATGGAGCAGATGGTGGTCGACTTGATTTAAAATCGGTTGTGGGTGGTTTAGTTGTAATCCAATAGCTGACCTTAATTACATGATAATACTCTCAAGTGGTTATGATGGCACTATCTTAACAGTTTTAAATTTCAAATTTATTCAAGAAATGGGTTTTGAGAATAGTGCCTTAACAGTTGTGTTTTTACAATGGAATTGTATCTTTCATTTTCTTCCTGAAAATTTCATTACCTCGAGATGTTCAAACCTTGTTGATAAATGTTGATTGAGTTCCCGCATTTTTTTAATCCTTCTATATGACTGCATACTCATTTATATATGATAAATAGAGTTTTATGATAAACAGAGTTTTATGATGCATTTTATTATGTTTCCTGTTATTCCTACTCGAGCCTTCATTGAATTATCTCTCTTTTGGCTGACGTTTCAGAACATGGAAGCTCATACTTTTATGTTTCTCTACACATATATTACTACCATCAAATTGGAATTTTTAGAGGCCAAAATGTTATGGATTTGTGATAAATTATTATATCTAGGATTAAATTCATATTCTAAAATGCCCCATTGATTAGACACATTATTACCATGTCAACCTATTAACCATGATCTCAGCTAAAATATTTGCTTGCTTGGTCTTTGAACTCATTACGTTCAAGTCTGTGTCACATTGCACCTACTTCTAAACATAAATTATTCCAATTCTATCCATCGAAGAGAGCTTCACTTCAATATATAGAGGGATAGAAACTGAAATAATGTTAGAAAATAAAAACATATAAAAACAGAAAATAGAACACACAGATTGCTACAGTAATTATGGAATAAGATTTTTATTAATCTTATTGAATCTTGCAGATCTTCTTGATCTTGCTTATCTTGCTCAATTACAATACTGCCCCATGGGTCTATTAAATAGATTTGAAAAAAAACAATAATTAGAAAAGCAAACCAAAATCATCTACAGTCTAAATTTAGCTATAGTCTTTGCATGCAAACAAGATTGAACTGCTTCTTTAACAGTTTAACTAACTGTTTGATAACTGTTGTTCATGCATGAAGAGTGGAGAAATTATCTCCTGTTAACTTTAGTTTCTAACACTCCCCCTTAATTTCTACCACAAACTACTTCAGCATTTATAATGCCTAAATTATTTACCATTCTTGCCACAGCTGCTTTGCTAGTGGCTACCATTGATGGCATACATCTCTTCACTCATTCTATCTACCAGCTTCAGCTAGGATGCTTTTATTTTACATAATACGCTGCCTCTAATGCGGAATACACCGCCTTGCGAAATACATCCCCTTATATGTGGAATACACCACCTTGATATAGCCTAGATTGAGGCTACGAAAAAATACAATTGATCAATGAGCGTTCACTCAGCGTTTAAGGCTGAGGAGTAGCCTGTCAAAAGGCTATCAATGGACATGCTTATGTCCAACACTGCAAGCTTCCTGCTTGCTTACCTTTCTTTCACTTGACGCTTAATTGTTTAGGTTTCCTCCTAGAACTCTATTGGGTTCTTTCCACATTGGTCTAGATTTGCCAACGATCGGCCTAATCTTCAGACACTTTGACAACTTCACTCACTATTCAACACACACACTTTCACAACCTCACTCGCTTTGTAACACAAGCTCTGTGGAGCTCATCTTTTCAAACATGGCACTGCAACCGTCAATGCTATAATTTGGGCTTTACTGTGCCTCTAACTGCGATCTCCCTGGGTGCTTATCTTCTTTGACTGTGATTTATTTCAGCAGATTGGCTGCTCATGATCTTTTTTTTCTTTCCTTTGCCACATTGGCAACTACTTTCTCCTTGCTACACTTTCTCCCAATGCTGGCAGCACTCTGATACCACTTGTTAGAAAATAAAAACATATAAAAATAGAAAATAGAAAACACAGATTTCTACAACAATTATGGAACAAGATTTTTATTAATCTTCTTGAATCTTGCAGATCTTCTTGATCTTGCTTATCTTGCTCAATTACAATACTGCCCCATGGGTCTATTAAATAGATTTGAAAACAAACAATAATTAGAAAAGCAAACCAAAATTAACTACGGTCTAAATTTAGCTATAGTCTTTGCATGCAAACAAGACTGAACTGCTTCTTTAACAGTTTAACTAACTGTTTGATAATTGTTGTGCATGAATGCGGAGTGGAGAAATTATCTCTTGTTAACTTCAGTTTCTAACAAATAATTTGATTGTCTAAATAATCTAATGTTTCCACTGCATCTACATGCACTTCACTAGTATCAAAAATTGAAAAGTATATATTTTAAGCAAAATATGAAAGTAAATTGCTTACTTTCGGTACCCTTAAACAAATCCTTGTTCCTCTAATGACCTACAACTACCAAATTAACGAAAGAAAATTGAATTCTCTCCTATTATAGATTTTGGTAGTTTAAATATCATCCACGATTTAAATTCCTGCCAAATTTCAACCTACAATTTATGAACATTCATTGTTTGAATGATGTCAATAAAGAAAAAAATATATAAAGATATTCAATTCAAATCTATAGCAATGATATCCTCAAACTCTTAATTAGTTTTGCATTCCAAAAATAACCCCCAACCACATAAGCTTTTTCTATGACTACATTATCTACAAAATAGTAATATGATGTGGTGATGTTTCAGGGAAGCTCACACACCTTTCTAACTTATACCTAATTTTAAGGCATGCATATTTTTAAATAGAATGCCTCAATGACCATCTAAAACAATGTTGAAACTACTTTTGGGTTATAATGATAGTTAGGTGGATAAGGCTACAAGATAAGGGTAATATGAAATATCATCCCCTACCAAGTATTTAATGAGAATTAATATTGAAATAAGAACACTAGGCGCACATAGCTTAAATCCATCACAACATAAAACATTTTTATTAAAATTTTACATAATTATAAAATGTAAACAACATGGTCAATATGGTCATTTAACTATTTCCCACATAAAATTATCTCATCTTACACATGACATTTTTACCATCAATGTTACGCCCCTAATCTATCGCATGTATTAAGATAGGAATAGCCAACTTGTGGTTTACTTATCCCTCTTTGATGCTATATCACATTTCTCTATGCATTCATTTGGTTAGTAGGTTGTCCTATGGAGTAACCATGTCCTAGAGAGACTATATATATGAGGTAGTGGGTAATTATTTATCATCATATAGTGAATTTTGCTCTTATTGAAGCTTGTGGAGGTTGCCCCCTCAAAGTGGTTTGTCTATTATTATATATTATGATATATTTCATTCATATTTGGATTTATTTTTTCTATTCTACTTTATTGTTGAATTAATTTCATTACAAGTGGTATCAGAGCTGCGATTTGGGCAATCTTGTGGGTGAAACCCTAATTCTTTAAAATTTGGCTATATCTAAAAAATAGTTGTGAATTTATCTACAATATTTTTACTAGAGGTGATAAATTATTAAATTAATCTTCTATTAAAATTTCAACTCATTTGGATATGTTTTAAAAAATTTATCACCATTTTAGGGGTTTTATTAAAACTACTCTATAGTGCGCAATTCAAAGAAATTTTCTGAGTTATTTACATTTTTGGAAATATTAGAAAAAATTGGCTAGGGTATGTTCTTTGTATGTTATGATTTGAGGCTGACATAAGTCCAAAATTGCATGGTCAAAGTTGGGTCAAAAGTGCCAATCAGGGTCGACATCATAAAGCCCTTTTATGGCAAGTCCACAAACTCAGTGCTAAGGAAAGGGTGCTAAAACTCTAGGTAAAAATCTTAACAAGGAAGAGATAGAGTTAGAGGGGGGATGTACTAGATCCTTTGTACCATGGTTCTCTGACATAGATCATAAAGTGAGCCAACTTGACTATAGTGTGCAAGGCATTCAAAGTGAGATGCAAGGCATACAATCTAATATGAAATCCATACAAGATAGTTTGGTAGATATCATGATGGATTTGAAAAATAATTAGTCAAATCATCTAGCTATCACTATTACATAACCCCACCAGGGTGGTTCTCCCAACCAGTCTACTTCAAATCCAACTACATTGCCACAAAGGACCCTATTACCAAAGGTGGATATGCACAAATTTGATGGAAAAATCCACTCAATTGGATCAACCAAATGGAGATTTTTTTTATCAGCATTAGATTCTAGGTGGATAGAAGGTTACCATGGTATCCTTGTATCTTGAACCTGATCAATTCATTTGGTATTTATGGTTGTGTGCTCAAAAGAAAAAGATGACTCTTAGTGTCACCTAGTCTATTTTTATAGAGGAGCTACAATTACACTATGGCAATAGTGTGACAGAGAATTACTTTAGCCAATTGGCAAGATTGTGATATACTAACTCCATCAAGGATTATAATCATCATTTTCAAAACCTCTCCTTACATGTGGAGACAATTTTTGAGGTTAACTTGAATGACCTATTTTTGGGTGGACTCAAGGACCACATTCAACATGAGGTACCCATGTTTAAGCCACTTAATATTTTTGATTCTATTATCATGACAAGTAGAGCTGAGGAAAAATTTATAGCCAACAAGAAGTAGCCATTCACTCACTTCAAAGATCGTAGCATATCGACACCAACATTTCTTCCACCTACTAGGTTGACCCCTCAACAAATTGAAGAGAACCATGCAAAAGGATTATGTTTCAGTTGTGATAGCAAGTGGAGCAAAGGACATAGATGTACTGAGAAGAATTATTCTACATTGACGGATATAATGAATATGAAGAAGAAGATGATGCCTCCAATGATGATGAGGAAGAGATAGAGGAGGTACCTGAAGATTCCCAACCTACAATCTCTTGTCATGAACTTTTAGGTATTAACACTCTACAAACTCTTAAGATGGTGGGTTTTCTTAATAAACATAAGGTGATAGTGTTTATTGATTTAGGGAGCACACATAACTTTATCAACCATAATTTGGCCACTCGATTAAACTATTTCATCTACCCAACACCAAAATTTTAGGTCATGATTGCAGATGGTGGCACAATTGATTATTCAAGAAAATGCCATAGTATTAAGCTTGCTATAGGTGAGTACAATCTTGATTCTTCTATGTTTATTATTCTCGTGGGTAACACAAATATTATTTTGGGAGTCCAATGGCTCACAACCTTGGGTAACATTGAGATGAACTTCCAAGAACTATTCATGTGATTTCATTCTAAAGGTAGGAAAATTGAACTACATGGATTATAAGTAAAATCTTCACAATTGATTAGTTCACATCAGATGACCAAGATGCTAAAAAAGGGAGTAGAGGGAATTATTGTACGATTATGTTCCATAGAAGTTCAACCCACACAGGCATCTACACATCTTGATCTACAGATGATTCTTGATGAGCACCCACTTATTTTTGGGGCCATGCCAAAAGGACTACCATCAAAAAGAGAACATGATCATGTCATTCAACTAATTTCAGGGAGTTAACCACCAAATATCAGAACATATAGATATCCATATGCATAGAAGAGTGAAATCAAAAAGATGGTCCATGAGATATTGGAGGTAGGGATCATAAAGCACAGCCAAAGTGCATATTCATCACTAGTGGTCATGGTGCAGAAGAAGGATGACACATGGAGGATGTGCCGAGATTATAAGAAACTCAACAAGTACACCATCAAAGATAAGTTTCCTATTCTAGTAATTGATGATTTACTTGATGAGTTGCATGGTGCTAATTATTTCAAAAAATTAGATCTTTGCTCGGGGTACCATCAAATTAGAATCAAGGATGTAGATGTTTATAAAACTACTTTTAGAATGCATTAGGGCCATTATGAGTTTTTGGTAATGCCCTTTGGTCTTAAAAATGCACCATATACTTTTTAGAGCTTGATGAACACTATCTTTAGGCCTTTTTTAAGGATGTTTATGCTAGTTTTCTTTGATGACATATTAATTTATAGTCAAACATGGGAAGCACATCTGTAATATGTGAAATAGATGTTGATAGTTTTGGAGAAGCATCAAATTTATGCAAAGCCATCCAAATGTGTTTTTGGAGTATAGGAGGTAGAGTACCTAGGTTAAATTGTTTCCCATGAAGGTGTCAAAGTTGATCCCTAGAAGATCAAATCTATGATGGAATGGCCCATGCCAAAAACTCTCAAAAACCTCTGAGGGTTCCTAGGACTAACAGGTTACTACCAAATATTTGTGAAAGGTTATGGTAGCATAACGACTCCACTCACTGCATTACTAAAGAAGGATGCCTTCCATAGCAATGATGCCACTACCAAATTATTTGAGAAACTGAAAGTAGTTATGTGCACCACCCCAATTTTAATTACTCTAGACTTCTCAAAGATATTCACTGTTGAATGTGATGCGTCTAGATCTAAGTTGGGACTAGTACTAATGTAGGAAGGAAGACCCATTGCATTTGAGAGTCATCAATTCAAAGGTAAGAGCCTACAAAAACTTGTCTACAAAAAAGAAATGATGGTTATTATTCATGAAGTTAAACAATGGAGGCCCTATTTGATGAGTAGACACTTTAAGGTGAAAACAGATCATGATAGTCTCAAATACTTTTTGGAGCAAAGATTATCATCTGAAGAACAACAAAAGTGGGTAACCAAAATGTTGGGTTATAATTTTGAAATCATCTAAAAGAAGGGTAAAGATAATGTAGTAGCATATGCACTATTCAGACGGGATACATCCACATAAGCATTACTTTGTGCAATGTCCATGTTGTAAGAATATTGGGTGGATGAAGCCAAGTTAGAATGGGAGCAAGAAAAGGATACATAGGTTCTGATTCAAAATCTACAGCAAGGTACTTTAGCCTCTAAAAAATTTAAATGGAAAGGTAATGTTCTATGGTATAAGGGCAAGTTATACTTGCGGAGTTACATGCATCTCCAATTGGGGGAAACTCAGGGTTCTTGAAAACTTATCACATAATTAAGAAAGAATTATTTTGGGAAGGACTCAAGGGATATGTACAAAATTTTGTGGCAGAATGCTTGATATGCCAATAGAATAAATGTGAGACAGTTAAGACCCCAAGTCTGTTAAACTGTTAGCAATTCCTAGTCAAAGGTGGGACGAGGTTTCTATGGATTTCATCATAGAGTTGCCTTGTTCTAAAGGTAAGAATATTATCTTGGTCATTTTGGATAGGCTTACAATATATGCCCATTTTTATGCTCTCTCACACCCATTTTTAGCAAGTATAGTAGCAACAATTTTTCTAGAGGCAGTTCTAAAATTACATGAAACCCCAAAAATAATTATAAGTGATCATGATCCTATTTTCACTAGTAATTTATGGACTGAAATATTTTCTTGTTTGGGTACTCAGCTAGCCCATAACTCATCTTACCACCCTCAATCTAACGGATAAACAAAAGTGGTTAACAAATGTTTAGAGGGGTATCTCCATTATTTTGTATCAGATAAACATGAACATTGGGTTAAATGGCTACCACTTGCAGAATGGTGGTATAAAACATCTTTCCATACCTCTTCTAAAATATCTCCTATTATAGCACTATATGGTTACCATCCACCTTCCATCACTTCTTCATTAAAGGTGCAAACCAAGGTTGGAGATGTGGAGGAGCACATTCAGCATCAACAAGAGGTTTTGGCTAGTTTGAGAGAGAATTTGGCCTTGGAACAAAAAATGATGAAGCAACAAGTAGATCAACACCGTAGTGAGTGAAATTTTGAGGTGGGTGACTGGGTATTTGTATATTTACAGCCTTACAAACATATGTCCTTGAATCAATAGAAAAAGGACAACAAACTTTATCCTAAGTATTATGGCCCTTATCAGGTTCTATAGAAAATTGGAAGTGTGGCTTACAAGCTCGAGTTACCTCACTCATCTTGCATGCACCCAATATTTCATGTTTCCTATTTGAAGAAGGTCATTATAGAAAGTTTTAGCCTAGACAGAGCTCCTAGAACTAGATGAAGAAGGACGAGTCATTTTCAAACTAGAGAAGCTCCTCCAAACATGTACTAAGAGGTTGAGAACCAGAGAGATTAGGAAATATCTGATCAAGTGAAAGAACCTGAGCAGTGAAGATGCAACTTGGGAAGGAGAATATTTTCTGCAACAACATCCAAAGTTGTTCAATGCTGAGGACAATGTTGGTTTGAAGGAGAAGGGCATGCTACGCCCCTAACCTATCACATGTATTAGGATAGAAATAGTTGACTTGTGGCTTACTTATCCCTCTTTGATGCTATATCACATTTTTCTATGCATTCATTTGGTTAGTAGGTCGGCCTATGGAGTAACCATGGCCTAGATAGACTATATATAGGAGGTAGTGGGTAATTATTTATCATCATATTGTGAATTCTGCTCTTATTGAAGCTTGTGGAGGTTGCCCCCTAGAAGTGGCTTGTCTATTATCATATATTCTGATATATTTTAGTCATATTTGGATCTATTTTTGCTATTCTACTTTATTTTTGAAGTAATTTCATTACAATCAATGTGTCTATTTGTTCTAGCCCTTATTCACAACTCTGTTATCTCTACTTGTATATTTAGATTCAAATTTGTGATCTTGATAGCTCACCAAAGCATCAACTCTGATATCTCTACTTATATATTTAGCTTCAAATTTGTGATTTTGATAGCTCAGCAAAGGATCAATGTATTTATTCTTTACCCAACCAAGATTATAAATATACTTCCAAATACATTTTCTTTTGATGAAAAATTAAAAATATATTTTACATTTATTTGTGCATGTGATATTCTATAGTTTTCATTTTTTCATTGCACTATAGTTCCAACATAAACCATCCCAAAATTTTATTTATAAACTATTCTATGGATGCATTTTTTTTAAAATTATTCTTTAGACCTTTCTAGACATTTTAGAGTTCAATGGCACCCATGGAACCTTCTTTATATAAAATATCGATAATAAATTTTTTTGTTTCAATAATAGTTTTCATATTTTTATTTTTGTTCTTGTTACAATACTTCATGATGAAAAAGGTTATTGGAAGAATTTTTATTCCCCACACTAGGGTTTTTTATAACTAATCTTACTATAGATTAGATATTATAATATATGTTTTCATAAAGCCTAATTAGAAATTTGTGTGGTTTTGGGTTTTAAATAAGGTCAAACTATAACAAGTATTACATCACATATCTTTTATTGAGATATGTAGGGTCAAAAACCATTATTTTTGCTCATACACCTCATATAACATAATTTTATAGAATGAAATTATGAAATTTGGATTTGTCAGTTTGTAGGTTCTTTCTCAAATACATTAGTCCTCAATAGAATGATTACAAAGAAACCTCCCATAATACTATTGGCGCTAAACAAGTTTTTATTATAATTTAGAATATAAGTGGCATGAGGTAGAAGAAAATATGGAAATAGTTCTAATCTCAAAAAAATATTGTCTAGAAAAGAATCAACATAAAAATAATTTTATGGTAAAATCCATTAAAATATATCATGTGTTACAAAATATAATATAAATTTATCTTTGGTTTGAACATATTGGTCAGGATAATAATTAAATTATACATTTTTAAATTCAAAGTTTTCCTTGGATTGTGATTGGATTTTTTCCCTGGGGTTATTTTACATAGAGATTACCAAACACATAGTTAAAATCATTAGAGCATTTTTCCATGCTTAGTTTCATGTTCAGTTCTTCCAAAATTAAACTTCATATTCTAACCATAAATAAAAATGTCTCAAATACACCTTTTGGGTTGATCAATCCCTCTTACATAAACCTTCTACCTCAAATGTCAAGATTAAGATATTGACAAGCATAGTCTTCGATAATATTTTCATGATAAAATCTTTCATTTCTATGAAGTTTTAGTATTGAGTAATATTCACCATGAATAAATTTATCGTGTGGATTGTGTATATAGCCAATTCAAAAAGAGTAAAGAAGGAATTCCACTTTGAAGAAAAAATATCGAAATAAATATATATATCCAAATTCTTTGATTGGTTTTTCCTTCCTTTGGCATACCATATTAGTTTGATGGCAACCAATACTTTTAATATGTTTTAGTTCATAGATAATGTCTGATGTTATAAACCATAATCCAAACTAACTTGTATGTAAATTGATGTATGTTGGCAACTAATACTTTGAATATTAAATGTTCAATATTTATGATGGATGATCCACAAGGAAATGACTTCGTTAAAGGAATTCATGTTGAGGAAAATTAAATTGGATGAAATTTTATCTATTACCGTTGACCATTAATTTTTTAATTTGATTCTTATTTGTTGATAGTAATCAGTTTTTATATTGATTCTTTTAGGAGGAATACATTAAAATTCATTCATCATTGAATTCATGCCCTATCATCGAGTTTTAAAAAATCTTAAGAGGGTTTAAATGGTGCATTCACTAGTGGAGATGGGATCCCCACTAGCTCAGGGTAAGCATTATGTGGCCACCACTATCCTATAATGTAATATGGGTGGGCGTTTGATTATTTTCTAAATACATATGCATATGAGGGGTCAACCCAAATATATTTAATTAGCTCCATCAATTGGCCATGCAAAATTTAATATTATTTTTTCATTTGTTAGTACTCAATATGTTCAAACTTTACATCCACTTTGTTATTTTTTATGTTGTGTTTTATATTTTAGTGGGAGGGGGCGAAGCAAAGCTAAGGAGATGAGGGTGTCAATGACCCATGAAATGTGTTTATCTCTAGAGAATTATGAGAACCATTGGATATACTTAATGATTTTTCATTCATAAAATTCATATATGCTTCTTTTTGCATTCTTATAATAGTCAATTAATTAAAAAAAATTGGCCCAATTTGTGATTTTATACATTGATTTTTTAATTTTAGCTCGTGGGAGCAGAGTGGTGCCATATAATGATGGTGATAATGACCCCCAAATTAATTTATCTCCAAAAATATGCATATTTGTTAAACTTATTCTTATTTCCTTCACCATGCTCATATATATTCCTTGTTCCATGCATATTTGTATCAATGTGTATATGTTGTCCATTGTGGCATGACAAAGTGGAGGCAAACAAGCTTGATGAGGATATTGATTATTATGTCAATGATAATGATAATATTGAATAACTTCTAGATGCCTTGTAATATGATCCAAAGGAGGAGGAATTCAAACATGTAAGAACCGTTTCTTGTTTTTTAAGACATTTTATTTTATTTTTTGATTTAATCACTTTTTTATGCATATAAACTAAAATGGATTTTTGGTTGAATGATAGTTTTTAATATAATATTTTATTATATATATGTGTAAGGAAAAGCAATATTTTCACTATTTCTTGCTACAACTATGCAACATATTTAGTAATGATGGTGATCATCCATTTTTGTCACAAGATAAATTGAATAATCATTGTTTTAAGATTCATGATTAGCAGCCCATTCTAAGGAGGTCTTTAGGGCATGCTGGTAGTAGTAAAATTAATTTGATGGGAAGAGAATACACTAAAATAAAAACAAAATGCAAGCCAATAGACTAACTCTTAATAAATCAAAGCATCATCAAGTGAGATAGGTTAAAAATATCATAGATGGAGAGGAAGAATGTCTCCCATTTATGTAATCTCAGTGAGGTATGCTTGAAGGTTATTAATGAATATATGATTTCATATAATTCAAGTGAAAATTTAGAAATAAAAAAGGCATGCCTACATAAGGTAGATAAGCAATTATCAATAAATGGAGTTTAAAAGAAGAAGGATGGAATAAGGGAAAGGTGTAAGCAATAGTGGATTTCATGTTAGATGCAATTTATTTAATTGTTTACATGCAATAAAATTAAATTTTATATTTTCAAATATTAAATTTTATATTTATTCATTAACCACTTTCATAAATTAAGAGAGATGATCCTCAGACCAATTCTTGTGATGATGATGACATTACATTTAGGGATTAACTTTTATGGAAAGGTAAAAGGCTTTTTGAGAGTAGAAACAAAAAAATTGGTAATAATGAGATGCCTTTGCTTTCATTAAACCCTACAATTTAATATTTTATACCCCTTGGTTTTACCATTTTTATTCCATTTGGCTTAATTGAGCCCTACCATTATATATTTTGATTGTGTTGTATCTGCTGCAAGTTGGTGTAAGAATTGGATGAATATTAGATGAAATTGTCTAACAAATTATGATTAATTTCTTGGTGGCATGATATTCACTTTTTTTTAGTAAATCAATAATTTTTTATTTCATGTTGGAGTCTTATTCTTGCTTTTCATCAAACTTTATAACCTTAAAATTTTTAAATCTAGGCATCATTATGGGAGGGTGACATATACATATACTCACATTCATTTCTCATCCACTTCCACTTTATTTTACTTGATAAGATGTTTCATGGTAATTCCATGAAGATGGATATTACATGGTAGCTACTGCCTTGGACATGGTTCTTTGTGTGTGTGTGTGTGTGTGTGTGTGTGTGTGTGTGTGTGTGTGTGTGTGTGTGTGTGTGTGTGTGTGTGTGTGTGTGTACACACACACACATACACACACACATTTTGTCATGATACGTAATGATACATATTATTTGGACATGATATTTTAATACAAGTGTTTCATGTATGAATTGTCTTGGATTAGAAGTGTTTCATTTATCTATTATTTAAGTAATGATCTAATGGTCAATAATACATTTAATGATGTATTTCATGATGATGCATGGTTAACTGATGTAATGATGTTCACATGAACTCATGAAATCATGTTTATATGTATGATATGCAATGATGTCGATATGTAATATATCATGTACTTGATTTTAAATTATTGTATTTATGATTTTTTAAATGTTAGTAATCATGTGTACATGTTCACCAGTCACTATGTATGTTGACAAGTAATCATTGTGGGATGGAGTGAAATATATGACTTTCTACACAACCTATTTGTTTCCATCTGTTTATCTCATTTAACATCTTTATTTAGTAATGAAACTCACATAAAAATTTAGAAATTTTATATGAAGAGTGTTTTGAGGAAGAGGAATAGGGAGGGTGAGAACTACAACAATTCAAAAGATCATACCGAGCATGCTAGAGGTATAGATTCATGGTATTTTGTGTTGTTTTTTTCTATTTATAAATAATTTGGATATCGTAGAGCTTGTATATGGGTGGTTTATTATCACACCTATGACATACATTTTGGTATTATTGATGGTTACACTGTGATGGTCTATTGTTTTCTCAAACATAGGTGAAGTGTCCTTAAATTATCAGCGCTAGACATTTTATAAGATGACATTTTATTAAAAATATCATTTGGCTAGCAGAACTATCCCAACATTTTTGTTCTCTTATGATCAAATGAGGATGTGTTAAATTTGATTTGGTTTATGATTTTATAGATCTATTTGAAAATGGTTTGTTGGTTTGGTTTATTTGTCCTTTAAGTTTTAACTGTTATATTTGTAGTTCTATTTTACTCAAACTTATTAGTTTACCAAGAAAATACATATCTATGAGTTAATTCTAGACTTTAATTTTAGTTTGGCTTACCCTATTGTGAATAAAATGTAAAGGATGAATATCAAGAAATTGAGTTCTATAATGCAATATCTCACAAGATGTCTATAAGGAGTGGATATTCATTTAATATCTATGGATTTATTATTTCTCTTAATTTTGAGCCATAGGTATCCCTTAAATCTCTTTTGTGTAGGGTTTATTAGACTTACCTTAATATTTTGTGATTACTCTAGTTTTAATTGTGATTTTTTTAGTTCCACTTTTTTGGTGAGTCCTAAGGTGCGTTTAAGAAATTTGCATCTTATGGAACCTTTTGATTTTTTGTCTATAGATTGGATTTATTTTCCAAGAATGATGGGATACACAAGATGGCTTCATTGAAATAAATTTTTATATTTCCAAAGTTCCCGGCCTACAATGGCTAATCCTACCTTTAAATAAATTAGAAATTAAAATTTACCTCTTGTTTGTGTGTATATTCTTAGTTATTTTGTGAATGTTTGAGTTCTATATTGTTTTTGATTTATTCACATAAAAAAGTAAGGTCTAAATTGTTGGTTTGATATATACTCATTATATTTTAATATAAATTCTTCTTGGTAACTACATTTTGTTTATATAAACTATGCATATAGATTTATATGAGCATCTAATGGCTATGCAAAATAACAGTTTGTCTGTGCATGAGGTTATTAGATGTTCATTAAAAGTGACATGGTTATCTCTTTTTGAATGTGAACAATTACAAGAAACATGAATTACATACATCATCATTATCTCAATTGGTAAAATATCTCTACCACCTACACATAGATTAAAGAGATTCATGTCCTATATTTTATACTAACATGTTTATAACTTTGAAACATGGGTAGTATCACATTTCATATAAAAAACTAAATAAATGGTGATGTTCAATGTAATGTTACAAATTGTATCTAAGAGGATGTATGTTTCGTACATTAGTGGGTGCTCAAAGTTAACTAATTAAATTTGAAATTTAGCACTAACTTAGAAAAATCAATTTTAAAATATCTTACTTATGAAACTACACATCAAGTTTGTTATAGATTAATGATACATAAAATTTCCGTGGTCACAAAATGATTTACTCACATCCATAATTATGGCACTGTACTTTCAACTATATTAAAAAATTTATGCACCCTACCAACTTTTCTTCATGTTGGGTTAAGCAGAGTCTCATTACTTCTACAAGATAGTACACAAATATGATAATACTATCTATACACAGTGTTAGAATACTCTTGTTTAATTTTTTCATAAATAAATATGGCTTGTGTATGTTTACATATAAAAATGGATGTTATCTTCCTCAACAACGAAATAGGATGCCTTTGTTGTTGGATAATCTTGAGAATGTATAATTGGTATGAAAATTCATAAACTAAAGAAATTATTGAAAGTAATACTCTATTTAACTCTTTATTTCTACATGTGGTTGTATTTTAAATTATGAGTTTTATATGTTGTCGTAAAAATTGTCTATATTTTCAGTTTTATATGAAGTGTGCTCTGACACATTATCCTTTTTTTGCATAAATTTAGGAATATATACTAATAATAAGTTAATTTTGTTGGATATACACACATGTTATGGTGGCGTGTTGCATTTACCTATTTTTTCATGTCATGAATTTTGAAATAATGTATATTTGATATGTAAACTAGACTTGGCTATATGGACTAGTTAATATGCACCATAGCATTTTTCCATTTTTCATACAAATAGGAATTTGGACAATTGTTATTGCTTACAGATTAAATAAGAAAATCAATATTTTTCCCAATAAATAATTGTGAACATATTTGATCTAGGTAAATTAAAGTATAGGAATGTTGATCTTGTCTGTTTATTTATTATTTCCAATAGTGGAAAGTAAAAAAATGTTGATTGTATGATTATTTCTTGTTTTTTGCAAATTATGTATTGAACAATGAATACATAAGAAAGCCTATGAAGTGAATTTATATTTAACATTTCCCAATTCACATACTTTCCATATGTTATAAACTTGTTATGTGTTATTTTGGTTATGTGGTTTTAATTTTGAGTGAATGTCCTTATTTACTTAGTCATGCATTTTTTTAGGGGTCCCTAAAAATGAAGATTACATATTAGGATTATTGAAATGTTAGAGCACATGGAATAACCTCTTGCGAGGATGAGATACTAGAAAATTATGTTAGTAGATGATGATCATGGTCTTAATCTCATTGTCATTACTAAAAAATACATCTCTCACCAAGAAAAAACAATTTTTGTTTGAACTTATTTAAAGTGAAAGGAAAATCATTAAGAAGTTGAAAAGCACACTAGTTGAGAAGAAAAGAGTGGTTCAGTAGTTATATTATACCATTATTGCACTTAGGGTCAACAAGATGAAACTCAAAAAAAATGTGTCAATATTGAAACTATCAATTCTTACACAAAATCACTTTGTGACTACAAGGAGAGACAACCAAGGCCTTGAAAATAAAGCACGATGGAATGATTTTCATATATGGAAAAAGGATACATAATTTAAAGAAGACTGTGAGATCATATTTGGACAAGTCCATGAGATGAGTCAAAGTACCAGAGGCATTCTGGAGATGAAATATGATAATTATTTATGCACATTTACTTTTGTTTAATTAAATTCATACTATATTTGGGCTTTCATAAAATGGTAAATATATGTTTCACTCACCTCCTAATTAGAAATGTGGTGAATGGTGTGAATGTTTCCATTATGTCCATGTTAGATTTGTCATCGTAAGATAGTTTTTAAGTTGATTTTCTTTTTTAAGATGTTTACATGATAGTTCAATGCATATCCATAGTTCTAAGGAGGTAATGTAAATGTTTATTTTTATTAAACATATATATTACAAAATATTTATTAGTTATAGAAGAGCATTTTATTTTTCATATTTCATATTCAAGTGATTGGGATTTGCATGTTAGGTTGATCTCTCTTCTTTGATAAAATCATTCAAATTCTTGGAACAAATTTTTAAAGGAAATGTTAACTTTATTTTGAAATAAAATTTCCTTCATCTGTCATCAACATAACTTTTTAATGCATTGTATTAGTTGGAAATGGTTGTGGTTATACTTCATTATTGAATCAAATACATGGAGTATCCCTTTGCATTTGGTAAATAGTTTTAAATGACTTTAAAAATATTGATGGTTTAGTATGCTATGTGTTATTACTTTATAAGGGTCATCGTTATTTAAAGCCTTTATTAAAAGATAGTTTTCATAGAGCATAGTTCATAGTAATCCTTTATAATTATAATTTAAAGGTGATTTAAATATTTATTATCATTGTGGTTTTTCATTATTGTAAAGGGTGTTGGTTATAAATAGACCAAAAATAATTTCTAATTATTAAGTATTATGAAGGAGTTGGCTCAAAATTTACGATCTATTTCATCTTCAAGGTTGTCCTCTGAATTTATTTAAATTACACAAGGTGATGTAAATGATAAAAATAGTGATAATTTCTTTGGATCAGACATAAATTAGTGTGCTCAATTTTGATTTCAAGTAAATGGTGTTTAAAAAAAAAAATCAAATTATCTACTTTAATCATTAAGTATAAATGTAAATTGTACTGGTCTTTTCCTCAATTTTAACATATTATTTTAAGAAAATGTTTTGTTTCCATTTTACATATTGTCTTGATAATTATTTTTTGAGGTATTGAGATGGTCTTTCTTGGTGCTACATTAATTGTGAAAAATGCATTGTAGATTGAGTTATCAAAATTGGAAAATGCAATTTTGTGTTGATATTGAATGGTGAAAAGTAACATTTTTAAGTGAAAGTTTTTTCTATATTTTGTAGTTGAAATATAGAAAATAGATGTTTCTTGACATGGTCGATAGTGATAAAATTGAAAATATGTAATGTTTTCTTTGCAGAGTTAGTGTAAAAAAATGGCTTATGATTTTCCAAAAATATTTATCTCATGTGGGATAGTAGTGTGAATGGTTATTGTTTTTGAATTGCCTTTGAAAAATTGAGGGAAAAAATAACATAGTTGATGGGTCCTATTCTCTTTGGTGAACACTTATCACACTTATTTTCATCTATTTCCTTTCTACATTTTCCATGCTTAGTATTTATTACTTATTATGTTGTGTTTACATTTTCCATGCTCTATTTCCTTTGTATTTACTATGATAGTAATTAATAAATATGAATTCATATTTAGTCTTGTGCCAATAACAAGTTTTCTAACATAAACATATTTATTTTAGAAGGTAGTCATATATGCCAAATGCCAAACACAAAATTCGTTCACTTGTTAAAAAAACATCAAATCCTTTTCATAATCTTTAAAATATTAATGTTGGAAAATAAATCAAAATTGGGGTTAGTGCATAGCATAATTTTAAATATTCCACTAAGAGGGAAATATAAAAATCAATGATGCGAAGTAGACTATACCTCTCATAAAACTTTTTTTCAAATGAATAAATATTATTTATTTCTACTTTTTTACATTTATATATTTAAGTATTGTAAATTAAGCTAATGTTGGTACTTATTTTTAATATACTTACAAAGTTCCTTGTACAATTCAATGTTACATGAGCCCTCCATGCATTCAAGCTTATCAACATCCTAGGATTCCAATGTGTAACCAATATTACCTTATTGATAGAGGCAAAGAGACAATGAAAAGATTTTTTCTGAGCACAAATGTTGTAATGTAAGAAACCAAGTATACATTGTTATTGTTGGTAGATTTGAGAGATATGTATAGAAATTTTCACACATATAAACTTCAATGTTTTATTCACAAACATGAGCTAATTAAATACATCAAATCTGCTACTAAAAATAGGAGAGAAGTTCATAAAATCTATGGAAGATATAACTATCTAACTAAATGCCACCTAAATCGATGCTATAACAGATCATGATAACTAAACTAAATAATGTAATATCTAAATAATGATAACAATCCCCCTTTATTACATTTTTTTTACAAACATCATATTTCTTGATAATGGTACTCCATTTATTTCAAACATTGTAAAACTTTTGTACACTTTCTGTGTAGCCTGCTCACTTTCTAAGGTGGCATGCCATATTTGTGGCTTCATGGTCTTGGTGACACCTTGGTGTTTACTTGTAAGATTATCACAAACTTGGAAGTGACAGAAGTACATCTCTCTACTTAATATTTTTGGTGCTTTCTTAGATTACCACAAATCCATATGGTTTTTTGCTACAAGTTTACCACAAACTTGGAGGTGGCAGGAGGTCTCGACCACTTTGGTGGTTTCTCAGATTTATACAAACCCTTTTCTCGAAACCAAGCGCTACTTTAGTGATTTTTCTCCTCACAATGTTCTTCATCATGAGGTACCAATCTAGAAAATAATGCTGAGTATTTTTATTGAAAACCACAAAAAGTAGAAAAACAAAAAATGAGGACTAAGTCCTCATCACCTCCTATAGCATCTGTACTCTATGATTGCCACTCAATCTCACACAACATATATATTCACCACTGCCACTGATGATCATCCTTGGCATAGTCAATTTAGGGCAGAGCACACCACACTGAAAAAAGGGAAAAAAAAACACCATGCTGAAAATAACACACCACACAAAATGTCGCCATAACAACGATGTAACCCCATCATAGGTGACTCGCAAGAAGATGCCAAATGTCTTTCAGCCTCCGTGTATCCTCCAACCTCTAATAAAATAAGATGCTTACTCATTCGATAAATCGATGAAGCTCATATGCATGTCATTTTTTAGGACAAAACTCTCCCAATGACACATATAACTCAGGATGTCAGGTTTGCCCGATAATGCATTTGTTCAAGATATTTTTTTACTTTTGATAATAACCACAATGAACCCAAATTTATTTGATCTTAACTTGTATGACATACAATATTAATTATTATGAATCAAATAGTTATACCCCTAGTACTAAACTAACAACTTACAAAACAAAGACTTTGAATTTTAAATTCTAAAATAAATGACTTCAAACTCCATATTAGAAACTAATACTGACAATTAAAACATTGATAAATTAACTAATTCTAGCTAATCTAGAATTAAATACTTTGAGAAATTTATTCTCCGCACCTTCATTCTTGAGAATCTATGAAAATGCATCCACTGAACTCTTGTATTTCACTGTATTTCGCTGCCTCACTAGAAGTCATCATCATTCTAATACGAACAGTGTCAATAAGATATGAAGCAAAACCAACAATAATTGTAATACCCCAACCAAGGAGGAAACTTACAAGGACGAATTTTTGAAGATATCCAACCAAAACAACTGGCTTAATGGAATCATACATTCCAAAGTATAGAACTCGATAGACAATTACTCCCACACATGATATGTTGAATCCATGGTAAAGATCGGCAATACCATCAAATTTTAGAGTTTTTTTGGTATGCATCAATAAACCCATTAAATTGCCTCTCTCCTCCTTTCTTTGCATCCTTGGCATCATTTGCTAGCCTTGTTCGAGCATAGTAAAAAGAATAAACAAAAAGGAGAGATGATGCACCAACTGCACCACGAGAAGAAAAATTTCCAGAAAACGACTTAATACCTTTATACAGCTTAGAAAGCCAACCAGACTTCAATATTTAATCTTGATTTTGAATCAACAGCTTGACACACTCAATTAGAGCAGTTGCAGTTTTAGAAATAGTAGCAGATACACCTCTCATCAAAAAATCAATCATGAAACCTTTCATACCTTTATATAAAGTCTTATCTACGTAGATAGAGTGCGCAGTATGCCCAGGCAGATATGTTGACGTTCCAATGATGAACACAGATTAATGAAAGCGTGAGGATGGGTTGAGCTTACAACACCAAACCAAACCAAAACACTACAAACTTAACCTATGTTACATAGCTTTTCTCAAACAAATATATATTCTTCCATCTACAGGAGTGATATATAAAATGACGGCACTTTTAATCCTCCATCATAGAGATCGCACTGCTTTAATACCATAGTCTTGGTAGATTTAAGAGATCCGTATACAAATTTGCACACACATAAAATTTAATGTTTTATTCAGAAACATGAGCTAATTAAATACATCAAAGTTGCTACTAAAAACATGAAAGAAGTTCGTAAAATATGGGGAAGATATAACTATCTAACTAAATGCCACCTAAATCAGTGCTATGACAGATCATGCTAACTAAACTAAACAATGTAATATCTAAATAATGCTAAAAGTTATTCAAACATATCACTGAACTGAAGGAAATGCCATCATTATACAGTCATCTAGTTATGATTTCTAACAAAACTTTATCTTTTCAATATTCCAATAATGATTCTGTCTATCCGAATCATAACTACCATGATATGTTAAATCCAAAACAACATATATATTTACAAAACATGAGTGCATGTCTAAATTTTAATATGTTTATGCCCATGTTATATATCATCCAAAATATATACAAATAATCTTGAAAATATTTCTGCATAGACAAATATACATACATTTAATAGTCTGTGTCATACAAATATTACTAGACAAAAACATCTTAGAACAACATGGAGTCTAAACTCTTTGTCTCAATAATACACACACTCCTAGCTGATAAGCATAAAAATTGAAAATCCATAATAACTAAAAGACAAAATAAGATCATATAAATACATGGAGTATAAACTCTTTGTCTCAATAATACATACACTCCTAGCTGATAAGCATAAAAATTGAAAATCCATAATAACTAAAAGACAAAATAAGATCATATAAATTGATGAATTATACCAAAAAAGTATGTGTAGTGGATAAAATGCTAGTATTATCTACCTATAGTGACCCCTCTATTAATCATGTGATGATTAGGCCAATCAATGTCAAAACATTAATAGCTACCCACAAGAGAGTAAATTTCATCATTGACATTAGCTTGGACAAGTGCACAGATGCACAAAGTATATGTGAGAAATTATTTTCGTCCATGGTGTGTTGGTGGAAAACTATCTTGATGGAATATTCTGAATCTTTCCGCTTCTACACTAAGCTAGTTGGATTCTTACTATGTTGGATTGATGATTCCAAATAATGTAGACTTAAAATGAATTCTCAAAGGAATCTTTTTTATAATGAATATATGTTTAATTTTATCAAGGTGTATATTGTCATTAGGATTATCAGATGCCTTTGTTGACATAATTTTTTATAGGAATGGTCCGATTTGATGTGGAATAGCATTAGTATTATTCCAAAAAAAACATAAAGGATTACATTCACCTCCAACCGTTCACAAGAAATCAAAACTATGCCTTTACCATAATGTGAAAATATTGATATTAGCATATGGAATTTGATCTTCAGGATAGTCATTATTGTAACACAAAATAACAGAACTCCATCTCTTACCACTAGGTTCCGTAAACTGAGAAGTAAATCCAAGTCATCTAGCATTAATGACATAATATTGGTTGTATGACTTGGATTTCATCCAGTTTTATTCACTAATCAACCTCTATAGAGTAGAGTAATTATGCCAATGTGCTCATAAAATTATTCAGTGATTTATGATATTTTGACCATATTGATTATATATCCTAGAATTTTCTCCATTGAGATAAAATTTGCAAGAGTGATTTAAAAATATTTCCAACTAAGATAGAAAAAATTAGTGATGATTTAGATTAGTAACCACATAATGCTATCCCAAGTATTTATGAAACCAATTTGATAATAAAATATAATTCACCTGCACATTTCTTACCCAAAAAAAATATAATTATTCTCGCAATTTTTATTGAGTATATGGCAAACTATCAATTTTAGAACCCTCATAACCTTTTGTTAATTAGAGCTCTATTCCAAAATATAAATCTCCACTATGGGTTATAATATTATTTGGTATTGCCCTGATGTATTATTTTTGATATTTTTTGACATTATATGAGGATGGATTATGTTACATAGTTCAAAGCATATAGAAAATTCACTACAAATTGAAACACCTATCTAACATTTTTTAGCCTTTTATCAAAATAATTTTTTTAACATTGTAAGAATTTGAATGTACTCTAAATAATAACATCATAATTATTAATAATTAAATCCACTAAATATTTTAATAGCCTAAGTAATGATCAAATTAGCTAGGGTTTACATGACTCTTCAAAATATTAGCACTAATCCTATCAACATATTATCCCAAAATTCGCTCCTCTTGTTATGTACTTTTGTGTTGTACATTTTTCCTAAGTTAAATTCACTAAGTGTGGAGAATAACAACTATAAAAACTAAATTCAATATTTTAGGCCATCTAACATGCTTGACATGTTTCTAGGATTGCTTAGTTCTTCAAAACAATATCTTGATTTTTTTTTTAAATGCACTTAACATTAATTAAATTAGTTTTTGTCTTTTCCAAACAACATTATCTATTTGATTCTCCAAATCCATTTAAATTTTTTAATAAATGTTAAAATCTCAAAGATGAATTAATTTAGAATATCTCATCTTATTGCTCTAGTGCATTCAACCTCTTGTTTTCTCTTCCTAGGCAAGTTTTACAATTTTCTAAGAATTAATTAATTAAGAAATCAATGGAAAGAATCAACCAAATTTTTCACTTCGTATTTGTAAATAAAATATTATGAGGTCCAATAGGTCATGTTATATAATTCTTATAGATGAGGTGTAGCAAAGCACTTTTCTAAGAAACCACTCTAAAATGGATATTTTATATATGTTGCATTTCTATTGAAGGTAAGATGTATTTCGTAATAGGTGGAATTTATTAATTAAAATAATATAAATACCATTAGGGTCTAGTCTCTTATTAATTAGTCTTCACTATTACTTTTTAATGTATAATCCAATAGTAAAATATTGCAACTAAAAGGACACATCCATTATCAATTTCCATATAGATCTTCATGGTCCTAGAAAAAACAGAGTGAATACCAAATCCAAGTTACAAGGTAGAAAATTCTTGGTAATAGTAATATACGAAAGATACTATCCTATCTAGAAATCTCCTTTACTTTAAGCCTTTAAAAATATGATTTGTATAGTATAGGGAAAAACATTTGTGACATTAATAGATATCACATAAAATATGCATGCCCTTATAATTAATTATCACTATAACCAAAACATGTATGTAATCAATTTGCATTATCTTCATCATATATGTCTCTATCTTGTTTCATTATCCTATTTAGATCCTCACTCTAGACTTTTCAATTGTGATTCTTATGCGGAGGGTTTAGAAAAAGTATTGTTACTTGTAACATGCTATGATGCCTTATTCTATTCATATTTTCTATTATGTATCTATCTTTATAAAGGTATGTTCCATTCCCATCATGCACTTTTTAAAATGGATAAGTCATCAAGTGTTGTGTATTTTCTATCACCCTACATTACACCTCGTTTCGAACATCTTCCATATAATTTTTCAATAATGATAGTGTTTCAATAGTAATCACTACTATGACACATTTCTCAAAAATATCCCATGCTCCACATGTCAATGATTACACCTCATCAAATTTAGATTTGGCATGGGTCTATTCATAAAATGAAAAGCATCATGTTAGAAATGCCAAGAAATAGAAAAACAATTAAGTATGAGTAGAGATGTATCTTATATTATCATCCTCCCTTTTTTAGTTTCCAATATAATATACCTAATATAATATTTCACCTTCATCTATAGGGTTTGATCCTCTCATATCCATCCCTGATTTAGCTTCATCTAGAGGGTTAGATCTTTTGACATCTATACCTACTTAACCTTCTTTTGTTTTTCCTGCATTACTGTCTATGAATTGTGAATTCAAAATGATTAGCCAATTGAGGACCCTCACAAAATTATAAACAAATAAAATATAATGGGAAATAAAACTTAAATTATACTCTACATCAATGTTGTTGATTTGCTCACTAATTCCATCACCCACGTCTTATACAACTACCTCTCTTCTTCTCTCTCTCATCATATTCATCTTAATCACATGTTTACATTTTTAACCTTGGAGTGAAAAAATGGGAAATTTCAAATTGACATGGATGGTTTTAAAATATATATGTGATAATACAACATCTCTTATATCAAACTTGGTACCTAAGCAATATGAGGGTCGCTATTGTGGAAGGTGGCATGATAGTTTAAAATATGAAAAGCTTTGTCCCATGAAATATTTTCAAGTCTATATACTTTTATGTTCCTATAAATTCCATTATATTTTTATATTTTTAGCCACCAATATTATATGTAAACAACTATGTTTTATCTATGAACTAACCAATCCACCCTCTGATGTGAAAATGTTTGTATTGTGATCAATAAATGACTTTTCAAATGTGAATGGTAAGATTATATGGTTTAATTTTTTAATTTCCTAGCATGTTTAATGGTATAACAACATCATAACCACACTTCAACCCTATGAATCCAATGTTACTCCCAATATCCACAAAATTGGCCTACATATTTTCATAGTTCAAAAATAATTGTCTATAAACTTTCTGGACCCCCTATTTTCCATGTCTTCATAAAATAGTTATGCATTATGTACCCTAGTTAAATTAACATCATGTGTTGTACATCATCTTGTTTCACCTTTGATATCATATTATTCAACCATACACAATGCACATGCTAGTTACATAAGTAAACCTCACAATTGAATGTTTCCTTGCATAATAATAGCTTTGTAATACTTTAGAATATAACATGACAATGGTATATATGAACTTCAATGTATGAAATTAATTATGGGTATTCAACATATATTCACCCAATATCTTATATCTTTTCACTAGCGTCATCTACCATGAAGGCACTAATTTTCCACTCAATGTATTTAAAATATATTATCTATAGAAGTATTTGCATCCATTGGTTGATGTTAGTAGTATAAAACCATGATATAATCACCCATTAAATGGGTAATCCTTTGTGTTTGGAATCAAACACTAACAACATGTACAATTGGAACTGTAAATAAATACAAAACATAAGTGAGCTCACAAGTTATGAAATATTTATATTATTAATTACTATTATAGTTATTGAAAGCATACCTTCACTAAACTCATGTTGAACATTGAATCTATCATAAATAAGTTACCTTTCCTAAATATAAAAAAACATTCTAGTTTTTATGGGAGTTAAATGCCTAGTATGAAGGCTATTTCCCCATCCTCATAAATCTCTTCCCAATTGTATCCCTAATAGACAAACCACTTGTAAATATTTTACAAAACCCTCTCCCAAATACTTTCTGCATCATTGGGACAATAGGCATATCTTACCTCATTGATTTTGCATTATCTATCGTATATATCATCCTTTCTTAGGAAATCATCCCATTGTGTTTCAAC
>JARHVA010004624.1:382500-492500 GCA_037957365.1 Torreya grandis
TGGATATCCTCTATTTTAGCAAAGCATTAAGAGATAGATTAGGGACAATAAAAAACTTATGAAATCTATTTGCGATTGTAGACATAATTAATTACTTTGGATATGGATCAAAGATATTGTACTAGTCATTATAGGTCATCCTCTATTATAATGACTATTAGGAGTCTATTTTTCACATCAGTGTGGAAATTAATTTTTACTTATGCATAGAAGTCTCTAATCTCCCCCAATTGTCTATTATTTTATCAACTCTTCTTTTTTTCATACAGGAAGGAGCAAGAGAATAGTGATTAATAAAAGTAGAATTGAGAACTTGTACAAGAAGCATATGCACAAGGTAAAGGGGTTATGGTTAAGTTAGAGCAAGATCTTGAGTAGGTTTAAATGAAAAAGCAAGAAAATTCTATTAAACATAGAGTCCAACCGTAAAATATTTATCTGTATTGTTATGATTTGAAGAAATATAAAGCCGTTTTTACAATTAGAGTCATTGAAAATAACATATTTTACTTATTGTAGTACATATCCATGTTCTTAAATATAATATTAATACGATTTATTTATTTGAAATATTAAATGCAGAGGTTTTCGAAACAAAAAAATGAATAAACAATTACAATTGTAGGTCATTCCATAGGAGGCACAGTTGTGACACAAGCCACGCATTTGGAAAAGAGGATGACACATCTCACGGTTCACCTTTTGTTGGGAGATGTCAGAATTGGGGAAGAAATTGGTTGTGAAAATTAGTGGTGAAATTGTCAGACAATGTAAAGGATAGTGGAAAATGAAACTGAGATGATATAAAGTAAATTTTACAATTACAGATGCCTGCATTTTAGAACACAAGCTATACTTGATATTAATAAATACTTGTTTGACATAACAAGAACTTGCAAACTGCATCTTAGAAAAAATTAGGATTAGATAAGGGCATATGGGTGCGCTTGAAAGCATAAAAATGCAGTGAGCTTGACGGTCTACACAAAACACTCACCGAACTCGTTCCTTCTCTGTTAACTTTAAGAATTGCGAACGCTGTGAATAATGTGGCGATTTTAAGAGGGGAAACCAGTTGGTCTTGAATGTAACATGGGAAACGTAGCCGAAATTCTTGTGCTTTTCCGATTTTAATATATAATGTTCTAACTATCATGGATGCGAAAGCGACATGGGTGACATCGCAAGTGTTTTGTTGTAGTGGATGGCAACGCGGTGTCAGGTGACATGTCAGATGTTGCACAGAAGTGGGCCGCGACAATAATAAATAGTGATTTTTCTACCACTCTGTGGGCTAATGGGGAGTCGGTCAATATGTCTTGTTGAAAATTAGGCTGATGGTAACATGCATTAAATTTGTACGTGTTGATTAAGCTCGCCAAAAGAAGAGAAGCATACACTAATAAATATATGGTGTTTGACAAAATACCTCAAAGAAATATATTCACCTAGAACACATTATATGCAATCTTTGCATAAACTGGTTACAACACCTTATGGAATTGTTCTCTCATGGTACGCCATGTAGATAGTATATATGTAAGAAAGAGTCAAAATAAACTAACAAGGTTTAAATCCACTCCCAATACTTTTCTAGCATTCTCACAATCTAATCCCATAATGTATATGTTACAAATTATATGCGAATACATACATATTAATCAAAGCATGCATACATTATATCTATCTATCTATGGTTTAATTAATATTTTAATATTGACATGAAAACACGAACAGGATCCTTTGAAGGAGACTTGGATAATACGACAACTCTCCATCGTGGGTATCTCTTAGAAAATAAACCCGAACCGGAAAATTCATTCAATACAACATTAGTTTTGAAGAAGAATTTAGAGTCTACTTAATAAGTATTATTCCTCCATGGGGTGTTGTCTTAACGTTATATATAGTAAATATTTTACCAAACCTGTAAAAGAAATACGCTACAAGAGATATATAAGAAGGTGGCCTGCCCGGTAGACGTGGTGAACAAGGGTTGAATTTTTTTTACAGGTGCATTAGAGAGATCTCTACATGATAAGTTTTCCCAAAACAACAATCATTCTTCACTCACACAGATCTATCCAACGGCAATCTCTTTAGCCCAGTCGATACTCCTTTTTGCAAGACGCCTCAATATATTGAAATTATTTAGAGGCTTCTTTGCATGCCAAAAATTGCCTCTCCCGTCGATCTCTTAATCTTTTTTCAACTGACAGAGTTTTCGTTCCACCCTCTTCAAGTCTGTGAGCATTTATTAATTTTTTGCAATATTCTCGGGCGGCCAAGGAAAGATAGCGGACATCATTGAAATTATCGCCTTTTTTATATCAATTTAATAGCTTCATAACTAATGGGTAAGATGGAAAAGTATTAATCAATCTAGAAATTTTAATGGCAGGTAATGACGAGGCACATAAGCAGCAAGGGAGACTTCTTCATTAGTGGTTATGTCACTGGAAAATTAATATTTGTTACCTTCATTTGTCCTTTCCCAGCCGTGGATTTAAAAACAAAAGCTTTGAAGCCCGGACCACTTCTACGCGATTACCTTCGAGACCATTGCAATTTGTTATATGCAACTTATGGCTTATAGTTTAATAGTTTACAATTTATTATTTAATAATTACAAATAAATATTATAAAAATGAGCAAATTAACTACAATGTTAAACTAAGTTAACTAATGTGGAACCATAACATGGATAGGCAGCTTGTCAAGCACACATGCATTAAGAGAAGCACTTAGCATTCATCTTGCTTCAATAAGGTACTAATACAAAGATTACATACATATATGCATATATATAAAGATATACATTTTTAAAAATATAATGATATAAGTAATTTTAAGTTCAGAGGCATAAATGGACATAATATATTTTTAAGGAATAATGAATTATTTCAAGAATATCTCACAACTTTGCTTTCATACTTTATGTTTTGTGTGGTTTAAAATGAAAAATATTTTTCCTTGTCAATGTATCTTCCCACTATTTTACGATGAACCACTTGCACATCAGTACTTGCTTAAAATGCTTTGTGTCAAAAAGACATCAACCTTATTAATTTTAGTTGGTGAAAAGCTCAAATAATTGCATAAACCCTACATGGGATCTATTTTTTAACCAAGATGTCTCTTATTGTTCTTTGGGTTATAGACCCAATGACTTATAAAAAATGAATTATGTAATCATAAAATTTAATTAAACATGTTGAGAAGGTTGATTCATTGAGAACGTATACCCACATGCGTTCATATTGAAAACATGAATGTAAATTATTCCATTAATACATTTACTTATTGCAATAATAAATAATCACAAACTATCTTAGTTCATTGTTATGATTAATATTAAGGATAATTTCAAATAATTTGGACTTATACCTACGAAAGTGGAGTGGAGAAAATGTTCTCATTTCAAAAAATATATTTTAAATAAATTGGACGATTTCAAACTCTTTTGGCATAGATCATTTTGAATGAATTAGATTATTTTGAATAATTTAGACTTATACCCATTAAAATAGAGTGGATAATTTTTTTTTCCAAAAAATAAATTTCTATATTCCAAATAAATTGGAGTGTTTCAAACTATTTGAGCATAAGATCATTTTGAATGAATTCGAGTATTTTGAATAATTTGGACTTATCACCACTAAAGTGGAGTGGATAAAATTTTATCTGAAAAATAAATTTTCTATATTCTAAATAAATTGGAGTGTTTCAAACTATTTGGGCATAGATCAATTTGAATAAATTAGGCTATTTTAAATAATATGAACTTATACCCACTAAAGTGGAGTGAAGAGTTTTTTTCCAAAAATAATCTTTTTATATTCGAAACAAATTGGATTGTTTCAAGGTATTTGGACATAGATCAGTTTGAATAAGTAAGGTTATATTTAATTATTTTTTTATTTTTAAGATAGATGAAACCTGGTTAAAAAGGACCTGTACCCATATAATAGAGATCCAAAAGATAAGCATGAAAAAAATGGAATAAAATAGGATCTTGATAAGAAAAACCCCCTACCATTAGTAAGATAGGAAAAGTTTTCACCAAAAAACTAGACCATATAGAAGAAAATAAAAAATAACCAACAGCTAGTCAGATTCAGAATAGATGACCAATTTTTTAGCCTCAGGGATTGCCTGAGATTTGTTGCTCATTTTACCTCTGGTGTGATTCCGAATAGACTTATGTTTTTCCTCACCCTGCCTCTTGCACTTCAGACTAGTAAGCTTAGGTTCATCTTTCTCCTTTTTAGGCTCTTTGTTATAATCCTCCTATTTATTCCTCTGAGAAGTGTTAGTGCCTTAGGGAGTGAACTCATCAAAACCTTCTTATTCTTTGCCAAATTTCATTTCTTCCATCCCTTGATATAGGAAGCCTTTGATATTATTGACCTCATTCGCTATTTCATTGCAAAGTAATTTTTGAATCAAGATTTCGGTGAAAATATTGTGAAGAGATTGCTCGATTTCATCTTTGTTCTTGGGATAGATAATCCTCCATCCCCTATTGGTAATGGGATTCCCCCCATTTTTACTTCTTTTTTAGAGTCTTCCTACGAAAACTCAACTCTGGCTCCTTCAATCTGATCCTTCCCTTCTTTATTGGGTTCAGATTCTGTGAAAATACTCTCTTCCTTGTCAGATTCATCCTACTCATTGGGGATGTCAATCGCTTGTGAGACAATTAAACCATAACAATTCCCCTTTCTTGACCAATAATAGTTTAATCCCTTAGTGGATAATATCTAGAGAGGGGTTGCACTTAAAATGCCTAATAGTAGCTTTTAGGGATTTCAAAATAAAAAATGAAAGACTGATAGTATGCACTTTAAAGTGGTTAAACAAGAGGAAGTGTTGAGAAAATATTAAGATGTGTTTGCCTTCTAATATGATGTAAGACATGATCTATAGACAAACATCAGGGCACTTTCTCGGTAAATCAATCCTCACAAAGCCTTTTTGGGGCATAGCCTTGGGTTTCTTCTTCTCCTTGCTGAAGAAAATGTTGATGAGTTCCTCTTTCCACTTTTTACCCTTAAAAGCTTTTACCCTAAAATAGTCCATTCCCATTATCTCCCAGATAAGCTCCTTAGTTATTAGAATTCTTAGCCTGTGTATACAAACCTTTCTATCCTTCCATCCTTGTGTGAAATCCTTAGACAGTTTAGTATCGTGTCCTACAAGCCATTTCATGAAAGCTGCCAACCATCGTTTAACCATCTTGTACCAGACATACTCATTTAATTTAATGTCCTCATAGGATATGGGTTTGAACCTATCTCGATTGCCACTCATAATGTGTTTTTACAAACTTCTTCTTTAAGCTTCCCATTTCAAACCCTTATAACTATAATGTGTTTTAGAAATGGAGCCAAATAAATATTTTTTGAGGTAAGCCAGATTGATTCAAATGTGCAATAACTTGAAAAAGGATCGATTAATGATATCCTTGCATGAGTTGATATCTAATCCCTTAAGCTGAATTTGAATTGTTATTAATAAGGCCATCATTTCAATGTGTGGGGTGTCCTTTATCAAAATTGATAAAGGGGCTGACATCAGTAGGGAAATTATTAACATGTCAGCTAATGAAGTAGCTTTTATAACCCCTATATTAACTATTTTATTGGTGCTCTTAGACCATATATTGACACTTTTATGAATAATTTAGACTTATACATATAAAATGGAGTGAAGAATATTTTCTACAAAATTTAATTTTATTTGTTTCAAATAAATTAGACTATTTCAAACCATTTGAGCATAGATCATTTCAATTAAATTGGGCTAATTTAAATATTTTGAAATTATACACACTAAAGTGGAGTGGAGAATATTTTCTTCATAAATATGTTTTCTATATTCCAAATAAATTGAATTATTTCAAATCATTTGGGAATATATTATTTTGACTAGATTGGACTCGCCAAATTATGGATGAAAACATATTAAGCAATCTAGTTCATTTACATAATAAAATATCTTGATAATTTCTTGTGTTCATTGAGAAGATCTTCATGAGCAATTGTCAATATACTAATGGATCAAGTTAATCAATTTCAAGATAAGTGGATGGAGTATCCACTTGCATTTAACTAGATCAAAGTAATTCTAAATTAGAATTGATTAATTTGAAATAAATTGAACTATATTTTAGATGATTTAGAATTGATTTGTATAAAATTGATGATAATTTTTATTTCTAAAATTATAGTTTATAATCAATAAATACACTTAAAAGGGTCATAATATGTCAAAGTTACATCTTTCTAAATGTTGGTTCATAGTTGTTGGAATGGCTTTTTTGTTTTCTTCCAAGAATGTGATGATAGACATCATTTTGATTCTTCAATCCTTTTCATCTTTCCAACTTCCATTTCTAATATATCTACTTGACATAACTCATTTTCAATTTTTGATTTGTAACACAATTCTAAGAAATACAATCAATGAACAATGTGTTGGCAATTGAGAAATCATCTCCAAAGGTCCCTTTAAAAATAAATTAATCCTATTTATTTATGTTTATATTTAATGGATTAGAATATATTTTTATCTGAATAAACAAGATATTTAAACTTGTGTAACCCATGGCTTAAATGAGTATCCTCAAATGATTGTCTTTTATCATTGACCAAATGTCAATGTGAGAAAGAGACTGTAGTACCACCTTCAAAACTTATTTGGAATGATCTTGAATTCAATATGACATATTTTCTATTTTATAATCTTAGTTTTTTCCAATATCATGCATTTTCATATATTTTGTTTTATGCACAACACATAATAAGTAATCCAACCCAAAAATAAATAGTTTTTTAGAGTTTGGTTTTAGCTCCTCCTTTGAAATGTCTAGAATTTGTTAAAAAAGAAATGAATCGTTTATTAAGAATATTCCATTATAAAAAATATAACATGATAATTTTTTAATAAAATGTTTTTACATGTTACTAGGTTGATCGTTGATGTGCTTTTGATTTGCATTTCTTGTTGTAACATAAAAACATAATGCATTTCATTTGATTCATTTTTTTTTCATTTCCTTAAATATTATAAATATTCTTATAAACACATATAAAAATAAATACATGCTCAGGCACATTGTCACTATATTCATTATACATAGATGTACCATTTATATTGCCATTTTTGTAACATACATATGCATATAATGTAGAAACCAATAGACCACTCAGAGCAGTAACCATTTACGATGCAAAATGATAGAACCACTTGCAGTATTGAAATAGTTGGGAAAATAACCAGTGACAGTAGAATTTAAACATATAGATAGAACTGTCAAACCATTTAGTATTGAAACATAGAAAAATCATTCAAACACATATTAAAGAACAAAGACAATAACTGGAAACTTATATTATCATTCATATTAACTCATTCAAGAATTATAGTCAACATTCATTAAACACTTTTTAGGTAAATAGTGATCAGCTATCATGTTCAATTAGACAATATAAATTCTATGGCCATGAGCAATAATGGGTAAATGAAACATGTAAACAACATTTTAATGGGTAAATATAACCACATTCAAGTCTACACAACAATCAAATGAACCCACACTTCTAAATCCTAATCTGATGCAAGTCTATATTTTATTGTCTTCTACAATCTCCTATCCATGAAGAAAAATTTAATTATAATATGTTTAAATAAATAAAGATAATTAATATATTATAGAATTATATGAAATTGTATAATTATACATTTATTGAAAGGGGTTTTCAACTCTTTTTTGCCTTTTTATAGACTGTATGGGTGCATTCTTTTGTTGAAATTTTGGTTCTTTAATTCCTATAAGGTATTATATAATGTAGTAACTAAATTTTCTCATCATCAATTGATTTGATATTTGTATTTTAAAAATGTGTATTGTTGTAGAGTCTTACCTTATGTTGTTTTCCTAGAGGCATCAACCTGTAGAGCTATGTCATGGGTTGTTGTGTTAGAGACACAATGTTCTAGAGTTGCATTGTCAACTATTTTAATTGAGACATAAAAAGAGGAAGAAATATTTTTTCAGTATAATGAATCATTGATAAATAAAAATATATATAATTGAAAAAATATACATGATCTTATATTACCTTCTTCAACTTGTAATGTGTCATGTTCATTGATATGATCTTCCATTATTATTATTTCTTCACTTGCATGAAATGTTATTAGTGTTACACACCAAAAGATTGCTAAGACGTTAGTTTTGAATAATAAATCATACACACTGAAATATTATTAAGATGTTAAATTTAGAAAATGAAGCATAATTATGAAATAAATTAAAAGTATTATGCACCTAGTACTGATTGAAGCGATTGTTCTTGTATTGGTTGCTCTAAATTTATCAAATTTTTTTAATTGAACATTAAAAATTGTTTGCTCTTCAGTTTATGTAATATTTCAAGATAAATTTATTTTAAATTTTATACAAGCATGCACCAATCCAGCTCCTGTATATACCCCTAGCTTGTCAAATGCATCCAAAATGTTGAAATTAGAGATAATTTTCTCTCAAAAGATATTATCTAGTTAAATTTTTAATGGCCTTCCTATTTTTTTGAACCAATCATTTCAAATGTTGGTACATCTTCATAGATGTTAAAACCTTCCTCTAGTCTACTTTGTTGTGAATGGAGGTTGAAACCTTGAAGCTGAAAATGAGTGGCATCTTGACAAAAATTGATACTCGTAATATGTGTCGAATCAAATCCATTACTATCTAGACCCTATAGTATGACACATGTATCTTTCATGTAATATAAATCACCAACATGCAAATTATTGAGAGAGGTCTGAATGCTAGACCAATGTTCTAGTTTGTGGATGATGAATACATTGAAGGCCCCAATAATAAATTTATCAATCAATGCCTAAAGAAACATGTGAAGATTTTATTCCTTAAAAAATTTAATGAGATTCAAAAGACCAATAATTATCAAATCGATGTTCACACCAAGAATGAACATTTCACTAGAATCTTCTAAAATGGATGGTCAAAGACATGAGGACCCATAATGGTAGCTGAATCTTTTTGTATCTATCCTGGGAAGATGACCACCATCATTATGTAGATAATTTTTCAATATGCTTAATGAATATTGATATAATGCTTCCTAGACTTTTTTTTTCTTAAATACCTTCATTCAGAACACATAAATCAAACCTTTTTTAGAAATTGTATAATGTTCCATTACCTCTTCAGGTGTGACTATTTTGTCTAGTGGCAATGTCGTATCATGGTTGTTGAAATATTCTACAATTTTTGTATAGTATGTTACTTTTCAGCTTCACCTTTTTCCACCAGGTATCCATGTTGTTGTACCCAGGGGTTTTCAAGAAGTAAATAGACCCTATATATAATAAATTTGTTAGTTTTATTTATTTATTATCTGAAAACCCTTGAATATTTCTACATATTGTTATACTATTATGATTTAAATCTTATTTATCTAAACCAAGTAAAGTACCACTCTCAAATAAATCAAACTCCTTATCAAAATAATCCCAAATGGACTATTCCATGAAAAGAAGACATTTTCTCTCCTATAGCTGTGTTGAAAAATTCATTTATGTGAACAAGTGTTTATCTTATTCATGTATTTCTTCCATATTTTTTACCTTTTTTAAGATTCTTCCAACCTCTCAATTTGATAAGCTCACATGCAGATCTAATTATTTCCATAAATGAAACCTTATAAATCATTTTGTTGGATTCATTATATTGGTTACATATTTTGTACATAATATGGAATGAAGTACAAGTTTTTAAAAATCTTGCCCTTCTAACAAAACATTTATTTCTCAATGATATTGAATTGTATTCCCCCTCTGAAATAATTCTCTGTTGTGTTGTAATTGTGTGTTGGCCATCTATAATTTTAAACCTTATAATTTTTTTATCCATCATATCTTCTAAGACTTCCTTTAATTCAATAATATAATGAGGGTTGCTTGGATAAAAAAGAATTAACAAAGCATCTTTCATCAAAACTTCATTATGTTTTACAAATGAATGAATTATATAATTCACCCCTCTTTCATTAATATTTATTAATTTTATATTAACCTCCCCCAATTCATAGAGCTCTATAGGAATGTTTAAGGTGTAATTGATAGAGGAAATATACCATGTAGGGAATTCACTACTTATCTAATCAGAAGTTTATGTCAATAAAAGTGTTTCAACCTTTTGTTTGATCTTATTTTTCTCCATTGGTGTGAGTACTTGTATGGCCTCTTTTAAATCTTCAAACAAATATGTTACCCTTGCTTGTCTTGTTTTCTTCAATGTTTTTTTTAATCATGACTGTAAGGTATTTTAAATACATGTCTGCATGGTGGCAAGTAGAAGAAGTTGTTGCTCCTTATTCATACTTTTTTTTCAACATATTTTATATTTTAATGACCAAATTATCTTTTTATATCAATCAAAACATTTGAAGGTTTGCATTGCTATTCAAATGAAACCCAAATGTTTCAGAAGAAGGAGATTTTTTTTTGTCAATTTCATTTTACTTGGTGTAAATTTATTTAAATTAACTATATCTCGATGGAGAATTCCCTCCTTTCCATTCCATACTTATAGTTGGAATTGAAGGGAATCTTCAAGTTCATCCTTATCATAGGGAAGGATTATTCCAATTGGAGAAGATTCCTTACCCAACATATTGATAAATAAGTATATATTTGCATGCATGTTTGGCAGATTAAACAATTCAAAATACCAATCAATGAGAGTAATTTTGTCACCACCATAAAATAAAAGACATTGATGTGGATTCAATTTGTGTTTTGGTAGTTTAAATAGTATTCTATCCAAATTCTCTTGGAGTGAGGCCTTCTTGTACCTTTTATCCAAATTCTCTTCAAGTGAGGCCTTATTATACCTTTTAAGGATGGAAATTCTTATTTTATCCAAAGATATTATTCAAAGCAATTGAAATGATTTAAATATTTATCTTTTGTAAAATCCAAGTTGCATATTGCATCAATTCATGATTTTTTTCATTAAATAATGATTAAATGTATATCAACAAATGTTAATTCTAAATTCAAATACAAAATACATATTAAGTCTTCATAATATATGCATTAAGTCACACTTAAAATAATAAGGTATGACCAAAATAAAAATAAGTTATGTACACCAGCCAATATAATTTGATGTGCAAATGAATTCACCAACATTTATTTCAAAGGAGAAAGATGAAGGGAAGTATGTTTCTAATATGTGTCAAAATTCCTATCAATAAGTACTTTCAAGGTTTCTCCTAGGTGATACCTTTCAATCATGCACAAGAGTGAATTCTTATTACAAGACATCTCATAGGCAATACCTTCAAGTTAACCATGATGGTATTACAAGTTTACATCAGTGTCCTTAAAGGAATCTCCTAGTGGACACTTCGAAGGCTATTATCATACATTCAAAGGGACGTTGAATGTATCTCCCAGTAGAACTTTCCTTCACCTTGAAATCACTACTCAATTATAAATTGATAAATTTAAGGGCCTTTTAATAATTGGGAGAGCATACATTTTAGGTCCTCCTGCACACATGCTCTTTCTACCTCAATTTAGTTTAACAATTTGCCCTACTATGTTAATAGTTTTAGATTCGAATAATTAACTTGTTGTACCTCCAAAATTTTCCTTTACCTTGATGATCCTTTTAATATCTTCAAGGTATCTCTTAAGAGATACCTTCAAGTTACCCATGAAGGTATTACAAGCCACTCAAAGGAATCTCCTATTGGATACCTCGAGATTGAACTTGCCCAGTTTTATTGAGGTTTGTAATATCTTCAATATATCTCTTAGGAGATACCTTCAAGTTACCCATGAAGGAATCTCTTAGTGGATATTGTTGATACCTAAAAATATCACTCTCAATGAATAATTTCCTATGGAAATATTTACAGATGTGGGATGAAAGTATGATCCATGAACCAACCTCTAGGATTACCACGATGTTTAAAATAAATGTTGTGGTGATGCATTTCTCCCTCTGAAATACCTCTATAATTTTTGTTAGAAATGGGGCCCACTTTCCTCAGCCAATGGTGTGCCTTTAATTTAAAAAACAACTCCCTTCTTTCCTAACGAGCATTGTGATGACATGTGTCATCACTAGAAAGGAAAAAAGTTTATTAAAAAAATGAAGAAAGGGTACCTAAGAAAGAGGAGGTCATTCACTTAAAAGATAAAGATTGCATTCGGTTGTAGCCAAGCCCAAGGTCATGTTGATAATTTTGACTTAAAATTTCTTCGTTGATCTATTTTGAGCTAATTCCTTTGAACCATTCCTTTGGACAATTCGTCTGAAAGAATTCATATCTTCTATCTATTTATTTTGGGTTTTTTTCTCAAAGGAAATCCTTCAAAAATATGTAAAGTGCCTTTGCCCTTTTGAAATGCCCTTTTATTTTTTTGCATTTGGACCTTTCGGACTTTTGCAAATGGTCCTCCTTAAAAAGGAAGGAGTGCTTCCAAAAAATAGAATTATCCTTTGGCAAAACTAAAATGGATCATTTGCTGAAAGAAAAGACCCTTTGGCATTTGATAAGTATCCCTTCAAAAAAATTGGAATGACCCTCTCAAAAAATGTGTAATGGTTCTCTTGCTCTTCGAAAGAATTGAAATGGACCATTTGATGAAAGAAATGACCCTTCAGATTTTTTAAATTACCCTTTGGGTTTTTTGAGATGAACCTTTCCTTCAACTAATTTGTCCAAAGGAAATATGTGTTCGGAATTTTCTTTAATGTCCTTTCAAGATTGTGTAATGGACATTCAGTCGAAATAAAATGAACTTTGAAAAAATTAAAATGACTTTTGAAAAGGTTATTTCAGACAAAATGTATATAACAATTTCTTTGAAAAAGTTGCAAAGTCTGTTTTGAAATCGTCCCTTCAAATTATTAGAATGTGCCCTTTGGACTTTTAAAAAAGTCCTTTCAAAAAAATTGACAAGCCCTTTTGCCTTTGGACAAGTTTTGATGAACCTTATGACTTTTGGAAAAGTCCCTTCAGATTTTTGTAAATGGTCTTTTGGTCAAAAGAAATGCCCCTTCAGAATTGTTGAAAAGGGCTTTGAAAAAATTGCAAAGGGATTCATAAAAATTGTTAATCACCTTTCTCAGAGGTAAGAGCCCTTTGAAACTTTTGTGAGAAGAACCTTTCCAAAAGGTAAGAGACCTTCAGAGCTTTTTAAATTGACTTTTCCAAAAGGAAAAGATCCCCTTCGGCACTTTGTGAAATAGTCTTCAAAAAAATTACAATGGACTTTCCCAAAGTAAAAAAGCTCTCAGATTTTTTGATTGTCACTTTCCCAAAAGAAATGACCCTTCAAAAAAATAAGTGACCCTTTAGCATTTTTGCAAGTGTACCCTCCTGAATAGAAAGAGCCTTTAGACTTTTTGCCAATACCCTTTAGAAAATTTTTAAAGCAGCATTTTTTTTTGAGAAGAATACCTTTAGGATTTTTGGAAAGACCAATTCTTTTGGGAAAGTTGCAAGTACCTTTCAAAAAATTTAAACATGCACCTTTACTTCCAAAAAAAATCTTTAAAACTTCCACATAGAACCATTTATAAATAAAATAACCTTTCAAGGAAATTATTCCAAAAGTATTCCTTTCTAGGAAATCCCAAAGTATATCATCTACTTTTGAAAACCCAAAGTCTTCTGCTTGTCCTCTTTTGAACTGCTCTGAGTAACATAAATACCTTCCTGCAAAGAATAAGATGAGTGAAAGAACAGTCCCTAAATAAAATAAACAACCCTAAAACCTATTAACCATGGATTTTTCATTGACTTTTGAGGACTGATTACTAATATTTGAAGATAAAATGGCATGGTATGCAAAGTATCGAAAAATAATGGTGGCAATTTGACCTGTGGGGTCAAAATTGTCAACATTTTGATGACTCAATATTTAGAATTCCAATCAAGATAGTTTAATGATGCAGGTGGTTCAATCAAGTTTAGATCCATTAGTTTAGATTAGATTGAGACAATTTATAGAATTGAGATGAAATAAAAGAATAAATTGAGGTAGTACAAGTACCCCCTTGAACTATGAAGTTGCAAGTAATGACCCCCTATAAGTCTGAGGGTGTTTGCAATAGTGTAATATGGGTTTTGGCACCCTAATTACTTAAATTTATGAATCTTCAAGTAAATCAACTCCACAAGTTTGATTTTTTATTTTAGAAAGTAAGTTAACTTATCAAATAGCTTAACTTATAAAAGTGAAGGTACTCACCGCTGAAAGTTTGATTTAGTTTGTTGACTAAGTAACGACCCTCCAAAAGTTTAGATTGGTCAATGGACTCTCCAATGCATGTAACATGAGGTAGATAAACTATAGAGCTAAAGTAACAACCACCTATAGATCTGAGTAATGTAGAGGTATGATGACACATAAATTGAGGCAAACCAAAAACATCCAAAATAATTTAGTTTTGCATTAGATGGTCCCTAAATGCATTAGAGGATCATTGATGCATTTCTCCTATATTGTATGCCTTGAGGGGTGCACAAGGAATGGGATGGGTCACTTTGTGAGATATTTTCTCATATAATTCTATAATATATAAATACCTTCATACTCCTATGATGTCTCCTTTAAATATTGAAACCTTGAAATATGGCTAAGTTTAAAATGCTAAACCCTAAATCTGACTCAGTCTAAAATATGATAGGATCCTCCAAAACCTAGAATTTACATTATAATGCAAAAAACACGAAAGCCATGGGACCTTGGAAATTTGAGGTTCTGCAAGAGACCCATTTGAGATTTTGACTTGATGAAGAAAACCAAGAAGTCATTTTTTTACAGAAACACAAGAAGTATGATTTTTTGAAAAAAATGAAAAATCGGGCCTTGAAATGCCTAAAAGAAAGGAAAATTTGACTATTTTAGAATTGGATTGTGTTACAGTCAATCCACGGGTTTTGACACATTCTAAAACCAATGGCATAGTTTTTTTTGTGATTTAAAGCTCTAGTATAAATTTTTTTCATGAACTATACAAAAAATCTCACCAAACCCTTCTTTATGTTGGGATAGCGAATGTATATAAGATTTCACCATAAATATTGCTATAATATTGGCAAAAATGGCTGTGATACCATGTCAAATTGACCATGATCTTGGATCCTTGCATTCAAGATTAAGCAAATCTATGTATGGAGCAATGAAATCACAGATAAATTGCAAAGGAGGAAGAAGCTTTTATTCACACCATAATATTGCAAAATATGACCTGCTTACATAAAATTTCATTAACCTATCTAACCTTCCAAAGTGCAAAAGTGGGGTACATATAGGTAAAAATAGGGAAACATGAGGAAACCTCTAATTTTCCTAATTAGATAATCACATTTAAATTAAATTAGCTTATGTGACCCTTTTATAACTAACCTAATGAAGTTTAATTGGCACAGAATGGCCATAAGGCTGTGTAGGCAAAACCCAATGGGAAAAAGCACTACACTAACAAATAAAAGTAAAATTATCATCATGGAACTTTGGAACCAATGGTAATGATTTAGAAATAATTATTAGTCTCTTGCATAATAAGTAGAGTTTCATCCACACACACACACACACACACACACACACACACACACACACACACACACACACACACAGATATATATATATATATATATATTTCAAAATTTTATCATATTTTTAAACCCAAAATTCTTCTTAGTCACTTATAAATTTTTTACTACCATTGTAATAAAAGCAATTTATCCATTGTAATCACCAAGATAAAACCTAATCACCCACAACTGAGATCCTTATCTAGTACATATAGATGCCCCCTGATCAAAACCAAGGGAGTTGTAATTTTTATATAGAGATTCAATGTGCTAATGATTTATAAATAATAGGTTCTTGCATAATATTTAAATTTTTATCCATATTTTTTGAATATGTAACATAAGAAAATTATCTAATAGGGATTTGAATCTTTTTTTTAGCCCTCCTAAGAATACATTTTAGATAATTTAATTCACCAATTTAAATACCTGTGAAGGGTAGTCATATTTTTTGAACTTACAAACTAATATTTGGAGATGAATTCAACCCCAAAATGATAATTAAAATAAGTGACACAAAATCATACCTAGTAACGCAAAGACCTCTTGGGAAAGGATTTTTTGTGATTATATAAATTATGGTTTTGTGGTGACATAAATAGTCTACTTCAGAACACTTTAATAAGTCTATATATAGTATTTTTATATATAGACTTTTCATTTATAAATTGTATCTAAATGTAGATTTATATAATTTAAGGAAATAAAATAACAATAGACTCATCACAATAAATTACACTTGATGAGTCTCCTATCGTGGGTTTTGGATCACATCTAGGGGATCATAAAAATTAGAAAATGTTCAATAATCCACTACAAGACCATAGTACAATGAAAATTATAGAAGTTCAAATATGGAAATAGAAGTAAACTTATCAACATGAAACTTTGAAACCGATGGTAATGATTATAGAAATAATTATCAAGTTATTACATAATAAGTGGAGTATCATCCATATTATTTGAAGATGTAACATTATCAATTATTAGGAGAAACAAGTAGTGGTGGTATAATAGTAGGCATGCACATTGGAATAAATGGTGTTTTTTGAACATATATGTCCACTTCAAATTTTTATCATATTTCTAAACCTAAAATTCTTCTTGGTCGCTTCTAATGTTTTTAGTGCCATTGTAACAAAAGCAATTTATCCATTAGAATCACCAAGATAAAACTTGATCACCCACCACTGAGCTCATTAACAAACATATATAGATGCCCCCTGATCAAAACCAAGGGAGTTGTAATTTTGATGTAGAGACTCAATGTGCTTATAATATAGAAATAATTGGCTCTTACATGATAAGTGGAGTTTCATCCACATTTTGTGAAGATGTAACATAACCAAATTGTCTAATAGGGATTTGACTCCTTAATTTTTATCCCCCTTGCTAATACCTTTGAGATAATTTAATTCACCAATTAAAATACGTGTGAGGGTGAGTCACCTTTCTTGAACTTATAGACCAATATTTGGAGACGAATTTGACAACAAAATGGTAATTAAAATAAGCGACACAAAACTATACCTAGTAAATATAAGACCTCTTGGGAAATGATTTTGTGTGCTTATTTAAATTATGGTTATGTGAGGGAATACACAATCTACCTCAGAACACTTTAATAAGTGTATTTATAGTATTTCTATATATAGACTTTCAATGGGTAAATATAACAACATTTTAATGGGTAAATATAACCACATTCAAGTCTACACAACAATCAAATGAACCCACACTTCTAAATCCTAATCTGATGCAAGTCTATATTTTATTGTCTTCTACAATCTCCTATCCATGAAGAAAAATTTAATTATAATATGTTTAAATAAATAAAGATAATTAATATATTATAGAATTATATGAAATTGTATAATTATACATTTATTGAAAGGGGTTTTCAACTCTTTTTTGCCTTTTTATAGACTGTATGGGTGCATTCTTTTGTTGAAATTTTGGTTCTTTAATTCCTATAAGGTATTATATAATGTAGTAACTAAATTTTCTCATCATCAATTGATTTGATATTTGTATTTTAAAAATGTGTATTGTTGTAGAGTCTTACCTTATGTTGTTTTCCTAGAGGCATCAACCTGTAGAGCTATGTCATGGGTTGTTGTGTTAGAGACACAATGTTCTAGAGTTGCATTGTCAACTATTTTAATTGAGACATAAAAAGAGGAAGAAATATTTTTTCAGTATAATGAATCATTGATAAATAAAAATATATATAATTGAAAAAATATACATGATCTTATATTACCTTCTTCAACTTGTAATGTGTCATGTTCATTGATATGATCTTCCATTATTATTATTTCTTCACTTGCATGAAATGTTATTAGTGTTACACACCAAAAGATTGCTAAGACGTTAGTTTTGAATAATAAATCATACACACTGAAATATTATTAAGATGTTAAATTTAGAAAATGAAGCATAATTATGAAATAAATTAAAAGTATTATGCACCTAGTCATGCCTTGGAGTGAATATTTTCACTGATCCTAAAATGTCATAGGTTACCTTGTAAAATTACTGGGATGTGTATGAAAACTACATAATCAAGTAAGTTATATGTTTTCATTTATTCTTAAAAAAAATCATTTGATTGTAACTTATTTTTTTTGTAATTTTGGTGGCCACATATGAATGAACCTATAAGGAAAATTCTATCTTACTAAATCTATATGAAACATTTCACTTTAAGAATCAATGAAACCTACATTTTCCAGCCATCTCATAATAAATTCTATAATTTAATACTTTATTCAAATATAACACAAAACTATACTTACAATGTTTATGTGGCGTACTTGATAACTAACAGAAAGAGTATACAAACATAAAAATATATAATATTATCTATCTTGTGAATATAATATTTTACTAACTGTCAACAAAACCAGTTGAAATAAGAATTTAAATTTTTATTAGTTATGCAATATATATCACCCTTATAGTGATCTTGAAATCAAAGCATATATGATTTTATGAGTACAAGATAAGGTAGACTTCCATGAACTACTTGGTGCAAACTTTCATGTACTATGTACCTTAATTTTTTTGGTACACTATGAACCATAATGGTAAACATCAATAAAAATAATGGGTGCACCCTAAATTTTGATGAAATTAGGGAAAATTAATCCCTTAATAATATATAATAATATAAATTGAATGGGAATATGGCTTAATTTGGTTAAATTATCATAATTGATTTTAGTAATTGGCTAATTCAATTAATTTCAAATGAAATTATGTGTGATTTAAACCCTTATCTTTTACAAATTTATGAATTTAATTGGAATAAATTGCATCCCTAATTAGACCAAACCAACAATTAGTTTAATTAATGATGTAATTTGGGTCAAAATGTTGCACTTCTATTGTGTTATAATTATAAATCATCCCTTTAGGATTTGAAATAGATTGGATTCACAAGCCTAAGGACCATAACTACATAAACACAAAAATATCAATGTTTAATAATAAATCTAAAAAATCCAACTTTGGCCATGATTAAACACTACAAATTTCTTTAACAATTTCATAAAAAAATGGATATGACATCGATCATTCTCTCATGTTTATAAATTTATATGTTTTTAATATTTTTATTAATTTAAAGTTTTTATCTATATTGATTTATATGTATGTCTTTATATACCAATATTTGTCACAACTATACATGTCTATCTTCTTTTATGTATATCTCATTTTGTTCACCCAAATTTGAATATATATATATATATATATATATATAAGTTCACAATGTATGCCTAGTTGTATACACATTAAAAATAATAAAAATCAATATTTTATTGGAGGTGCTTGGGGGTGCACGATCAACTATTCATTATTTATTATTTTTGAAGATCTGTTTAGTTTACCCCCCCCCCCCCCCGCCCTCTCCTCTCTCTCTCTCTCTCTCTCTCTCTCTCTCTCTCTCTCTCTCTCTCTCTCTCTCTCTCTCTCTCTCTCTCTCTCTCTCTCTCTCTCTCTCTCTCTCTCTCTCTCTCTCTATCTGTGTGTGTGTGTGTGTGTGTGTGTGTGTGTGTGTGTGTGTGTGTGTGTGACAAAATAGGCCTAATTCTATATACGTTATAGAATCCAATTTCTTAATTTTTTGAGGTAGTTAGTTGGCACATGAATGAATATTTACTATGGGTTTTTATTGATCAACTATTAAAAATTAATATATTTAACCTATCTATAATTAAATATTAAAAAAAATTAGAAACTACACTTGAAATTCTGTAATTCATGTTCGTATATCATCTCTAACTTTTGAGTGTAAACATCACAAATAATATATGCAACTTTAGATTTATCATTTTATTGGATAACAATGTCCACTTAAGACCCTTTTTGGCCCCCTATTTCCATGGGCTTAACCTAAGGTAAGTGAGGTTATTCTTACTTACAATGGTGAGGTAATTGAGGCATTATCTTCATATGCATATTTGAAGGTTCTTTTCTTTATACCATGCTCTATCTTGACTCCATAATTAAAGTCTAGACCATATAATTGAAATTAAACTCTCAACACCCTTAAAAATTATTATTTTTGTCTTAAGCTTAAGGAAATTTAGATAAATATCCACCTCTTTCACTCGCTGCTCATACCTACCATTTTATAGGGTTGTAAGGTTTAAGGATTGGACCTTTGAGTAACTAAGGACAGAAAAAAATAGAGAAATTGACTCATGCCAAGATATTAGTCCCTCACACCATCTTCCTTGCATAATTTGTCACAAGCTTGATCATTTATTTAATTATATTTCATGTTGTGAGAATTATTTGCAAACTTGATAGTTGGGTAACTCTCAGAGTGGTTATTATTTGACCCTAAATTTTAAATATGGATCTTATGAGGATAGATAGGGTTAATAATATAGAAATGAAAAAACACAAGGTGATAAATAGATGTGTATCAGGTAAATTATTTATTAAACACAAATAAAAATATACTAAATTTATTATGTTGAGATATCCTAAAAATATAAAGTATAGTTATGATATATATTTTAATAACAATGAAATAAGATAATTAGTTGGTTTTAATGATAATAAATATTTGGATTAGGAATAGGAAGGAATTAAACTAGAAGAATGCTCTAGAACATTCACCAAATTCTTGATTAAGTGCCCCTATATCCTTGGACACTTGCATCTACATTTGATGGTTGTCTTGACACTCCTATCTAAATTGGAAGTAGGTTTACAATATAGAATGTCTACTAAAGTTGGATGAAACTACCTATATGCTTTTGGGCTTTGTGTCACCCTTTTTCTAGTGTAGTCATATGTAGGTCATGGACAGTTGTTCCTTATCAAATAGAAAAAGTACTAGTTCTTCATCTTCATAGTGGCTATTGAAAAAATGGGTTAGTGGGAATATGGTATAAAAATACCTCAAATATCCCTTTGTTAATGAGCACTACGTATATACCTAGTACTCTGAAGAGGGCCTCAAACCTATGTAGTTCTCTCTTATGTGTTGGATTGTGTATGCATAAGGATGTGATATGAGGAAAGTAAGTAAAACAGTGACTCATCCTGTAACTTAGAAAATTGGACTCTTTAGCTAATCCTTTAGTAATTTATTCTCGGATATTATTTCATATTTAGATTATTCTATAATATATATATATGTATATGTATGTATATATATATATATATATATATATATATATATATATGTATATATATATGTATATATATATATATGTATATATATATATATATGTATATATATATATATGTATATATATATGTATATATATATATATATATATGTATATATATATATATATATATATATATATGTATATGTATATATATATGTATATATATATATATATATATGTATATGTATATATATATGTATATATATATATATATGTATATGTATATATATATATCTATATGTATATGTATATGTATATATATATATATATATATATATATATATATATATATATAATTTCAAAAAAAAAATCATCCCAAACTAAATCCCTATACAAAATTTATGGCCTCTAGAAGTTGGTGCTCAATTGCATAACATATTGTTGTCAGGCAATGACACTAACAACACTATGTCACACAAAATCATGCTAAAATTTGAATTCCTATTTAAAATATATATAATTTCAAAAAATAAATCATCTCAAACTGAGTTCATATGCAAAATTTATGGCCTTAAAAATTTCTTGCTCAGTTGCATCACATCATGTTGTCAAGTAATGACACTATGTCTCCCAGTAGCACTATGTCACATGACAACACTATGTCACATGATATCATACCAAAATTTAGTTTATTATTTAAAATATATACAATTTCAAAAAAAAGCATCTCAAAATGAGTTTGTATGCAAAATTTATGGCTTTTTTAAGTTGATGCTCAATTGCATCGCATCATGTCATCAAGCAATAACACTATGTCACTCGAAAGCACTATGTCACTCGGCATCATGCTAAAATTTGGAATTTTATCAAATATATATATAATTTAAAAATTAAATTCATCAAATTGAGTCTATATGTAAAAGTTATGGCCTTTGAAAGTTGTTTAATTGCATCGTAACAAGCCACCGAATGACAACATGCTACAGAGCGATAGCATGCTACCAAACAATAATATGCTTTTGAGTGGTAGCATGCTACTGAGTGGTATCATGTTTTAAATTGGTATTATTTTGTCCATTGGTATCATGTTTCCTAGTTTTAGCATGATATCAAATGACATCATACTACCAAGTAACAACATAATGGGGTTGTCAGAAAACAACACCATGATGTTAGGTGACACTAAATGCCAACTTTTCAAGGCCATAAATTTTATACACGGACTCAGATTGACACAATTTATTTTTAAAATTGCATATATTTTCAAGATGAATTTAAATATGTGATAATATTAAGGTTTAATAAAGTTTTTGAAACTTTTTTTTATTTATCCCACAACCTATCTGTTGGGCAACCTCAATATTCAACATGACAATAGGGTAAAGAATGGGACTTAGATGGTAACCCCATTGAACATATGTACTATATATAAGGTGAATCATATGGATGCCCCGATTATTATTATAAATAATTGGTGAGCTAACCCTTAAAAAATTTTACATCCCAAAAATTTAGGCGAATGGGTATAATGTACTACTCTTGAAAAAATGCCAAATATAATTTACCAAAAGGTGAATATTCATGAATTAGTGAATATTCATCACTAAAGTTTAACCTAACATTACCTTTGTGTGAGCCAAAAATGAGTGATTTGATAGTGACTGACTTGCAACCAAGATCATGTTATAGTGTATAATCAGTTCATATAATTTGAAATTCAAATCCTTGAAATGATTGAAATTGAAATAGGTCAAGGTTTAGGATCATACTTGTGTATCAAAAGTAATCATCTTACTTTTTGGTAATTTGATTTAAAATATATATCATTACGTACATAGATATGTGATTAGGACAAATATATAAATATAGAAAGTGAATAAATATAAAGATATAGAGAGATATTAGAGGACACATACCCCCAACCTTAGATAAAAGATGATTTTTTACATGGCAGCTGAGATTAACTCAACTATGCAACCCATTTATACTTATAACTTGGTAAGCATGAGTGAACGAAGTCAACTCACATTATAAACCTAGTGAGTCTCGATGATGTAATAAAGTACAACCTATAATCTAGCCAATATTTACCGATTTAGTCTACTCAAACATATGAAAAAGTGAACCAACTACTTTATTACATTGGCTCAATATAGTTCATAAAATTCCAACCTAGTGGGTGATGATAGTCCTTAAAAATGTTAGGAATATGAAATTGATTTGATTTTAAAATATTAGGTACACATTACATAGCATATGCACCTTAGATATGTGTCATGATGGAACTATGAATACCATTGGTACCAATATATATAATTCTACCACTAATGTGTGTCTAAATTATATAACTATGAATTTGGTGAATTTGAAAACTATGTAAGAGTGGAGAAGATGTTTCCAAACATGCCCCCAATATATGTATATGTATATGTATATATATATATATATATATATATATATATATATATATATATATATATATATGTATATATCTATATATATATATATCTGTATATATATATATATATATATATATATATATATATATATATATATATATATATATATATGTATATATATATATATATATATATATATATATATATATATATGTATGTATGTATGTATGTATGTATGTATGTATGTATGTATACACACATATACACACACACACACATATACACGTATGTATGTGTGTGTGTGTGTGTGTGTGTGTGTATAAATGTATGTGTGTGTGTGTGTGTGTGTGTGTGTGTGTGTGTGTGTGTGTTGTATACTGACTAAGTGTGGAGAACATGTTTCCAAAAATTTCCCTCCATCTATATTTAAAACTATGAATATGTGGAATTCATTCCTCTATGACATGGCCCCATTGATATGACCCCTTTGAGGTTAGGGAAGTTATAGATTGGTAATTACCTCAACCCAAAAGGATAATATTACCATATAACTATGAATGAACCATGTAACATATATAAGAACATGTTTAGGTAAATATTTCATTGAAGCACATATAATGTGATCAGATGAATGCCTAAGATGTATGATAAATGTCATGAAATAATCTATATAGTAACAACACAAGTTCAACAAGTAACCAAGCATATGCACAAGAGAACTCAAAATCAAGCTAAAAGATAATGGTCCAAAGAGACCACGAACAAGGGGCATGTCTTAATGTCACACAATCAAATGGGAATTAGTTTAGTCAAATGTCCACAAAATAAGGAATGACATATTCAAATATCCACACAACAAAAAATGACATGCTCAAATGTCAACAATTTGTAAATATAGGCATAATGGCCATAAATAATGGAACATATTCAAAAGATAAATAGACAAGACAATAGCATGGCAAAACACTAAAGGAAGTGTATAAAAGAAATCATAGGCAATTGACATAAACATACCATACTAATCCTTATGTGTGTGTGTGTGTGTGTGTGTTAAGCACGTGACATATCATGTACACTGCAAAAGATATAAGCATGGATGAAGGAATGTGTAAGGATTTATAGGAGCTCAAACATGATAGCATAAAATGACCAAATAATAATAATAATAATAATAATCATTATTATTATTATAATAATAATAATAATAATAATAATAATAATAATAATAATAATAATAATTCCTAGATGTATCATGTTCAAGTTCAGGTAAAATGTATACTAAAATAGGTAAAATGTATACTAGAACCTAAGGATCTCATCAAGGAGATGCCTTTGTGGATGCCCTATATTACGTGTTTCATATTCATATGTTGCATAAGTAATATCATCAAGATCATACCAATATTCTATGTTACTAGGATCATAATCATCAATATAATCATTATTATAGTAAAAATGTAACTTCCTAGGTTGTTCTTAAAGTTGTGATATAGAATTTAGAGCATTTGTGTATGAAAAATTCATTATACCATATATTTGAATTTCCTTCTCAAAATTTTGTTTTTCTTGAGTATGTTCATCATTTTCAAAATGTGGCATCTCATTATGGGATAGAGAAGATTCATGTATCTTTGCTTGCAGACTAGGAAAATATAATATTTTTTCCTTGACTTATTCATTTTTTGATAATATGTCTTGCTCTAGTTTGGCCTTTTGAATCTTTTATTACTCTAAGTTTTTCATTGGAAACTTTTTTTGCTTGGAATTATTCTTTGGTACCCATATATTTTCTCTTTTCACTTTTATTTTAGGAGAAGTACTCCTAATATGAGTGGTTCTCTTGGTTGATGTATCAATGATATGTTCACCACTACCTTTGTGAATTTTTATTTTGTTATTTAATTCAAAAAAAAATTATATATGATGTTTAGGCATTCTATGATATGCACAAAAATATTTACATCTCTTGATAGGATGTGGAGGAGGTAACTTTATCAGTTTATGTCAAATCCTTTTGCTTAGGATTTCACTTGGAATCTTAATAGCCTTTGCTATACTATTTGGATCACTTGTTTTAGATGTATTATATTATAGATTTTCATTTGGATATGAGACATTTTCGGGAGTAATATTGATAGAGGAAGATGCCAATACATGATTAACACTAATATGTTTTGTATTTTGGGCATATGGAATATGATTTTCCAATAATGTGATGTTTGCATTGAAGTGTTGATTTTGATTTTGTAAATATTGTATTAACTTTCCCATAAGGGTGACTTTATATTTTATAGATTCACAAGTACATACCTTAGGTGTTTCAAATTGAACATGCATACATAAACCATATACCTTATCCTTTAAGGGAGTAATAGCATGGAGTTGGTTAGAGGGATGATAATTGTCACCCTTATTAGGGTGAGGAGGGCGAAGAGGCTCCTTTTTATCCATTTTAAATGTTTTAAAAATCTACAAGATAATGGGATAAGAAAGACATAAAAATATAAAGCAACAATAAATCAGGATAATAAAATTTATAACTAAATGATTACTGCATTAAAAATCATAAAACAAGAAAACCTAGGCCAATCAAGGTTTGGACACAAAGACATAGAGTTAGGTTCATCAAATTTTAAACATTAAAATTTAGATATGGATCCTATGAGGATAGATAGAGTTAATAATATAGAAATGAATAAACACAAGAGTGGTAAATAGATCTATAGTAGGCATATGTTAAAGATGTTTGATTTTGTTAAAGATAAAGAGTTAGTATTTAATGAATATTAATGGGTTTGGGGTATGTATATGCAATTGGATAAATCCTGACATCCTAATTTCAATCCACATACTAAAACTCTTAACACTAATTTGATTTTGTTATGGCTTCCAAACCATCCTCTTCAGTTTTGGAGCCATGTTATTTTTAGCACCATTGGGAATTCTATTGGTGATTTTTTACATTAATATCCTATAACAGAAGAAAGGGTCCATTCAAACTATTCCCAAATAGTGGCTAATTTTGATGTCAATAAAGATCTTGTAGCTCAAATGGATTTGATTGTAAGGGATAGAATCTGGGTACAATCTAATGATTATGAAGGCTTACCTTTTAGGTACCACAAATGTTTTCATACTAGTCATCTAGTCAATGATTGCCAAAGCATCAAGTACAAAATAGAAAATACTTGGAGGGATGTAAGTCTATAACATATAATAGTTGAAGCTACTATTGAGAATGAGGATGAAAGTGAAATTATGAATGTGGCCTTGGAACCACCTATGGAAATGTTAGCTCCATGTGGAGAGGAAGTAGTAAAGGATTCTATACATATCACTACATGTAAATCTAGGGAGGGATTGATTGATCATATTCCATTAAAGTCCAAGTTAGAAGGTGAAGGTTTGTTATCTAGGGTTCCATTGTTGAATCATAAACTAGGTGATGCTCTTGAACTCTCCATTCAAATCTTGCCTAATTCAAGGAAAGGAGGTGACTAGATGGTAATGAGTAACAAAATGAAAGGAAAATGAAATAAAGAGTTAGTAGCACTTAATATGATCCTTAGATTTTGAAAGGAAAATGATTTCAAAGGTTCTTACTTGTATCTTGGTTTAGTGCTATTTAAGTGGTTGTTATTTTTATGTTCTTATTATAGTGTTGGGATGTGTTTTGATCTTTTTAGTAGGCATTATTGTATTATTTGTTTTTATGATAATGCTTGTATGTTATTATGTAAAAATTATGTTCTCTCTTGAAAACCAATATTTACCATTAATAAAAAATACATCTGTAGAAGGCCAATTATTTATTAGAAAAAAAAAAAAAAAAAACATATTCTTAATTTGTTATGTTGAGATACACTAAAAATAAAAATTAAATATGTGATATATATTGTAATAAAAATAAAACAAGATACTTAGCTAGTTTTGATGCTAACATATATCTAGATCAGGAACATGAAGTAAGTAAATCGGAAGAAGATTCTAAAATAATTACCAAATTTTGGATTAAGTGCCTCTAAATCCTCGAACACTTATGACACCATGGGATGGTTACGTCGATGATATTATTTGTATGAGAGATAGGTGTCTAGTACAGTATACATATTAAAAATGGATGTGATCGCCTAAATGCTTTGGGGTTATGTGTTTCTTTTTCTTTGATGCACTCAGATCTACATCATGAATTGTCACTCCTTGCCAAATATCAAACAACATATTTATTCATCTTCATAGTGGTTGTGTGAAGAATGTGTTAGTGGGCACATAATATTGAGCTATCCCAAAGAATCCTACGTCAGTGAACACTGTCTACATAGTTAATGCTCTAAAGAGGGCCTCAAAGTTATGTAGTTTTCCCCTATGTTTTGGCTTGTGTGTGCATAAGGATGTGATATGTAAAAATCAAGTACAAAAGTGACCTAGCTTGTAACTTGGGAAATCAAACTCTTGGGCTACTCATTTAGTATTTTGGACATGAAAATGTTTTGATCCTATGACTGATATGAAAATATGATAAAATCAAAAAGTTTTTTCTCACTTGAATGCTCTTTTAATGCTCTTTGATATGAATGTTACATCTTGATAGGTGTAGGAAAATTATAAATGAGGTTTGATCTTATATTTATATTATTCCTTTGTAAAATATATTGAATAGATGTAACATTCATATCAAAGAGCATTATATTTATATCATTCCTTTGGAGAATATATTGCATAGAAACACTTGGCTGACCATGGGTATACATTTTATTTGAAAATTTGATGTCTTTAGGTCGTTGGACACTTGCATCAGGGTAGGACACTTATGTTGATGTAGGCATCTATCTAGGGTGAAAGTGTTTAGAAATCAATATAATAGGTACAAGTCCCAAACTTGTAGAGATGGATAATAAGTAAGTTAAAATCCTTCTGAAAAAATAGAAAACCTAGGTCATAAAAATGACATTGGTCAAACTAAGAGATAAACAATGAGCATGGAGATATTATAGACGTAAAATTAGTGGAAGTGGGAAAGGTTTAGAAATCACATGAATAATCAGGGTTTGAGTTTGCCAAGTATACGATACTTAGAGAGAGAGAGAGAGAGAGAGAGAGAGAGAGAGAGAGAGAGAGAGAGAGAGAGAGAGAGAGAGAGAGTCACTAACCTCAAAATTTCAACATAACTAGGAAAAGTATGTCGTTACTTTAGTGATGGGTTCATCCAAATCCTAGGGTGCACTAAACTACAATTACTTTATAGCTAGAGGATTTTGCTTGCTCATTTCAGAGTTTGCTCCCATCATCTTTGCATTGAGATAGACCATCATAACCCTCAAGAGCATTATACTTGTCAAATTTTCTCTTTGGAGTCTGAGATTGAGGAATATTTTATTTTCTTATGCCCTCATTATTATGAAATAAGAGGACAATTATTTTGCCTCTTCTGAACTTACCTTAGCTCTCTCCAAACATTCATGGCTTGTGATGACTAGAGATGCTTATCCCTCTTCCTCTGAGAAATGTTTCATCTTTTCCAATGGCTTTTAAGACATAAGTCACCAAAACGGACTTGCACCATATCTATTACATTCTACTTCTAGTTGTCTTACATAATTAGAGAGAAGAGAAAAGGCCTTGTGGTCATCTTCCAGACTTACATGGTAGATTGTGAGATGTTTCAAATTCAATGATTTACATAGTCTCACATACATCACAAACTTCTTTACCAATGTAATAATTAGAAATTATTTTCTAGGACAACAAAGTTCAACTCACTATGTATGACCCTCTTCTTTTTGTTCTTCATAATATTTAATTATGCTTGATTGTTTCTTTCCATTTAATTATTATAGATTTAGTTTTCATTTTTGTATTCATTGAGATGTGCTATTGCACTCCCCTAATTTATTTACATTGTATCTTTTACAATCCTGTAAACATTCTTAATCTTTATTAAATATTAATATATAAAATATTAATCGATGTAATATTTTAAGACAGGTTTTGAATATATATATATATATATATATATATATATATATATATATATATATATATATATATATATATATTCAAAACCTGTCTTAAAATATTACATCGATTTAAAAAACTTAAAATCCATACATATTTATTATATTTATAAAATAATTAAAGCTATATGGTACCCACATATAATAGAGAAACCCATATCCAAAGTTGGACGGCATACAAAATAACGCATCACAAGGGGAGTATACAAACAAAACACGCAGACTCTATGTTCATCTGGCGAATACAGACTTTTACCCACTGCCAAGAAAACGAGTTAAAAGAAACTTGTGTGTCTCTGGCTGTGCAGGATCTATCCATCTGGAAGTCGAAGCATCTGTGATGCTGCGACTGTAATATGCGGCAGACGTCCATGTACTGCTTGGGGCACTCATCTCCAACTAAAACGGAGCATCAAAACCTGGTATGGAAGCTTCTGCTTCTTCAAGTATTTGCAGCACTTGTCTCATGCCAAGCCTCCTTTCCGCATGCGGATTAGAATAGATCAGCCCTGATTTTAGCATTTTCTCCATCTCCTCTGCAATGTATTCACCGCCAAGATTTGGATCCGCGGCATCCATGTGCCTGTCGGTGACGTACAGCTCTCTCACCCAATCCACCATAACTTCTTGCGCAGCATCGAGAGAGGGATCAACAGGTCTCCTTCCGCACGCAACCTCCAACATGAAAATGCCGAAACTGAATGCATCTGTGGCGGGGACGGCCTTTCCTGTGTGTATGAGCTCTGGTGCGATGTACCCAAGCGTCCCCACCACGCGAGTAGTGTGTGGGTTCTCATTATGCTCATACAAACGGGCAAGCCCGAAATCCCCCAGCTTTCCATTCAGCTCTGATTCCAGCAAAACATTGCTTGACTTAATGTTTCTGTGCACCACTGTCTGTTCCCATTCCTCATGAAGATATAGCAGTCCGGCAGCTATAGCTCTCACAATTCTGTACCTTTGACCCCATCCTAGCACTCTCTTTGGCTTTCCAAATATCATCTTATCCAGGCTTCCATTTGGCATGTAGTCATAAACTATGAAAAATTGTTTTCCCTGCCTGCAGTATCCTCTTATTTGCAAGAGATTACGGTGCTGTAAACGACCCAGACTTGAAATCTCTGCAATAAATTCCTTCACTCCTTCGTTGGTCTCTCTAAGGATGCATTTTACGGCAACTTCGATGCCATTTGTAGGAAGGACTCCTCTGTAAACCCGACCGAAACCTCCGGAACCCAAAAGACTTTCGTCTCTGAAGCCATTGGTTGCAATATGGAGGTGCTTGTAGTTAAATCTGTGAGGCCAGAACTCCATCTCCCATTCTTCAATAACATCTCGATGGTGCTTTCTCTTCAACTGAAAAACCGCTGCCGCAACCACGAGCAAGAACAGAAGCACCAAAGTTGTAGTAATGCCGGTTATAAGTCGTGAGCTGGAATTTTTGCGTATAAAAGAAGGAAGATGAGATATATCTAGGACGGGTGCAGATCTATTTGTGCTGAAGCTCCAAGCAAGAATACAATGCTCTTCAACAACGGTACCTGTAGCTGCAGAGAAACCAACGTACATTTCATCCTGAACAATGTTTGAAAGAGTCATATTTTTCAAGGATATAAGAGGCTTTGGCGGTCGAAATGAACCAGCCTGTACCATTGTAACATTGAGCTGCTTTTGCATATGATCGTAGTCAATCCAAGCCTGAATATTTCGTCCGCTGTTGAGATCCAGTTCATGGAAATCATTGCCAATCCAGTAACCTGCAGTGTGAGATTCTATAGAGGTTAGGCCGTTAAGATCCACACCTACGTGATTGTCGTCGATGTCTTGGAATTCCATTCTTGATTGTGTCGAACTCGATGGCGAATAGATGATTGTAGGCCTGCCCTATGCTCGAAGTATTGAACAAACCCAAGAATTGAATCGTTAAAACCCCCACGGGATACTTGTGAGCGGTTATGAAAAACACCATTTCTTGCCCGCTTCGTGCACGATCGGAAGAATAAGGAACGATGGTGAATACGAAAGTTGTACTGAAGGATAAATTTGAATCTTTCACAGGCACAGGTTGCGTATATAAAGCACGCCCAGAAATGTGTTGTGATTGATTGGTGAGGCAGATGGCATTGGAATGGATTGAAACATTGCCAAGTAAAGTGACCGTTGAAGCATTGAAATGGTTGAAGATAAAGCTAGTGCTGGCTTGCGCAACGGGCAGGACTAGGGCGAAGAGGAGGAGGATAACAAAAGCCACTATACCTGCCATTTTGATATCTGGGCGAACTCACACTGGCTAGTTTTCTAGCTTCAATCATCAAATGTGCAGACGATAAGAGTTCCTAATACCTAATTAATTTGGAGGGGATGGAGAGGGTTAGAGAACAAATTAAATAGGGATAAATGTATATCATACTCGAGGGGATGGTTTTAACAACAACAACATAAATTTTAACGTCCACGAGACTAAAAATAGCCTATGGGACAGCAAGACAACTCAAGTAGATTTAAGTAGCACTGTTCGCTTTTTGTGTACGCTGATGATGAGCCCCCCAATTGCTCAATGTACTCTTCATTGAATAGGTTATGCCAAGAACTGTCACATATAGTATCCGCAAATTTATCTCTGCTATCCTTGTAGGCCTCACATTCTAGAATAAAGTGCTGTTCAGTTTCCACTTTCCCAGAATTGCAAAACCTGCAAATTCTCTCTTCCCAAGACTCCTTTGGCCTCTTCCAACGCTTAGTCTCACAACAAAGTTGGTGAGAATTGGTTCTCAGCTGAGCAATAAGAATTTTAGCCCTCCAAGAAATGTTGGCTCCTATGTACGCTTTTTGGAGTTGATCACAAGTGGGGTTGAACTCATTTATATAATATAGCTTCTTCCTCCCGATCTCGCTTCCCCAATTTCTCTTGTAGAATTTCTCCATAACAAAGACTTTTATTTCTTTATTATTTATGGGGCACATATTGAATTGAATATTCCATTTACTCATCCATTTGATGTTTTGTTGCATCCATGTCCTTTTTCGCTTACATAGTGTGTCACTAAAAACAACTTTAGACCATCTATCCTCTTCCATTTTTTTGATTCTTTTTAAATAGCTTAAAAGGCGAACCATAGCAACCATTTCACTTAGCATGATGTCATATGAAACAGTGCTTTTGATTTTAAACTTGCTTGTAATCAAGCGCTTTTGGATTCCTTCGATTTGTTTCCATTGTGCTATAGTAGTGTTGTTGGCCCATAATTCGCACCCGTAAAGAACAACTGGCAGCACAAGAAGATCGAACAAGGTTTGAATAGTTTTCCAATACCACAACTCCGCTTCACGGCACTTATTCTGAAGAGCATAGAAAGCCTTCCACCCACCTAATGTCCTTTTATACCTGCAGCTAGACCAGCTTAGCTTTTTGTTGAAATCGATGCCAAGGTATTTATAATCCTCAACCTCTTCGAGAAGACTTCCACTGTAATAAAATTCATGTTGATGCTATTTTTTATTATTAGAGAAAATCATAACCTTAGTCTTGCTGATATTGCCTTACATCCCCACCATTTTGCAAAAGCGTTCAAGAGAAGATAGATGGTCTTGCAAACCACAGGCAGATTTGGCAATTAAAATGAGATCGTCCGCATATAAGAGTAGCTTTATAACAAATTCACCTAGCTGGATGCCTTCACCATTTTGCATGTTTAACCACTCTTCTAGTTTGTCAATATATAAACCAAATAAAGTAGGAGACAAAAGGCAGCCCTGTTTGACCCCGATATCGCTCCTAAAACATTCTGAAATGCCATCAACAATAGGGGAGGGGTCAAGATCATGGAAGGGGAGAGGAATTCGGTGTTGTGCACCCTAATTTTATGGGTACACAGTTTTGGGACAACGATTTAGTTGTTTTCACTCCTTGGATTGGACTGGTCGTGCTGACATTGCGTATTGAACGCGCATTTATCACGTTCTGTGTCACCGGTATTTTCGTCAGTACACGGTATGTTTTTCCAGAATCAATTGGGGTGTTTTGTGCCACAGCCCAGTTTCTAAATACAAACGCAAATCCTTTCTAGTAGTCGAATAAAATAAGCGGTTCGAGCAAGATACAACTTTCGCGGAAATGGTTGCGTGCAAATCCAAATTTGTAAACATGACTCAACTTTACTCTAGCAAACATCCAATCAAAGAATATGCTACCTTGCAAGTTGTGTACTTATTTATGATGGATGCAAGTCATTTAAGTTCAATACCCACTTTAAATCCGTACAATCTTTTAAATGCTTAAACTTCAGTTCATAGCCCAACGGATACAAATGCAATCTATCACAAAATTTGGATGACACATTTCACATGAATTTTTGGAATTGAAATTTTGATGATAATTGGCACAGATCATTCCTAAATACATTATAAAAATAATTTTTCATTAGTCATATCACTCTATGTTTAATTACCTCAATGGATGACCAAAAAAAATAATCACAAACAATCATAATACTTACAACTTCACTTATAATATCGAAACTCTTTCACTTTATAAAGCTCTTCTTATCAATAAATTTTATATAAATTACATTTATATATTAAATATTAATTATTATATAAATATTATATAATTTAATATTTTTATACATAAATATTATTTTATATAATAATATATATTCTAGTATAGTTTTAAATTTTTAAAAATCGAAATTGTGGGAAAAAAAATTTAATTGGCGAAGACAGACAATTAGAGAAAAGAGTACTAGAGTTTGCCACGCATGGTAGGCGGCAAAATTTAAGTGAGCGGGATATGTTGGTAAGTTTGACGGAAATAAACTGCACCGCGCGTGCCAAGTAAATTGCACTGCAACGCGTAATTTATAGTCAAATTTATGTCCTTACGTATTGAATGACAAAGTATTAGGCCGAGGTTTACCGATAAATTTTGCACGATTTGTAGCACAGAGAAGTCTTAAAATAAGTGATAAAACGGAAGAGCTAAAAAAAATCCTTCAAAAACGACTAATAACTACGTTCGGCATCACCCCCTGTCAATAATAATAATATCTCATAGTATACATAAGAATAGAATAGTCCCAATTGAAGGCGGGATGGAAAACTGCAAGGTATCGAATGAAGGAAAGAAAATGTTCGCACGCAAACTCGAACATTTTGTAAATGCCTTGAAAAACAACCATCTTAACTGTGGTTGCTTTTGTTGTCTTTTTAACGAGTTTCTAAAATGGCCGTGTATAAGAACCCATTACTTATATGAACTATCATGTGACATAATGGACAAGGTAAGATTATCTTAGCCATGGCCGTTTCTTGTTCGATTCTTCCTCACCAATATTTTTTATGTCAATTAATATTTATTATGTGTTTTTGAGTTAATTTAATGGTGAACAATATGAGTTTCTAGAATAGACCTTAAAAATTATGTGGGAGGTAAATATTCTCACTTGTCATCTCAATATAACTATCTCTAGTTTAATTAATGCAACGTAGGTTATAAGAGTAATTTGTTTGTATCAAATTTGTAATCCAAGCTGAAATGAATGATGTTGTCGATTCCATATTTTATCTATTAACATTTAGATATTTCACGTATACTTAACCATGTAATTTTAAACATATACTAAAATTTTATTTTCTAAAAGTTTCTCACATGAATTTATAAAATATTCATCAATCAATAAAGAGAAATGCCTTGGAAGCTTTTTCAATCATGTAAAATTCTCAAGATGTCTTTGTATCTTCAAATCCTAACTTATTTTATAATTGCAATGTACAACTTCCCCTTTTTATATAAGAAATTTCTGCTCCAACATTAAAAAAATATATCTCATTATTTTTTTTAATAATTATTTTTAAAATATAACTTATTAATTCCATCCCTTATCTTCATTAAGGAAAATTATAAATTATCTATCAAGTTTGAAAAAATTAAATCACAGTCAAGTCAATTCCTTACCATCCATGTAAACTATTGTGTAGTATATCCACACACAAAATCGGGAATCCATAACTCATTCATGAAACACAACTTTTTAAATCACCCTTTCATTTTGATCTATGCCACTATAAATTGATTGACATTTCTTCATATTGAATTGCACAATTTATAATATAAGAACATATTTGAAAATTTAATCTTTTATGGCATGTATAATTGGACCATATCAATCAAAATTTCATAATTTAGAGTTACATTTATTTTTTAAGTCTAAACAACTTTGATTGTAAGTAGCTAAACATAATAATTAAATCATTTTTTTTACTTCTTTTAGAAGTATATATACAATTATATTTATACTTAAACACAATAGGTCAAATTTAATTTAAAAGTAATATACAAACCAAAAATATTATCATAATTATTAATTATTAAATACTTAAAATTGTTTACGTGACATCATTGTAAATAAATGCATTTATCTTTCTAAGTAACAATACAATTTTCAATGAATATAATTGTCTATCCAAAATAGCTATACGTGAATAAGTGTTCATAAAATAATCCATTTGAATTATTTAAAAATCATCATTAATACCGAAAAACTATATAAGAAAACAAGAGGGAGAACATAACTCAAGGGTTTTTCTTCCAACCGCCAAGCCTTTCAAATTCCTTGCACACTTATGATATATTGAGAGTGGACCTATGCTTCAATGAACATACAAGATGTAGAGAATTGATAAAGTAAGAGATAATCTATGTAAATAGAAAAACTAAGCATGCACCTCCCCAAAACAATGTAATACAAGAAAACATATGCATTCCAAGTCATGTACTAATATACTTCTTACTATAGATAATTAGCTATCCTTCCAAACTTATAACAGAAATTCTCAAGCTATTTAATAATTTTATAAGCCTCAAATTGATCAATATTAAGATTATATAACATTAAGAACCTTATTAGGTCCCAATACACATAATAATAAACAATATACATGTATCATACATAAAGCATAACTCCAAGCGAAGGTATAACTAAAGATCATAAACACGTTTTATTATAAGGTGTCTAACTCCAAAATATATTTTGACATCCAAAAGTGTTGGACTATTATTAATGAGTTTAGCATTGTCAAGATGGAATAAATATACAAGATGGTTGATTATTTTCCAAAAAGGAATATATTATAATATGTAGATAGAAGTACAAATGATTACATTCCACTATTATTATATAATAGATGATAAGGATCCTAAAACCTAATTTTTAATATTTTATGCTAAAATTAATCTTTAAGGTAAGATCTCATTTCACGAGATGAAATGATAAACAACCAATCTAGTGTGATTTTTTCCCAAATCCAAATCCAAGATATATGGAGTTTCAATAATTCAATAAGGGTTATCATCCAAAATCAGTAGTAAAGTTTAATAAGGCCTAATCAAATTAACATAATATAAGAGTTAGGTATAAGCCTTAACATTTGATTTATGCGATAATAATATCCAAACAAAGAATCATGTTATGAATGTAAATATGTTTAAGATTATTTATCTTTTAGATTAAACTCATGATCTAGTTCAATTTAAGGTCACTTAGATATCGAAGATCAAAATTTTATGGGTTCCATAACAATGATTAAATAAAACACATTCAATTTGTAAATTATTTTCCTGATCCATGTATAGTACATATATGATAGTAAAAGTTAGAAGTGTTTCATTTAATTTATGGATAATGTTATCAGAAGGTTCTAACATAAGGATTGATGATGTAAATAATGTAATGCTTAAATTTTTTAGGTGATCAAACAAGACTCAGTCAAAATGGATTATCCACTACTCAACTCCTTTATTACAATTTCATCTATGTTTACACAAAAAGCACACTAAGAAAAATTGGTTCCATAATCAAGTTGATCCAATATTCTAGTTATAAGACAAATCTAAATGATATGTCTAAGTATAAAATTTTAGAATCCAATGCTACCCATCATACTATAGATTTGTAATGTATTATTAGGTAACATTTTCAATCTAAGGAAATGAATATTTTCAAAGAGTTAATGTCATAAGTTGGTGAGAATAATATACCTCCTAAAGAGCTCATAAGGATAAGAAAATAATAACCTAAATGATTAAATATTCATAAGATAATTATAATTGACCTCATCCCTACATCATACTCTACATGGAGAATCAATCAATAAGGTTAAGACCATTGTAGATATCCACTTCTCATAAGAACTTTTATGATGAACACACTCTACAAAAAGTTAAGGATGTAGTCCACCATATTAATTTAAAAGACAATCTCCCATAAAAGGTAGGGTTAATTGAGTATATTTAGAATCACAATATGGTAATTAAGCATTACTATGGAACACTAAACATCATCTTGGTTTTTCATCGCACACATGCTAAGGTCATAATGAATAGAAAACCATGTTGAATCACATAAGCCATCTCATAATAGTGTTCATAGAGATTCATTACAATAAAAAAATTTAATGAATATATGACCTTTTTTTATCTGACCAAGTTATTTCCACTTCATATAATTTATACACTTTTACTATATCCTTAATAGCTTATATTTTTGATGTAAAAGACTATCCATAAGTTAATGTAACTAATCACTATAAGTTAACCTTTCACATTATAAATTTATAATGAATATGATAACTATATCAAGGTTAATTATATATTGTAGGGTTAGTCAAAATAATTCCACCCTTATTTTGGAATGATAATATTATATTTCAGCCATCTAAATTACCACTATAATATAACTTATGGTAATTTTCCATAATCTATTTTTAATTCAAACTTAATTTGGTAAATATGTTATATGTCTTTGATATTTCACTCCTATAAAGACTTAGAGTAGTATAAAGGATAGATTCACAGCTCCCTTTACTGCAATATATTAATTTGGAAGATGATTACTGAACTTGTAAAATATAATCTTATCATTATTGTACAAGGTTAATATTGGCATGGTATATCAGCTGACCACATAGCAAATAATTTGTACATGATAAAAACATAAAATATGAAATATAAAAATGTAATGACAAATTTTATATATTAATTTAATTTTATCATATTACGATATCCTATAATTCTACTCCAACTGAAAAAATAAGAAAAGTATGAAATGAAAAATAGAATTACCACTTATTTTCCATCATTATGGTTGGTAAAAGATTATGAATTTTCAAGAATAAATAAAACCATGAAACTTCCAATACTCTGTCAATATATATTATAAACTGTAAATCAAGTGAGATGTGAAAATCTTTGGACAGATAATTTGACATGTATCTAGCACATTTGATTTAAATATGTCCCTTATTGAGCAGGAGGATAAGGGGAAAGACTTTTTATATGGATGGATGAGTGTAAGAGTTTAGTTCTAAGGATGATTGTGCAATCTTCAATGCAGTGATAGTTTATGGTAAAGTGCCATTGAGCATAAAGTTGTGGTGTTGTCCCATTAGCATTTTTTAAGAAGTATATTGATTAAAAATCCACTTTTAAGACACTTCAATTAGAGTAATATAATCTTCATGACATTTTCGTCCATCACCGGTCTTAATCTCATGACATTGTAAAATAACAATCAGCTGAAAGAAGTCAAATACATTTTGTTGTTACTGTACACAACTCTTTTTTATTTACGCTAAAACCTTAAAAATATACTCCCAGTTTATGTTCATCACCCAGAAAAAAATGAACATATAACACATGAAAAGAAAAGTAATTTTTCAATTGTGGTTGAAAGTGTCCTGACAATTTCATACGGAACAAGAAGGCTCACTGTAACCAGCGCACACAAACTCAGTAAGTGCCAGTGTGGCACCTATAGACCTCACCATCCTCAACAACTTTAAAAAGCTGTTAACGGTGAGCTCGTCGTTATCCTGCCGTCTACCCTAAACTAATGTCCAAATGGAAACACCCAACGTTTCTAACATGGTAGGATCTACATGCCATTTCACATTTGGGTTTATGATTGTATGCATATTGTTTCATGATTTGAACTTTCACAGTGGTATGATTAGGCATGCTGGGCAATCCCGTGCACCCATTTGAGAAAACAAAGTGTACTGTGTCTACGTATAATCTGTCCAAGTGCCCTGCATCTACGTATAATCCATCCCATGAATGCATTTGATCGAGCACGAGATCGGGCAAAGAAAGAAGGAGGAAGTGTTTTCGGCCAGTGGATATTCCACACGTTACTGACTGATATAGTCCTCTTCCAGATCTACCTTAAAGTTTATTCTGAGTTCTCAGAAAGATGCACCAAATAGTAAAATGCTTTGAATCTCGTTGACATTCATTTTTTATGACATCAATATGTTCCCCATTTAATTATCCAATGAATGCATCATGCAAATACTAAGCCATGTTCCTCAATAAGTGCAGGTCATTGATAGATCAGCTTGCACAAAACTCTCTAAGAACTGATTCACGCTTACCAGGTTCAATATCACAACCCAAATTTACGCACCTATTGTGTTATTCACATTCTATGAGACCACATGCCACTTGAGAACTATGTCAAACAATTTACAGTTTGTCATAGTAGAGCTAAACTCCTAGCAAAGGTTGAGTTATTGGATTTACGTTTTAATAAAAGCTTCAACGCCATCTTTAACAAACTCATTTTATGCATACGCAACAATCCATTCTCACCAATGAACTCACATTTCTTATAATTTCGTAAAGGAATGTGAATTTTTTGACAAAATTCATCAATGAAACTTGTGCTAAGAACCATTGAAGTTGTATCTGAGTTATTCTCTATGTAACTGAAATGAGAAGACCATTAACAGTATAATATGCCGATGTTAAATTATTTTCACCATATAATCCATTAGAGTTGATATTTTATTATGAAGCACTGCTAAACGAGGAAGACATTTAGATTTACATACCTACCAATTACATGTGATTCTGATTTTGGGCATGTCCTGCTTAAGACATGCAAACTATTTTACAAAATTCCTTAATGAAATTTATGCCTTAGACTGTATTAATATCCTTTCATTCTCTGTCTTTAACCTATGCATATCATATAATATATGATCACAGAAGTTTGGTTGCACTAATCTTAATGATGCTGCTTTGCCAATTTGCACAGAATGGTAAGAAAAAGGAGCAGATGGTGGTCGACTTGATTTAAAATCGGTTGTGGGTGGTTTAGTTGTAGTCCAATAGCTGACCTTAATTACATGATAATACTCTCAAGTGGTTATGATGGCACTATCTTAACAGTTTTAAATTTCAAATTTATTCAAGAAATGGGTTCTGAGAATAGTGCCTTAACAGTTGTGTTTTGACAATGGAATTGTATCTTTCATTTTCTTTCTGAAAATTTAATGACCTCGAGATGTTCAAAACTTGTTGATAAATGTTGATTGAGTTCCCGCATTTTATTTTATTTTTTCCATTTTTTAAATCCTTTTATATGACCTGCATACTCATTTATATATGATAAATCGAGTTTTATGATGCATTTTATTATGTTTCCTGTTATTCCTACTCGAGCCTTCATTGAATTCTCTCTCTTTTGGCTGACGTTTCAGAACATGGAAGCTCATACTTTTATGTTTCTCTACACATATATTACTACCATCACATTAGTATTTTTAGAGGCCAAAATGTTATGGCTTTGTGATAAATTATTATATCTAGGATTAGATTCATATTCTAAAATGCCCCATTCATAAGACACATTATTACCATGTCAACCTACCAACCATGATCTCAGCTAAAATATTTGCTTGCTTGGTCTGCGAACTCATTACGTTCAAGTCTGTGTCACATTGCACCTGCTTCTAAACATAAATTATTCCAATTCTATCCATCGAAGAGAGTTTCACATCAAGATATAGAGGGATAGAAACTGAAATAATTTGATTGTCTAAATAATCTAATGTTTCCACTGCATCTACATGCACTTCACTAGTATCAGAAATTGAAAAGTATATATTTTAAGCAAAGTATGAAAGTAAGCAAAAGTGTATATTTTAAGCAAAATATGAGAGTAAATTGCTTACTTTGGGTACACTTGAACAAATCCTTGTTCCTCTAATGACCTACAACTGCCAAATTAACGAAAGCAAATTGAATTCTCTCCTATTATAGATTTTGGTAGTTTAAATATCGTCCACGATTTACATTCCTGCCAAATTTCAACCTACAATTTATGAACATTCATTGTTCGAATGATGTCAATAAAAAACACAAAAATATAAAGATATACAATTCAAATCTAGAGCAATGATATCCTCAAACTCTTAATTAGTTTTGCATTCCAAAAATAACCCCCAACCACGTAAGCTTTTTCTATGACTACATTATCTACAAAAGAGTAATAGGATGTAGTGATGTTTCAGGGAAGCTCACACACCTTTCTAACTTATACCTAAGTTTAAGGCATGCAGATATTTTAATAGAATGCCTCAATGGCCATCTAAAACAATGTTGAATCTACTTTTAAGTTATAATGTCTGCTAGGTGGATAAGGCTACAAGATAACGGTAATATGAAATAAGGGTAATATGAAATATCATCTCCTGCCAAGTATTTAATGAGCATTAATATTGAAATAATAACACTAGGTGCACATAGCTTAAAGCCATCACAACATAAAATATTTTTATTAGAAGTTTACATAATTATAAAATGTAAACAACATGGTCAATATGGTCACTTAACTATTTCCCACGTAAATTTATCTCATCTTACACATGACATTTTTATCATCAATGCTATGCCCCTAACCTATCTCATGTATTAGGATAGGAATAGCCGACTTATGGCTTACTTATCCCTCTTTGATGCTATATTATATTTTCTATGCATTCATTTGGTTAGTAGGTCAGCCTATGAAGTAACCATGGCCTAGTAGACTATATATAGGAGGTAGTGGGTAATTATTTATCATCATATTATGAATTCTGCTCTTATTGAAGCTTGTGGAGGTTGCCCCCTCGAAGTGGCTTGTCTATTATCATATATTCTGATATATTTCAGTCATATTTGGATCTATTTCTACTATTATACTTTATTTTTGAAGTAATTTCATTACAAGTGGTATCAGAGCTATGCTTTGGGCAATCTTGTGGGCGAAACCCCAATTTTTTAAAATTTGGCTATATCTAAAAATTGGTTCCTAATTTTTTTTAAATATTTTTAATGGATGTGTCAAATAATTAAATTAATCTTCCATTAAAATTTCAACTCATTTGAATTTGTTTTACAAAATTTATCACCATTTTAGGGTTTTTCATAAAATTGCTCTATAGTGCACAATTCAAAGATTTTTTTTTGAGTTATTTACATTTTTGGAAAGCTTATAAAAATTTGGATAGGTTATGTTCTTTGTATTTTATTATTTGAGGTTGACATAAGTCCAAAATAACTTAGTCAAAGTTGCGTCAAAAGTGCCAATTAGGGTCGACATCGTAAAGCCCTTTTATTGCAGGTCCACAAACTCAGGGCTGAGGAAAGGGTGCTAAAACTATAGATAAAACTCATAAAAAGGAAGAGATGGATTCATAAGGGGGATGTATTGGATCCTTTATACCAGGGTTCTCTGACATAGATCACAAAGTGAGCCGGCTTGACTATAGTGTGCAAGTTATTCAAAGTGAGATGCAAGGCATACAATCTAATATGAAATCCATACAAGATATTTTGGTAGATATCACGATCGATTTGAAAAATAATCAGTCAAATCATCCATTTATCACTATTACATAACCCCATCAGGGTGGTTCTCCCAACCAGTCTACTTTAAATCCAACTACATTGCCATAGAGGAACCTGTTACCAAAGGTGGATATGCATAAATTTGATGGAAAAAATCCACTCAATTGGATCAACCAAATAGAGAATTTTTTTGATCTACATCAGATCCCAGGTGGACAAAAGGTTACCATGGCATCCTTGTAGCTTGAACCAGATCAATTCATTTGGTATCGATGGTTGTGTGCTCAAAAGAAAAAGATGACTCTCAATGTCACCTAGTCAGTTTTTACAGAGGCACTGCAATTACACTATGGAAATAGTGTGATAAAGATTACTTCAGCCAACTTGAAAAATTGTGATAGACTGGCTATAAAGGATTATATTCATCATTTTCAGAACCTCTCCTTACGTGTGGAGATAATTTTTGAGGAGAACTCGAATGACCTATTTTTGGGTGGACTCAAGGACCACATTCAACATGAGGTACACATGTTTAATCCACTTAAGATTTTGATTTTATTAACATAAAACGTAGATATGAGGAAAAATTCATAGCCAATAAGAAGCAACCATTTACTCACTTCAAATATCGTAGCATATCGACACCAACATTTCCTCCACCTACCAAATTGATATCTTAGCAAATTGAAGAGAAGCGTTCAAAAGGATTATGTTTTGATTGTGATAGAAAGTGGACCAAAGGACATATATGTGCTAAGAATAATTTATTCTACATTGAGGGATCTAATGAAGATGAAGAAGAAGATGATGCCTCTAATGATGATGAGAAAGAGGTAGAGGAGGTACCTGAAGATTCCCAACCTAGAATCTCTTATCATGCACTTACAGGTATTAGCACTCCACAAACTCTTAAGATGGTGGGTTTCCTCAAGAAACAAAAGGTGACAATACTAATTGATTTGGGGAGCACACATAACTTCATCAACCATAAGTTGGCCACTTGATTGAACTGTTTCATCTACCTAGCACCAAAATTTTAGGTCATGAATCCAGATGGTGGCACAATTAATTATTCAGGGCAATGACATAGTATTAAGCTTTCTATGGGTGAGTACAATCTCAATTTTCCTATGTTTTTTATTCCCATAGGTAGTAGAGACATTATTTTGGGAGTCCAATGAATCACAACCTTGGGTACCATTGAGATGAACTTCCAGGAACTATTCATGCACTTCCATTCTAGAGGTAGGAAAATTGGACTACGTGGATTACAGGAAAAATCTCCATAATTGATTAGTTCACATTAGATGACCAAAATGCTAAAAAGGGGGCAAAGAGAATTATTGCATGACTATATTCCATAGAAGTTCAACCCACATAGGCATCTACACATTCTGATCTATAGATGATTCTTGATGACTACCCACCTATTTTTGGGGCCATGCCAAAAGGACTACCACAAAAAAGAGAACATGATCATGCCATTCAACTACTTTCAGGGAGTCAATCACCAAATATCAGAACATATAGATATCCATATGCACAGAAGAGTGAAATCAAAAAGATGGTCCATGAGATGTTAGAGGCAAGGATCATCAAGCACAGCAAAAGTGCATATTCATCACCAGTGGTCATGGTGTGGAAGAAGAATGACATATGGAGGATGTGCCCAGATTATAGGGAACTCAACAAGTACACCATAAAAAAAAGTTTTCTATTCCAGTAATTGATGATTTACTTGATGAGTTACATGGTGCTAATTATTTCACAAAATTGGATCTTCGCTCAGGGTACCATCAAACTAGAATCAAGGATGAAGATGTTCATAAAACTATTTTTAGAATGCATGAGGGCCATTATGAGTTTTTGGTAATGCCCTTTCATCGTACAAATGCACCATCTACTTTTCAGAGCTTGCTGAACACTAGTTTTAGGCCTTTTTAAAGGATGTTTGTGATGGTTTTCTTTGATGACATATTGATTTATAGTCAAACATGAGAAGCACATTTGCAACATGTGAAACAGGTGTTGATAGTTTTGGAGAAGAATTGCCTTTATGCGAAGCCATCCAAATGTGATTTTGGAGTACACGAGGTAGAGTACCTAGGTCACATTGTTTCCCGTGAAGGTATCAAAGTTGATCCCCAGAAGATCAAAGCTATGATGGAATGGCCCATGCCAAAAACTCTCGAAAACCTCTGAGGGTTCTTAGGACTAACAAGTTATTACCAAAGATTTGTGAAAAGTTATGGCAACATAGCAGCTCCATTCACTACATTGCTAAAGAAGGATTCCTTCCATTGGAATGATGCCACCACCAAAGCATTTGAGAAATTGAAAGTAGCCATGTGTACCACCCCAGTTTTGGCTACTCTAGACTTCTCAAAGACATTCACTATTGAATGTGATGCTTCTGGATCCAGGTTGGGAGCAGTACTAATACAGGAAGGAAGACCCATTGCATTTTAGATTCATTAATTCAAAGGTAAGAATCTACAAAAACATATCTATAAGAAATAAATGATGGCTATTCTTCATGAAGTTAAACAATGGAGGACCTATATGATGGGTAGACACTTTAAGGTGAAAATGGATCATGATAGTCTCAAATACTTTTTGGAGTAAAGATTATCATTTGAGGAACAACAAAAATGGGTAACCAGAATGTTGGGTTATGATTTTGAAATCATCTACAAGAAGGGTAAAGATAATGTAGTAGCAGATGCACTATCTAGATGGGATACATCCACAGAAGAATTACTTTGTACAATGTCCATGTTACAAGTAGATTGGGTGGATGAAGCTAGGTTGGAAAGGGAGCAAGACAAGGATACATAGGTATTGATTCAAAATCTCTAGAAAGGTACTTTAGCCTCTGACAAATTTGAATGGAAAGATAATTTCCTATGGTATAAGGGTAGGTTATACTTGTGTAAATATTCATAACTTAAGCATAAGATTCTTGTGGAGTTTCATGCATCTCCAATTAGGGGACACTCAAGGTTCTTGAAAACTTATCACATAATTAAGAAAGAATTATTTTGGGAAGGACTCAAGGGATATGTACAAAATTTTATGGTAGAATGCTTGATATGCCAATAAAATAAAGGTGAGACAGTTAAGACCCCGGGTCTGTTACAACTGTTAGCAATTCCTAGTAGAAGGTGAGAGGAGGTTTCCATGGATTTAATCACAGGGTTGCCTTGTTCTGAAGGTAAGAATGTTATCTCAATCATTGTGGATAGGCTTACAAAATATGCCCATTTTTAGCAAGTATAGTAGCATCTATTTTTTTGGAGGCAGTTCTAAAATTACATGAAACCCTAAAAATAATTGTAAGTGATCATGATCCTATTTTCACTAGTAATTTATGGACTAAACTATTTTTCAATTTGGGTATTTAGCTAGTTCATAGCTCATCTTATCACCCCAAATCTAACAGACAAATAGAAATGGTTAACAAATGTTCAGAGGGGTATCTCTATTGTTTTGTATCAGATAAATAGAAATGTTAGGTTAAATGGCTACCACTTGTAAAATTATGGTATAACACATCTTTCCATAACTCTTCTAAATTGTCTCCATTTATAGCACTATATGGTTACCATCCACATTCCATCACTTCTTCATTAAAGGTGCAAACTAAGGTTCGAGATGTGGAGGAGCACATTCAACATCAACAAGAGGTTTTGGCTAGTTTAAGAGAGAATTTGGCCTTGGCACAAAATAAGATGAAGAAATAAGTAGATCAACACCGTAGTGAGTGAAATTTTGAGGTGGGTGACTAGGTATTTGTACATTTGTATCCTTACAAGTAGATGTCCTTGAAGCAATAGAAAAAGGACAACAAAATTGCTCCTAAGTATTATGGCCCTTATCAGGTTCTATAAAAAATTGGAAGTGTGGCTTAGAAGTTTGAGTTACCTCATTCATCTTGCAAGCACCCAATATTTCATGTTTCTTATTTGAAGAAGGTCATTGGACAAAAAGTTTCAGCCCAGACAGAGCTCCCAGAACTAGATGAAGAGGGATGAGTCATTTTAGAACCATAGAAGTTCCTCCAAACACATACTAAGAGGTTGAGAACCAGAGAGATTAGGGAATATCTAATCAAGTGGAAGAACTAGAGTAGTGAAGATGCATCTTGGGAAGGTGAAGATTTTCTGAAACAACATATAGAGTTGTTCAATGTTGAGGACAACGTTGGTTTGAAAGGGAAGGGCATGCTACGCCCCTAACCTATTGCATGTATTAGGATAGGAATAGCCAACTTGTGGCTAACTTATCCCTCTTTGATGCTATATCCCATTTCTCTATGCATTTATTTGGTTAGTAGGTCAGCCTATGGAGTAACCATGGCCTAGATAGACTATATATAGGAGGTAGTGGGTAATTATTTATCATCAAATTGTGAATTCTGCTCTTATTGAAGCTTGTGGAGGTTTCCCCCTCGAAGTGGCTTGTCTATTATCATATATTCTGATATATTTCAGTCATATTTGGATCTATTTATCATATTTTACTTTATTTTTCAAGTAATTTCATTACAATCAATGTGTCTTTTTGTTCTAGCCCTTATTCACAACTCTGTTATCTCTACTTGTATATTTAGATTCAAATTTGTGATCTTGATAGCTCACCAAAGCATCAACTCTGATATCTCTACTTATATATTTGGATTCAGATTTGTGATTTTGATAGCTCACCAAAGTATCAATGTATTTATTCTTTACCCAACCAAGATTATAAATATACTTGCAAATACATTTTCTTTAATGAAAAATTAAAAATATATTTTACATTTATTTGTGCATGTGATATTCTATAGTTTTCATTTTTTCATTGCACTATAGTTCCAACATAAACCATCGCAATATTTTATTTGTAAACTATTATATGGATGCATTTTTTTTTTAATTATTCTTTAGACCTTTCTAGACATTTTAGAGTTCAATGGCACCCATGGAACCTTCTTTATATAATATATAAATAATAAACAATTTTGTTTCAATAATAGTTTTCATATTTTTATTTTTGTTCTTGTTACAATACTTCATGATGAAAAAGATTATTGGAAGAATTTTTATTCCCCACACTGGGGTTTTTATAACTAATCTTACTATAGATTAGATATTATAATATATGTTTTCATAAAGCCTAATTAGAAATTTATGTAGTTTTGGGTTTTAAGTAAGGTCAAACTATAACAAGTATTACATTGCATATCTTTTATTGAGATATGTAGGGTCACAAACCATTGTTTTTGCTCATACACCTCATATACCATAATTTTATAGAATGAATTTATGAAATTTAGATTTGTCAGTTTGTAGGTTCTTTCTCAAATACATAGTCCTCGATAGAATGATTACAAAGAAACCTCCCATATTACTATTGGAGCTAAACAAGGTTTTATTTTAATTTAGAATATAAGTTGCATGAGGTAGAAGAAAAGATGGAAATAGTTCTAATCTCAAAAAAATATTGTCTAGAAAAGAATCAACATAAAACTAATTTTATATTAAAATCCATTAAAATAGATCATGTGTTACAAAATATAATATAAATTTATCTTTGGTTTGAACATATTGGTCAAGCTAATAATAAAATTATACATTTTTGAATTCAAAGCTTTCCTTGGATTGTGATTGGATTTTTTCCCTGGGGTTATTTTGCACAAAGATTAGCAAACATATAGTTAAAATCATTAGAGAGTTTTTCCATGCTTAGTTTCATGTTCATTTCTTCCAAAATTAATCTTCGTATTCTAACCATAATTAAAAATGTCTTAAATACACCTTTTGGGTTGATCAATCCCTTTTGCATAAACCTTCTACCTCAAATGTCAAGATTAAAATCCTGAAAAGCATAGTCTTCAATACTATTTTCATGACAAAATCTTTCATTGCTATGAAGTTTTAGTATTAAGTAATATTCACCATGAATAAATTTATAGTGTGGATTTTTTATATAGCCAATTCAAAAAGAGTAAAGAAGGAATTCCACTTTGAAGAACAAATATCAAAATAAAAATATATATCCAAACTCTTTGATTGGTTTTTCCTTCCTTTGGCACACCATTTTAGTTTGATGGCAACTAATACTTTTAATATTTTTTAGTTCATAGATAATATCTGATGTTGTAAACCATAATCCAAACTAACTTGTATGTAAATTGATGTATGTTGGCAACTAATACTTTGAATATTAAATGTTCAATATTTATGATGGATGATCCACAAGGAAATGACTTCTTTAAAGTAATTTATGTTGAGGCAAAGTAAATTGGATGAACTTTTATCTATTACTGCTGACAGTTAATTTTTTAATTTGATTCTTATTTTTTAATAGTAATCAATTTTTATATTGATTCATTTAGGAGGAATACAATAGAATTCAGTCATCATTGAATTCATGCCCTACCATCAAGTTTTAAAAAGTCATAAGAGGGTTTATATGGTGCACTCACTAGTGGGGGTGGGATCCCCACTAGCTCAGGGAAAGCATTATGTGGCCACCACTATCCTATAATGTAATATGGGTGGGAGTTTGATTATTTTCTAAATATAGATGCATATGAGGGGTCAACCCAAATATATTTAATTATGCTCCATATATTGGCCATGCCAAATTTAATATTATTTTTTCATTTGTGTAGTACTCAATATGTTCAAACTTTACATCCACTTTGTTATTTTTTATGTTGTGTTTTATATTTTAGTGGGAGGGGGTGAAGCAAAGCTAAGGAGATGAGGGTGTCAATGACCCATGAAATGTGTTTATCTCTAAAGATGTACGAGAACCATTGGATATACTTAATTATTGTTCATTCATCAAGTTCATATATGTTTGTTTTTGTATTCCTATAATAGTCAATTAATAAAAGAAAATTGGCCCAATTTGTGATTTTATACATTGTTTATTTATTTTAGATCATGGGGGCATAGTGGTGCCATATAATGAGGGTGATAATGACCCCCAAATTAATTTATCTCCAAAAATACGCATATTTGTTAAAATTAATCTTATTTCCTTCACCATGCTCATATATATTCCTTGTTCCATGTATATTTGTATCGATGTGTATATATTAGCCATTGTGGCATGACAAAGTGGAGGCAGACAAGCTTGATGAGGATGTTGATTATTATGTCAATGATAATTATAATATTGAATAACTTCTAGATGCCTTATAATCTGATCCAAAGGAGGAGGAATTCAAACATGTAAGAACATTTTCTTGTTTTTGAAGACATTTTATTTTATTTTTTGATTTAATCACTTTTTTATGCATATAACCTAAAATAGATTTTTGGTTGAATGATAATTTTTAATATAATATTTTATTATATATATATGTGTTTAAGGCAAAGCAAGATTTTAACTATTGCTTGCCACACCTATGAAACACATTTTTTAATGATGTTGATCATCCATTTTGGTCATAAGATAAATTGAATAAACATTGTTTTAAGATTCATGATTAGCAACCCATTCTAAGGAGGTCTTTAGGGCATGATGGTAGTGGTAAAATTAATTTGATGGGAAGATAATACACTAAAAGACAAACAAAATGAAAGCCAATAGACTAACTATTAATAAATCAAAGCATCACCAAGTGAGATAGGTTAAAAATATCATAGATGGAGAGGAAGAATGTTTCCCATTTATGTAATCTCAGTGAGATATGCTTGAAGGTTATTAATTAATATATTATTCCATATAATTCAATTGAAAATTTGGAAATAAAAAGGCAAGCCTACATAAGGTAGATAAATAATTATCAATAAATGGAGTTTAAAAGAAGAAGGGTGGAATAAGGGAAAGGTGTAAGCAATAATGGATTTCATGTTAGATGCAATTTATTTAATTGTTTACATGCAATAAAATTTAATTTCATATTTTCAAATATTAAATTTTATATTTATTCATTAGTCACCATCATAAATTAAGAGAGATGATCCTCAAACCAATTCTTGTGATGATGATGACACTACATTGAGGGATTAACTTTTATGGAAAGGTAAAAGGATTTTTAAGAGTAGCAACAAAAAAATTGGTAACAATGAGATGCCTTTGGTTTCATGAAACCCTACCATTTAATATTTTAGACATTTTGGTTTTACCATTTTTATTCCATTTGGTTTAATTGAGCCCTACCATTATATATTTTTATTGTGTTGTATCTTGCAATTTGGTATAATAATTAGATGAATATTATATGACATTGTCCAAAGAATTATGATTCATTTCGTGGTGGTATGATATTCAATTTTTATTTAGTAAATCAATAATTTTTTCTTCATGTTGGTGTCTTATTCTTGCTTTTCATCAAACTTTATAACGTTAAAATTTTTAAATGTAGGCATCATTATGGGATGGTGACATATACATATAATCACATTAATTTCTCGTCCACTTCCACTTTATTTTCCTTGATAAGATGTTTCATGGTAATTACATGAAGATGGATATTACTTGGTAGCTATTGCCTTGGACATGGTTCTCTCTCTCTCTCTCTCTCTATATATATATATATATATATATATATATATATATATATATATATATATATATATATATATATATATCTGTGTGTGTGTGTGTGCGCGCGCATGTGTGTGTGTGCATGTGTGCGTGCATACGTGTGTGTGTGCATATATATATATATATATATATATATATATATATCTCTGTGTGTGTGCATATATATATATATATATATCTGTGTCTGGGTGTGTGCATGCACACGCACACACGCGCATGTGCACACACACACACACACACACACACACATTTTGTCATGATACGTAATGATACATATTATTTGGACATGATATTTTAATACAAGTTTTCATGTATGAATTGTCTTGGATTAGAAGTGTTTCATTTATCTATGATTTAAGTATTGATTTGATGGTCAATATTGAATTTAATGATGTATTTCATGATGATGCATGGTTAAATGATGTAATGATGTTCACATGAAATCATGCAATCATGTTTATATGTATGATATGCAATGATGTTGATGTGTAATATATCATGTACATGATTTTAAATTATTGTATTTATGATGTTATAAATGTTAGTAATGGTGTGTACATGTTCACTAGTCACTATGTATGTCGACAAGTAATCATTGTGGGATGGAGTGTAATATATGATTTTCTACACAACCTATCTTTTTCCATCCATTTGTCTCATTTAAAATCTTTATTTAGTAATGAAACTCACACAAAACTTTAGTAAATTTATATGGAGAGTGTTTTGAGGAAGAGGAATAGGGAGGGTGAGAACTACAACAATACAAAAGATCATATCGATCATGCTGGAGGTATAGAGTCATCATATTTTTTGTTGTTTTTTCATATTTATAAATAATTTGGATATTTTAGAGCTTGTATATGGTGGTTTATTATCACACCTATGAAATACATTTTAGTATTATTGATGGTTACACTGTGATGGTCTATTTTTTTCTCAAACATAGGTGAAGTGTCCTTAAATTATCAGGGCTAGACATTTTATAAGATGACATTTTATTAAAAATATCATTTGGCTAGCAAAACTATCCCAACATTTTTGTTCTCTTATGATCAAATGAGGATGTGTTAAATTTGATTTGATCTATGATTTTATAGATCTATTTGAAAATGGTTTGTTGGTTTGGTTTATTTGACATTTAAGTTTTAACTGTTATATCTGTAGTTCTATTTTACTCAAAATTACTAGTTTACCCAGAAAATACATATCTACAAGTTAATTTGAGACATTAATTTCATTTTTGCTTACCTTATTGTGAATAAAATGTAAAGGATGAATATCAAGAAATTGAGTTCTATAATGCAATGTCTCACAAGATGTTTATAAGGAGTGGAGATGTATTTAATATCTATGGATTAATTATTTCTCTTAATTTTGAGCCGCAAGTATCCCTTAAATCTCTTTTGTGTAGGGTTTGTTAGACTTACTTTAATATTTTGTGATTACTCTAGTTTTAATTGTGATTTTTTTAGTTCAACCTTTTTGGTGAGTCCTAAGGTGCGTTTAATAAGTTTGCATCTTATGGAACCTTTTGATTTTTTGTCTATAGATTGGATTGATTTTATAAGAATGATGGGATACACAATATGGCTTTAGTGAAATAAATTTTTATATTTCCAAAGTTCCCAGCCTACAATGGCTAATCTTACCTTTAAATAAATTAGAAAGTAAAATTTACCTCTTGTTTGTGTGTATATTTTTAGTTATTTTGTGAATGTTTGAGTTCCATATTGTTGTTGATTTATTCACATAAAATAGTAAGGTCTGAATTGTTGGTTTGACATATACTCATTATCTTTTAATATAAGTTCTTCTTGGTAACTACATTTTGTTTATAGAAACTATGCATATAGATTTATATGAGCATCTAATGGCTTTGCAAAATAACTATTTGTCAATGCATGAGGTTATTAGATGTTCATTAAAAGTGACATGGTTATCTCTTTGTGAATGTGAACAATCACAAGAAACATGAATTACATACATCATCATTATCTCAATTGGTAAAATATCTCTACCACCTACATGTAGATTAAAGAGATTCACGTCCTATATTTTATACTAACATGTTTATAACTTTGAAACATTGATGTTCATTGTTATGTTACAAATTGTATCTAAGAGGATGTATGTTTCTTACATTAGCGAGTGCTCAAAATGAACTAATTAAATTTGAAATTTAGCACTAGCTTAGAAAAATCAATTTTAAAATATCTTACTTATGAAACTACACATCAAGTTTATTGTAGATTAATGATACATAAAATTTAAGTGATCAAAAAATGATTTACTCACATCCATAATTATGGAACTATAATTTCAAATATATTCAAATTTTTATGCACCCTACCAACTTTTCTTCATGGTGGTTTAAGATGAGACTTCATTACTTCTACAAGATAGTACACAAATATGATAATACTATCTATACACAGTGTTAGAATACTCTTGTTTAATTTTTTCATAAATAAGTATGGCTTGTGTATGTTTACCTATAAAAATGGATGTTATCTTCCTCAATAATGAAATAGGATGCCTTTGTTGTTGGATAATCTTGAGAATGTAGAATAGGTATGAAAATTCATAAACTAAAGAAATTATACATGAATGTTGCATATTTAAAGTAATACTCTATTTAAATCTTTATTTCTACATGTGGTTGTATTTGAAATTATGAGTTTTATATGTTGTCCTAAAAAATGTCTATATTTTCAGTTTTATATGAAGTGTGCTCTGACACATTATCTTTTTTTGCAGAAATTTGGGGAATATATACTAATAATAAGTTAATTTTTGTTGGATATACACACATGTTATGGTGGCCTATTGAATTTACCTATTTTTTCATGTCATGAATTTTGAAATAATGTATGTTTGATATGTAAACTAGACTTGGCTATATGGACTAGTTAATATGCACCATAGAAATTTTCCATTTTTCATACAAATAGGAATTTAGACAATTGTTATTGCTTAAAGATTAAACAAGAAAACCAATATTTTTCCCAATAAATAATTGTGAACATATTTAATCTAGGTAAATTAAAGTATAGGATTGTTGATCTTGTCTGTTTATTTATTATTTCCAATAGTGGAAAGTAAAACAATGTTGATTGTATGATTATTTATTCTTTTTTACAAATTATTTATTGAACAATGAATACATAAGAAAGCCTATGAAGTGAATTTGTATTTAAAATTTCCCAATTCACATACTTTCCATATGTTATAAACTTTTTATGTGTTATTTTGGTTTTGTTTTTTTAATTTTGAGTGAATGTCCTTATTTACTTAGTCATGCATTTTTTTAGGGGTCCCTAAAAATGAAGATTACATGTTAGAATTGTTGAAATGTTAGAGCACATGGAATAACCTCTTGCGAGGATGAGATACTAGCACATTATGTTAGTAGATGATCATCATGGTCTTAATCTCATTGTCATTACTAAAAAATACATCTCTCACCAAGAAAAAACAATCTTTGTTTGAACTTATTCAAAGTGAAAGGAAAATCATTAAGAAGTTGAAAAGCACACTAGTCGAGAAGAAAAGATTGGTTCAGTAGTTATATTATACCATTATTGCACTCAGGGTCAACAAGATGAAACTCAAAAAAATGTGTCAATATTGAAACTATCAATGCTTACACAAAATCACTTGGTGACAACAAGGAGAGACAACCAAGGCCTTGAAAATAAATAACGATGGAATGATTTTCATATATGGAAAAAGGATACATAATTTAAAGTAGATTTTGAGATCATATTTGGACAGGTCCATGAGATGAGCCAAATTACCAGAGACATTCTAGAGATGAAATATGATAATTATATATGCACATTTACTTTTGTTTATTTCAAATTAAACTATATTTAGGCTTTCATAAGATGTTAAATGTATGTTTCACGCACCTCCTAATTAGAAATGTGGTGAATGGTGTGAATGTTTCCATTTTGGCCATGTTAGATCTGTAATCATAAGATAGTTTTTAAGTTGATTTTTTTAAAATATGTTGACATGATACTTCAATGCATAGCCATAGTTATAAGGAGGTAATGTAAAGGTTCATTTTTATTGAACATATATATTGAAAAATCTTTATAGTTATAGAAGGGCATTTTATTTTTCATATTTCATATTTGGGTGATTGGGATTTGCATGTTAGGTTATTCTCTCTTCTTTGATAAAAGCATTCAAATGTTTGGAACAAATTTTTAAAGGAAATGTCAGTTTTATTTTGAAATAAAATTTCCTTCATCTGTATCAAAATAACTTTTTAATGCATTGTATTAGTTGGAAATGGTTGTGGTTGTACTTCATTATTGAATCAAATACATGAAGTATGCCTTTGCATTTGGTAAATAGTTTTAAATGACTTTAAAAGTATTGATTGTTTAGTATGCTATGTGTTATTGCTTTTTAAGGGTCATTGTTATTTAAGGCCTTTATTAAAAGATAGTTTTCATAGAGTATAGGTCATAGTAATCCTTTAGAATTATAATTTAAAGGTGATTTAAATATTTATTATCATTGTGGTTTTTCATTATTGTAAAGGGTGTTGGTTATAAATAGACCAAAATTAATTTCAAATTATTAATTATTATGGAGTTGGCTCAAAATTTACAATCTATTTCATCTTCAAGGTGGTCCTCTAAATTTATTTAAATTACACAAGGTGATGTAAATGATAAAAATAGTGATAATTTATTTGGATCATACATAAATTAGTGTGCTCGATTTTGATTTCAAGTAAATGGTGTTTAAAAAGAGTTTTAGATTATATACTTTAATTATTAAGTATAAATGTAAATTGTACTTGTCTTTTCCTCAATTTTAATATATTATTTTGAGAAAATGTTTTGTTTCCATTTTACATATTGGCTTGATAATTATTTTTTGAGATATTGAGATGGTCTTTCTTGGTGCTACATTAATTGTGAAAAATACAATGTATATTGAGTTATCAAAATTAGAAAATGCAACTTTGTGTTGATATTGAATGGTGAAAAGTATCATTTTTAAGTGAAAGTTTTTTCTATATTTTGTAGTTGAAATATAGAAAATAGATGTTTCTTGACATGGTCAATAGTGATAAAATTTAAAATATGTAATGTTTTCATTGCAGAGTTAGTGTAAAAAAATGGCTTATGATTTTCCAAAAATATGTATCTCATGTGGGATAGTAGTGTGAATGGTTATTGTTTTTTAATTGCCTTTGAAAAATTGAGGGAAAACATAACATAGTTGATTAGTCCTACTCTCTTTGGTGAAAACTGATCACACTTATTTTCATCTATTTCCTTTCTACATTTTCCATGCTTAGTATTTATTACTTATTATGTTGTGTTTACATTTTACATGCTATGAATTCATATTTAGTCTTGTGCCAATAACAAGTTTTCTAAAATAAACATATTTATTTTAGAAGGTAGTCATATATGCCAAATGCCAAACACAAAATTCGGTCACTTGTTAAAAAAAATCAAATGCTTCTCATAATCTTTAAAATATTAATGTTGGAAAATAAATCAAAATTGGGTTTAGTGCATATCATAAATTTAAATATTCTACTAAGAGGGAAACATAAAAATGAATGATGCGAAGTAGACTATGCCTCTCATAGAACTTTTTTTCAAATGATTAAATATTATTTATTTCTACTTTTTTACATTTATATATTTAAGTATTGTAAATTAAGCTAATGTTGGTACTTATTTTTATTATACTTACAAAATTCCTTATACAATTCAATGTTACATGAGCCCTCCATGCATTAAAGCTTATCGATGTCCTAGGATTCTAATGTGTAACCAAGATTACCTTATTGATAGAGGCAAAGAGACAATGAAAAGATTTTCTCTGAGCACAAATGTTGTAATGTAAGAAACCAAGTATACATTATTATTGTTGGCAGATTTGAGAGATCTATATACAAATTTTCACACACATAAACTTCAATGTTTTATTCACAAACATGAGCTAATTGAATACATCAAATTTGCTACTGAAAATAGGAGATAAGTTCATAAAATCTATGGAAGATATAACTATCTAACTAAATGCCACCTAAAGCGATGCTATAACAGATCGTGATAACTAAACTAAATAATGTAATATATAAATAATGCTAACAGTCCCCCTTTATTACATTGTTTTTACAAACATCATATTTCTTGATAGTGGTGCTCCATTTATTTCAAACATTGTAATTTTTTTTTACACTTTCTGTGTAGCCTGGTCACTTTCTAAGGTGGCATGTCATATTTGTGGCTTCATGATCTTGGTGGCACCTTGGTGTTTCCTTGTAAGATTAACACAAACTTAGAAGTGACAGGAGTACATCTCTCTACTTAATACTTTTGGTGGTTTCTTCGATTACCACAAACCCATATAGTTTTCTGCTGCAAGTTGATCACAAACCTGGAGGTGGAAGGTGGTCTCGACCACATTCGTGGTTTCTCAGATTTTGACAAACACTTTTCTAGGAACCAAGTGCTACTTTAGTTATTTTACTCCTCACAATGTTCTTCATCAGGGAGTACCAAAATAGAAAATAATGCTGAGTATTTTTATTGAAAACCACAAAAAGTAGAAAAACAAAAAATGAGGACTAAGTCCACATCACCTCCTATAGCATTTACACGCTATCATTGCCACTCAATCTCACACAACATATATATTCACCACTGCCACTGATGATCATCCTCGGCATAGTCAATTTAGGGCAGAATACACCACACTGAAAAAAGGAAAAAAACACACCACGCTAAAAATAACACACTGCACAAAATGTCACAATAGAAACAATGTAACCCCATCATAGGTGACTCGCAAGAGGATGCCAAATGTCTTTCAGCCTCCGTGTATCCTCCAACCTCTAATAAAATAAGATGCTTACTCAGTCCATATATCGATGAAGCTCATATGCATGTCATTTTTTAGGAAATAACTCTCCCACTGACACATATGACTCAGGATGTCAAGTTTGCCCAATAATGCTTCCGTACAAGAGATTTTTTTACTTTTGATAATAACCACAATGAACCCAAATTTATTTGATCTTAACTTGTATAACATACAATATTAATTATTATGAATCAAATAATTATACCCCCAGTACTAAACTAACAACTTACAAAACAAACACTTTGAATTTTAAACTCTAAAATAAATGACTTCAAACTCCATATGAGATACTAATACTGACAATTAAAACTTTGATAAATTAATTAATTCTAGCTAATCTAGAATTAAATACATTGAGAAATTTATTCTCCGCACCTTCATTCTTGAGAATCTACGAAAATGCATCAACTGAACTCTTGTATTTCACTGCCTCACTAGAAGTCATCATCATTCTTCTACGAACAGTGTCAATAAGATATGAAGCAAAACCAACAATAATTGTAATACCCCAACCAAGGAGGAAACTTACAAGGAAATTTTTTTGAAGATATCCAACCAAAACAACTGGCTTAATGGAATCATACATTCCAAAGTATAGAACTCGATAGACAATTACTCCCACACATGATATGTTGAATCCATTGTAAAGATCGGCAATACCATCAAATTTTAGAGTTTTTTTTGGTATAAATCAATAAACCCATTAAATTGCCTCTCTCCTCCTTTCTTTGCATCCTTGGCATCATTTGCTAGCCTTGTTCGAGCATAGTAAAAGGAATAAACAAAAAGGAGAGATGATGCACCAACTGCACCACGAGAAGAAAAATTTCCAGAAAACCACTTAATACCTTTATACAGCGTAGAAAGCCAACCAGACTTCAATATTTCATCTTGATTTTGAATCAACAGCTTGACACACTCAATTAGAGAAGTTGCAGTTTTAGAAATAGTAGCAGATACACCTCTCATCAAAAAATCAATCATGAAACCTTTCATACCTTTCTATACGTAGATAGAGTGCGCAGTATGCCCAGGCAGATATGTTGACGTTCCAATGATGAACACAGATTTATGAAAGCGTGAGGATGGGTTGAGCTTACAACACCAAACCAAAAAACTACAAACTTAACCTATGTTACATAGATTTTCTCAAACAAATATATATTCTTCCATCTACAGGAGTGATGTATAAAATGACGGCTCCTCTATTTGTTTTAATCCTCCATGATAGAGATCGCACGGCTTTAATACCATAGTCTTGGTAGATTTAAGAGATACGTATGCAAATTTGCAGACACATAAACTTTAATGTTTTATTCACAAACATGAGCTAATTAAATACATCAAAGTTGCTATTAAAAACATGAGAGAAGTACGTAAAATATGGGGAAGATATAACTATCTAACTAAATGCCACCTAAATCAGTGCTATGACAGATCATGCTAACTAAACTAAACGATGTAATATCTAAATAATGCTAAAAGTTATTCAAACATATCACTGAACTGAAGGAAATGCCTCATTATACAGTCATCTAGTTATGATTTCTATCAAAAACTTTATCCTTTAAATATTCCAATAATGATTCTGTCTATCCGAATCATAACTACCATGATACGTTAAATCCAAAACGACATATATATTTACAAAACATGAGTGCATGTCTAAATTTAAATGTGTATGCCCATGTTATATATCATCCAAAATATATACAAATAATCTTGAAAATAGTTCTGCATAGACAAATATACATACATTTAATAGTCTGTGTCATACAAATATCACTAGACAAAAACATCTTAGAACAACATGGAGTCTAAACTCTTTGTCTCAATAATACATACACTCCTAGCTGATAAGCATAAAAATTGAAAATCGATAATAACTAAAAGACAAAATAAGATCATTTAAATTGATGAATTATACCAAAAAAGTATGTGTAGTGGATAAAATGCTAGTATTATCTACCTATAGTGACCCCTCAGTTAATCATGTGATGATTAGGCCAATCAATGTCAAAATATTCATAGCCACCCACAAGAGAGTGAATTTCATCATTGACATTAGCTTGGACAAGTGCACAGATGCACAAAGTATATGTGAGAAATTATTTTCGTCCATGGTGTGTTAGTGGAAAATTATCTTGACGGATTATTCTGAATCTTTCCGCCTCTACACTAAGCTAGTTGGATTCTTACTATGTTGGATTGATGATTCCAAATAATATAGACTTAAAAATGAATTCTCAAAGGAATCTTCTTTCTAATCAATATACGTTTAATTTTATCAAGGTGTATATTGTCATTAGGATTATCAGATGCCTTTGTTGACATAATTTTTATAGGAATGGTCCGATTTAATGTGGAATACAATTAGTATTATTCCAAAAAACATAAAGGATTACATTCACCTCCAACCATTCACAAGACCTTTGGATGAGAAATCAAAACTATGCATTTATCATAATGTGAAAATCTTGATATTAGCATATGGCATTTGATCTTTAGGATAGGCATTATTGTAACACAAAATATCAAAACTCCATCTCTTACCACTAGGTTCCATAAACTGAGAAGTAAATCCAAGTCATCTAGCATTAATGACATAATATTGGTTGTATGACTTGGATTTCATCTGGTTTTATTCACTGATCAACCTCTATAGAGTAGAGTAGTTATGCCAATGTGCTCATAAAATTATTCATTGATTTCTGATATTTTGACCATATTGATGTTATATCCTACATTTTTATCTATTGAGATAAAATTTGCGAGAGTGATTTAAAAATATTTCCAACCAAGATAGAAAAAATTAGTGATGATTTAGATTAGTAACCACATAATGCTATCCCAAGTATTTATGAAACCAATTTGATAATAAAATATAATTCACCTGCACATTTCTTACATAGAAAAAATATAATTATTCTCACAATTTTTATTGAGTATATGGCAAACTGTCAATTTTAGAACCCTCACAACCTTTTTTTATTTAGAGCTCCATTCCAAGATATAAATCTCCACTATGGGTTATAATAGTATTTAGTATTGCCCTGATTTATTATTTTTGATATTTTTTGACATTATATGAGGATGGATTATGTTACATAGTTCAACGCATTAAGAAAATTCACTACAAATTGAAACACCTATCTAACATTTTTGAGCCTTTTATCAAAATAAAATATTTAAACTAGTAATAATTTGAATGTACTCTAAATAATAACATCATAATTATTATTAATGAAATCCACTAAATATTTTAATAGCCTAAGTAATGATCAAATTAGCTAGGATTTACATAACTCTTCAAATATTAGCATTAATCCTACCAGCATATTATCCCAGAATTCACTCCTCTTGTTATGTACCTTTGTGTTGTACATTTTTCCTAGGTTAAATTCACTAAGTGTGGAGAATAACAACTATAAAAACTAAATTCATTATTTTAGGCCATCTAACATGCTTGACATGTTTCTAGGATTGCTTATTTCTTCAAAACAATATCTTGAATTTTTTTAAAAATACACTTAACATGAATTAAAATAGTTTTGGTCTTTTCCAAACAACATTATCTATTTGATTCTCCAACTCCATTTAATTTTTTTAATAAAGGTTAAAATCTCAAAGATGAATTAATTTAAAATATCTCATCTTATCCCTCTAGTGCATTCAACCTCGTGTTTTCTCTTCCTAAGCAAGTTTTACAATTTTGTAAGAAATAATTAATTAATAAATCAATGGAAAGAATAAACCAAAATTTTCACTTCTTATTTGTAAATAAAATATTATGAGGTCCAATAGGTCATGCTATAGAATGCTTATAGATGAGGTGTAGCAAAGCACTTTTCTAAGAAACCACTCTCAAATGGATATTTCATATATGTTGCATTTCTATTGAAGGTAAGATGTATTATGTAATAAGTCGAATTTATTCATTAAAATAATATAACTACCATTAGGGTCTAGTCTCTTTTTAACTAGTCTTCACTATTACTTTTTAATGTATAAGCCAATAAAAAAATATTGCAACTAAAAGGACACATCCATTATCAATTTCCATATAGATCTTCATGGTCCTAGAAAAAACATAGTGAATACCAAATCCAAATTACAAGGTAGAAAATTCTTGGTAATAGTAATATATGAAAGATACTATCCTATCTAGAAATATGCTTTACTTTAAGCCTTTAAAAATATGATTTGTATAGTATAGGGAAAAACATTTGTGACATTCATAGATATCACATAAAATATGCATGACCTTAAAATTAATTATCATTGTAACCAAAATAAGGATGTAATCAATTTGCATTATCTTCATCATGTATGTCTCTATCTTGTTTCATTATCCTATTTAGATCCTCACTCTAGACTTTTCAATTGTGATTCTTATGCAAAGGGTTTAGAAAAAGTATTGTTACTTGTAACATGTTATGATGCCTTATTCTATTCATATTTTATATTAAGTATCTATCTTTATAAAGGTATGTTCCATGCCCATCATTCACTTGTTATAATGGATAAGTCATCAAGTGTTGTGTGTTTGATATCACCCTACATTACACCTTGTTTCAAACATCTTCCATATAATTTTTCAATAATGATAGTGTTTCAATAGTAGTCACTACTATGACAAATTTCTCAAAAATATCCCATGCTCCACATGGCAATGATTACACCTCATAAAATTTGGATCTGACATGGGTCTATTCATAAAATGAAAAACATCATGTTAGAAATGTCAAGGAATAGAAAAACAAATAAGTACGATTAGAGATGTATCTTATATTATCATCCTCCCTTTGTTAGTTTCCAATATAATATACCTAATCTAATATTTCACCTTCATCTATAGGGTTTGATCCTCTCATATCCATACTTGATTTAGCTTCATTTGGAGGGTTAGATCTTTTGACATCTATACCTACTTAACCTTCTTTTGTATTTCCTACATTTCTATCTATGAATTGTGAATTGAAAATGTATTAGCCAATTTAGGATCCTCAAAAACTTCTAAACAAATAAAATTTAATGGGAAATAAACCTTACATTATACTCTATATCAATGTTATTGATTTACTCACTCATTCCATCACCCACGTCTTGTACAACTACCTCTCTTCTTCTCTCTCTCATCATCTTCACCTTAATCACATGTTTACATTTTTAATCTTGGAGTGAAAAAATGGGAAATTTCAAATTTACATGGATGGATTTAAAATATATATGTGATAATACAACATCTCTTATATCAAACTTTGTACCTAGTCAGTATGAGGGTCACTATTATGGAAGGTGACATGACAATTTAAAATATGAAAAGTCTTGGCCCATGAAATATTTTCAAGTATATATAATTTTATGTTCCTATAAATTCCGTTATCTTTTCATATTTTTTTCCACCACTAGTATATGTAAACAACTATGTTTTATCGATGAATTAACCAATCCACTCTCTGATGTGAAAAAGTTTGTATTGTGATCAATAAATGACTTTTCAAATGTGAATGGTAAGATTATATGGTTGAATTTTTTTATTTCATATCATGTTTAATGGTATAACAACATCATAACCACACTTCAACCCTGTGAATCTAATGTTGCTCCCAATATCCACAAAATTGGCCTACGTATTTTTATAGTTTAAAAATACTTGTCTACAAAAATTTTGGACTCGCTATTTTCAATTTATTCATAAAATAGTTATGCATTATGTACCCTAATTCAATTAACATCATGTGTTTTACATCATCTTGTTTCACCTTTGATATCATATTATTCAACCATGCACAATGCACATGCTAGTTACATAAGTAAACCTCACAATTGAATGTTTCCTTGCATAAAAAAATAGCTTTTTAATAATTTAGAATATAACATGACAATGGTATCTATGAACTTCAATTTATGAAATTAATTATGGGTATTCAAAATATGTTCACCCAATATCCTATATCTTTTCACTAATATCATCTACCATGAAGGCACTAATTTTCCACTCAATGTATTTCAAATATATTATCTGTAGAAGTATTTGCATCCATTGGTTGATGTTAGTAGTAAAAAACCATGAGATAATCACCCATTAAATGGGTAATCCTTTGTGTTTGGAATCAAACACTAACAACATGTACAATTGGAACTGTAAATAAATACAAAACATAAGTGAGCTCACAAGTTATGAAACATTTCTATTATTAATTACTATTATAGTTATTGAAAGCATACCTTCACTACACTCATGTTGAACATTGAATCTATCATAAATAAGTTACCCTTCCTAAATATAAAAAACCATTCTAATTGTTATGGGAGTTAGATGCCTAGTATGAAGGCTATTTCCCCATCCTAATAAATCTCTTCCAAATTGTATCCCTAATAGATAAACTACTTATCAATATTTTACAAAAACCACTCCCAAATACTTTATACATCATTGGGACAATAGGCATATTTTACCTCCTTGATTTTGCATTAGCTATTGTATATATCATCTTTTCTTAGGAAATCATCCCATTGTGTTTCAACATTGAATATTTAAAGTTTCTCATGCACCATCTCTCAATGTTTAATATGGATAACATCTACATAAATTCCAAAAAGTAGTATCACATGAACCCATTCATTCAGTTTGGGGTTGTTTTAAGTAGAAAAAATATTTCTTCCCCTTGAACTATTCATATTATTGGACATGGGAATGATTGCCTAGACATTCTGTGTGTTTTACCTAATTGTATGTGAGTAACACATGATATAGTGTAATTACCATTAAATTTGTGATAAAATTACACTAATAGCCACACCTTATATTTTTTAGCCAAGATGACAACCTTTTCTTTTCCTCAACACTACAGACTTACCTTTTGGATGGACATCAATTTCTTAGAATTCTTTGGGCCCATATGAACACAAATATCTATATGGATATGTTAAATGTATCAAGTCTATATAAATTTAAAATTTAAGATAAAAATGACAAATGAATCTAACATAACAACATATAAATACACACACACTTTTTATATAAAATGGGAGGTCACTTACATGACATATTCGAGGTAGTGTTGATCATGTTATGCTTTCCTAGAACATGTTATTTATTGTGAGATGTGACACAAAACAAATTATGGAACAAATTCCTTATTGATTATCATGTCACATAGTTATTACCCCTATCACCATCCACCTAAGTGACCTACATGTCTTCCTCAATAATGTTAGAATAATTTTACCACTTGACATTGATGTAGTGAAATGGATCCTTAGTTGGCTTCTACAATGGAGGATGCATAATTTTATCCCACCTTTTCACTATTTATCATAGCATACAAAAAATGTTTCATTTATCCAATACATAATATAAATTTTGAATGGTCAAATATTGAAATTTATGAGCAATAATGAATTAATAACATGTAAAATACTTTTAACACTAATTTTGTTTAAACAAGTTTTAAAAAGATTTACACGTTGAATAATTGATACTTAAGAATATTCTAGAGATTTCTAATAGTAATAGAATAAAAATATAATTACAATATACATTCATTGATGTGTAATTACAATGTGTCTCATGATAGTTAAAGATAGAAAATTATAACATGTATTCATCACTAGATAATTACATGGTTTTCAAAATATCATTCAAACAACATATAGTCATCTTTTCATAATAAAAAAAAGTAGGATGTCTTTCAACTACAATATAACACATTTCCTAAAATATTTTTTTTGAAATTGAATTAACTGTATATATTACCTCACTAAAAATAATGGAGAGTATGACTATAGAAAAACATCAACATTATAATATGAAGAAATGAAAATGGTTTCACATCAATGACAATGTCATGAACTCTAAAATCAAACACTATATAAAAATATTGTTCTACATGCACATCTTTTAAAACAAGCATGTCTATCTCATCCATATTCATTTCCCTTATTTCATTTCATTATTCCCATCATGATCCTTGTTATATATATTAATTTTTATAATATATGTCAATATCATGAAAAAAACCATAGAATAATGTTGCATCCTTGTGTAGTTTACTCAAAAGAACTCCTAGAACTTCCCTCCCTTTTTCATCTCCTTAACAACAACTTGTGAATCAAACTCCACACAAATACCTCTTTTCTCATGCAATGAAAAACATTAGCCAAGATTATTTATCAAATAAATGTAACAAACACATTGTAAATAACCCTCATTAGCTAGAAATTTATTATACTACCTTATGATGATGTTTTCAGGACTTAATAACATCTTGTTGATATAAATAGCCATTCCTTTCAACTAAACACTAACTAATAAATTAATGTTTTTTTAAAACATATTACATATATTAGAATTGCATTTCAAAAACATTAAAATATTAGAAATTAAACTAAATCATCTATACACATGAATTGGTTAGTCATACACATCAATATCAAGAAACATGAGAACACACCTTTGCTTCATTTTTTTTATGTCATTGAAATATTTTTTTATGTACTATTCTATTTAATCCATTTTGAACATGTGTGTGTGTGTGTGTGTGTGTGTGGGTTAAATAGAATAATACATGGAAAAAAATATTTCTATATATATAATTCACAATAAAAATTAGAAACATATATGCTTTTAGTCAAAAAAAATTATGAAGTTATTAAATTTATTCCTACAATCAACATTTGGATGATGGTTGTCTAAATGTTGGTTATCTATTAACTACATAGATGCAAAAATGGGTTTTGGACCCATATGCAAATAAGGTAAGTGCACCACCCATATAAGGATATTAAATATATCAAGGTAATTTAGATTTGTATTATATAAATTAATCTGAACATGAAGTCACCAGTGGAAATGAATATTGTAAATATTTTAATCCCTTCATAAGTTTGGAAACTCATACTTTTAGTGGTGTTTGCCAATGGAGGAGAAATTATTTACTTAATATTTGACCATATTTTATGGTTAGCCATGATATGAGTCCTAAACACCCATTTGGGAAGAAAATTGAGATTCATCTCTAATTTTGGTGAGTCATTTGGCTATATGTTTTTCATAATTTATGATTTTATTAATATAATGGAAGAAACTAAGGTTGAGAAGGAGCTTAAAAGATAGATAGAATATATGAAGTGTGTTTTTGAGTTTGTTTTTGTGGAGGAGAAGAGTAAAAAGTTAAGTTATGTGAGGTGGTAGACGCTAAAAAGAGTCTAAAATATTCAATTAAGAATTAATAAACTATATTTTAGATATAAATATTAATTGAAGGTATTATAAAATTTGATTTTTATAAACATGCCTAAAGTATTGAAAGTTCTTAGTAGTTGCTTTTATATTGAATTTGATATATACTTATTTTTTATGTTAAAGATTTTTGGTAATACTTCCATTTTCTTGGATATCTATGTGTTAAATTCATATTACTTTATTTTATTTATAATCCAAATACCATCAAAATTACCCATCCTTTGAATGGGATCCAAGATATTTTAACCTTGTATTTTTATTTTTTCTTTTTTCTTTTATATAGCATGACAAGCATTGGTGACATTTGAAGCCTTACATTATGCCTTTCTCAACTTATAGGAGCATTTTGGCAAACAAAGATAACTAGTGCTACTCTATCATCTATAAAAGCTCACAAGTCCTTGAAACCATAAGCAGGTTATGAGTCAAAGTAGACTGGGAATCTTATTTTTCATGGTCATAGTGAGATGAACTTTTATGGCAATATTGTATAAAGCACTGAAAAGGTTAACCATCTAATTGAGCATTTTGTGTCTCCATAAACATTCGACGAAACCAATAAAACTATCAAACTAGAAACTAAAAGTCCTATTGAAAATTAGAAAAAGAGATTCCCAACATAAAAGTAGTAAAGAATTGCCTCCTTTGGTTTTCTAGTTTGTTAGCAAGGGTATCAAATATTTCTTCAACACAGGTTAGTGAAAGTAAGTTCTTGAAAAAAAATTCATTATAAAATGGGATTTTTTTATTGTGTTTGTGCCTCTACTTCTATTTTTTTATCCTAGATATATTGATTATTTACATTTTATACATGGTCACATCCAAATGGACATGTTCATAAATACAGAAAATACCCATGGAAAGGATGAAACTTAGAAGAGGGAAAAAATCTTACCTTGTATATCAAGAATATTATTATGTAAAAATTCTACCATAGTAAGACTCTATTCAAAGTGGTATATGAAATTTTTGAAGTAAAAAAATACCTAACAATCCTTCCATATAAAGACTAGATGGGAAGTTGTATAGGAACTATTTCAAGTAGAATTAGTTGAATCAAACTAAAGATATGTGGGAAAAGTAAGGTGGCTTGTATAAACTTGTTGCATGGTTGATTTTTAAACAAAAGCTCCTGATGAAGGACATGATTTTGTTAATTAACATAGGTAGTAATAAATTTTTAATATATGGTAGAAAATGAATATGTATGACATGAAAGTTTTAGATGGATTAAGTGAGGTAATTATGGGTTAATGACATGCTTGCCTTTACGAACATAAGGTAAATAAAATTTTGGGTAGGTGATGTAAAAAATTATATGACATGTACTTATGATTATACACATGCTTAAAAATACTTTAAAGGTGAGTCCATGATAATTTCCTAGTCATTATAGGTCATGTTTTATTATAGTGAAGTGTGTTATTAGGAGAGCTCCTGTTTGAAATACTATATTTGTTTTTTAAATACTTTATCATTCCTTTTCTTAGTATGTGGTTCAAAACAATATATATGTCATGTATTAAGGATTGTATACATGCGAAAGCATTTTGGATAGGTCACATCTTAGATATGCTTTGTTTTAGTGAAGAATTAGAAGAGAGGATGGTGAAAAATAAATACTTTATGAAATATATTTATGATTGTAGACACAATTAATCACTTATAGTAGGAGGTAAATTATCCTAGTCATTACTATGATTTGGAGCTCATGAGGATCATAAAAGGCCTCAAACACTAACCCATGCTTATTAGCATGGCTCACTAAAGGTTGGTCTAGTGAGACTTTTTCTATAAGTAAATTTTGACACACACACACACATGTATCTATGTATATTAGATGGAAATATATATATATATTATTTTATTATTATCATATAATATACTATTATGTATTTACCATTGACCATAGGTCATTTTCTATTATGGTGAAGTGTGCTATTAGTAGAAATCATATTGGCAAAACTATATTTTATTTTGAAACACTTTTTCATTGATTTGCTTAGTACATGGTTCAACAAAAACCATATGACATGTATTTAGGATTGTAGACATGATAAATCATTTTAGATAGTTTGCAGCTTGGATATCCTCTATTTTGGCAAAACATTAGGAGAGAGATTGGGGACAATTAAAAACTTATGAAATCTATTTACGATTGTAGACATAATTAATTACTTTGGATATGGATCAAAGATATTGTACTAGTCATTATAGGTCATCCTCTATTATGATGACTATTAGGAGTCTATTTTTCACATCAGTGTAGAAATTAATTTTTACTTATGCATAAAAGTCTCTAATCTCCCCCAATTGTCTATTATTTTATCAACTCTTCTTTTCTTCATATAGGAAGGAGCAAGAGAATAGTGAATAATAAAAATAGATTTGAGAACTTGTACAAGAAGAATATGCACAAGTTAAAGGGGTTATGGTTAAGTTAGAGCAAGATCTTCAGTAGGTTTAAATGAAAAATCAAGAAAATTATATTAAATATAAAGTCCAACCATAAAATATTTATCTGTATTGTTATGATTTGAAGAAATATAAAGCCATTTTTACAATTAGAGTCATTGAAAATAACATATTTTAATTATTGTAGTACATATCCATGTTCCTAAATATAAATTTAATACTATTTATTTATTTGAAATATTAAATATAAAGGCTTTAAAAAAAATTGAATAAATAATTATAATTGTAGGTCATTCCATAGGAGGCACAGTTGTGACCCTAGCCACGCATTTGGAAAAGAGGATGGCACACATCTCACAGTTCTCCTTTGTTGGGAGATGTCAGAATTGGGGAATAAATTGGTTGTGAAAATTAGTGGTGAAATTTTTAGACAATGTAAAGGATAGTCGAAAATGAAATTGAGATGATATAAAGTAATTTTTACAATTACAAATGCCTGCATTTTAGAACACAAGCTATACTTGATATTCATAAATACTTGTTTGACATAACAAGAACTTGCAAACTACATCTTAGAAAAAATTAGGATTAGATAAGGGCATATGGGTGGGCTTGAAAGCATAAAAATGCAGTGAGCTTGACGGTCTACACAAAACACTCACCGAACTTGTTCCTATGGATTTGGTAAGCTTGATTGATTCAAATGTGCAATAACTTGAGAAAGGATCAATTAATGATATCTTTACACAAGTTGATATCTAATCCCTTAAGCTGAATTGGAATCATCATTAATAAGGCCATCATTTCATTGTGTGGGGTGTCCTTTATCAAAATTAATAAAGGGACTGACATCAATAGAGAGATTATTATCATGTCAGCTAACGAAGAATATTTTATAACCCCTATATTAACCATTTTATCAGTGCTCTTAGACTATTTATTAATAATTTTATTAATAATTTAGACTTATACATATAAAATGAAGTGAAGAATATTTTCTCTACAAATAAATTGTGTTTATTTCAAATAAATTAGACTATTTCAAACCATTTGAGCATAGATCATTTCAATTAAATTGGGTCATTTTAAATATTTTGAAATTATACCCACTAAAGTAAAGTGGAGAATATTTTCTTCTCAAATATATTTTCTATATCCAAATAAATTGAATTATTTCAAACCATTTGGGAGTAGATCATTTTGAATAGATTAGACTGGCCAAATTATGGATGTAAATATATTAAGCAATCTAGTTCATCTGCATAATAAAATATCTTGATAATTTCTTGTTGTTCATTGAGAAGATCTTCATGAGCAAGTGTCAATATACTAATGGATCAAGTTAATCAATTTCAAGATAAGTGGATGGAGTATCCACTTGCATTTAACTAGATCAAGGTAATTCTAAATTAGAATTGATTAATTTGAAATTAATTGAGCTCTATTTGAGATAATTTAGAATTGACTTATATTAAATTGATGATAATATTTATTAATATAATTATAGTTTATAATCAATAAATACACTTGAAAGAGTCATAATATGTCTAAGTTACATCTTTCTAAACATTGGTTCATAGCTGTTGGCATGGCTTTTTTGCTTTCTTCCAAGAATGTGATGATAGACATCATTTTGATTCTTTAATCCTTTTCATATTTCCAACTTCAATTTATAGTATATCTACTTGACATAACATAACTCATTTCCAAATTTTGATTTGTAACACAATTCTAAGAAATACAAACAATGAACGTGTTGGCAATTGAGAAATCATCTGCAAAGGTTCATTTAAAAATAAATTCATCTAATTTATTTATGTTTATATTGAATGGATTAGAATATATTTTCCTTCAAACAAACAAGAAATTTAGACCTGTGTAATGCATGGCTTAAATGAGTATCCTTGAATGATTGTCCTCTATCATTGACCAAATGTCAACATGAGAAAAAGATTGCAGTACCACCTTCAAAACTTATTTAAAATGATCTCAAATGCAGTATGACATATTTTCTATTTTATAATCTTATTTTTTTCCTGTATCAAGTATTTTCATATCTTTTGTTTTGTTCACAACACATAATAAGTCATCTAACCCCAAAATAAATAGTTTTTTAGAAGTTGGTTTTAGCTCCTCCTTGGAAATGTCTACAATTTGTTAAAGAAGAAATGAATAATTTATTAACAATATTCTAATATAATAAATATAACATGATAATTTTGTAATAAAATATTTTACATGTTACTAGGTTGGTCGTTGATGCGCTTTTGATTTGCATTTCTTATTGTAACATAAAAACATAATGCATTTTATTTGATTCATTTTTTTATTTCCTTAAATATTATAAAGATTCATATTAACACATAAAAATAAATGCATGCTTAGGCACATTGTAACTATACTCATTATAATGTACTATTTATATTGCTAGTTTCGTAACATACATATGCATATAATGTAGGAACTGGCAGACCACTCAGAGTGGTAACCACTTACAATTCAAAATGATAGAACCACTTGCAGTATTGAAATAGTTGGGCAAATAACCAGTGATAGAAAAATTCAAACATATAGATAAAACTGTCAAACCATTTAGTATTGAAACATAGAAAAATCCATTCAAACACATATTAAAGAACAAAGACAATAACTAGCAACTTATATTATCATTCATATTAATTCATTCAGGAATTATAGTCAACATTCATTAAACACTTTTTAGGTAAATAGTGATGAGCTATCATGCTCAATTAGACAATATAAATTCTATGGCCATGAACAATAATGGGTAAATACAACCACATTCAAGTCTACACAATAATAAAATGAACCCACACTTCTAAATCCTAAGCTAATGCAAGTCTATATTTTATTGTCTTCTACATTCTCTTATCCATGAAGAAAAATTTAACTATAATATGTTTAAATAAATAAAGATAATTAATATATTATAGAATTATATGAAATTGTATAATTACACATTTATTGAAAAGGATTTTGAAATTTATTTTGCCTTTTTATAGATTGTATGGGTGCATTCTTTTATTGAAACTTTGGTTCTTTAATTCCTATAAGGTATTATATAATGTAGTAACTAAAAATTCTCATCATCAATTGATTTGATATTTGTATTTTAAAAATGTGTCTTGTTTTAGAGTTTTACATTGTGTTGTTTTCGTAGAGGCATCGACCTACAGATCTATGTCATGGATTGTTATGTTCGAGACACAAAGTTCTAGAGTTGCATTGTGAACTATTTTAATTAGGACATAAAAAGATGAAGAAATAGTTTTTCAGTGTAATTAATCGTTGATAAATAAAAAATTATATAATTGAAAAAATATGCATGATCTTATCTTACTTTCTTCAACTTGTAATGTGTCATGTTCATTGATATGATCTTCCGTTATTATTGTTTCTTCACTTGCATGCAATTCTATTAGTGTTACACACCAAAATATTGCTAAGATGTTAGTTTTAAATAATATATCATATACACTGAAATATTGTTAAGATGTTAAATTTGGAAAATGAAGCATAATTATAAAATAAATTAAAAGTGTTATGCACCTGGTAGTGATTGAAGCGATTGTTCTTGTATTGGTTGCTCTAAATTTATCAATTTTTTTTTGAAATTGAACATTAAAAATTGTTTTCTCTTCAGTTTATGTAATATTTCAAGATAAATTTATTTGCAATTTTTTATAAGCATGCACCAATCCAGCTCCTGTATATACCCCTAACATGTCAAATGCATCAAAAATATTGAAAGTAGAGATAAGTTTCTCTCAAAAGATGTTATCTAGTTCAATTTTTAATGGCCTTCCTATTTTTTTTGAACCAATCATTTCAAATGTTGGTAAAGCTTCATAGATGTCAAAACCTTCCTCTAATCTACTTTGTTGTGAATGGAGGTTGAAACCTTTTAGCTAAAAATGAGTGGGATATTGACAAAAATTGATACCTATAATATGTGTCCAATAAAATCCATTACTATCTAGACCCTATAGTATGACATCCATATCTTTCATGTAATATAAATCACCAACATGCATATTCATGAGAGAAGTCTAAATGCTAGACCAATGTTCTAGTTTGTAGATGATGAATACATTGAAGGCCCCAATAATAAGTTTACCAATCAATGCCTAAAGAAACAAGTGAAGATGTTCTTCCTTAAAAAATTTAGTGTGATTCAAAAGACCAATAATTATCAAATCGACATTCACACCAAGAATGAACATTTCACTAGAATATTATAAAATGGATGGTCAAAGACATGGTGACCCATAACGGTAGCTAAATCTTTTTTTATCTATCATAGGAAGATGACCACCATCATTATGTAGATAATTTATCAATATGCTTAATGAATCTTGATATAATGCTTCCTAGCCTTTTTTATTTTTTTGAAATACCTTCATTCAGGACACATAAATTGTCAAACCTTTTTGTAGAAATTGTATAATGCTCCATTACCTCTTCAGGTGTGACTATTTTGTCTAGTGGCAATGTCATATCATGGTTGCTGAAAAATTCTACAATTTTTTATAGTATGTTACTTTTCAACTTCACCTTTTTGCACCAGGTATCCATGTTGTTTTACCCAAGGGTTTTCAAGAAGTAAATAGACCCTATTTCTAATAAATTTTTTAGTTTTAATTTTTTTTATCTAAAAACCCTTGAATATTTCTAAGTATTGTTATACTATTCTGATTTAAATCTTGTTTATTTGAACTAAGTAAAGTACCACTTTCAAATAAATTAAACTCCTTATCAAAATAAACCCAAATGAACTATTCCATGAAAAGAAGACATTTTCTCTCTTATAGTTGTTGTGTTGAATAGTTCATTTATGTGAACAAGTGTTTATCTTATTCAGGTATTTCTTCCATCTTTTTTACCTATTTTAAGATTCTTCCAACCTCTCAATTTGATAAGCTCATGTACAAATCGAACTCTTTCCATAAATGAATCCTTATAAATTTTTTTTGTTGGCTTCATTATATTGGTTACATATTTTGTGCATAATATGGAATGAAGTACAAGTTTTTAAAAATCTTGCCCTTCTAACAAAACATTTATTTCTCAATGATAGTGAATTGTATTCCCCCTCTGAAAAAATTCTCTGTTGTGTTGTAATTGTGTGTTGGCCATCTAAAATTTTGAACCTTATAGTTTTTTAATCCATCATATCTTCTAATACTTCCTTTGATTCCATAATATAATGAGGGTTTCTTGGATCAAAAGGAATTAACAAAGACTCTTTCATCGAAACTTTATTATGTTTTAAAAATAAATGAAATATATCATTCATCCCTCTTTCATTCATATTTATAATTTTGATATTAACCTCCCCAATTCATAGAGCTCTATAGGAATGTTTAAGGCGTAATTAATAGAGTAAATATACCAAGTAGGGAATTCACTACTTGTCTGATTAGAAGTTTGTGTCAAAAAAAGTGTTCTAACCTTTTGTTTGATCTTATTTTTCTCCATTGGTGTGAGTACTTATATGGCCTCTTTTAAATATTCATACAAATTTGTTACCCTTGCTTGTCTTGTTTTCTTTAATGTTTTTTATCATGATTGTAAGGTATTTTAAATACATATCTGCATGGTGGCAAGTAGAAGAAGTTGTTGCTCCTTGTTCATAATTTTTTTTCAACATATTTTGTATTTTAATGACCAAATTATATTTGTATATCAGCCCAAACATTTGAAGGTTTTCATAGTTATTCAAATGAAACCCAAATGTTTCACAAGAAGGAGAAGTTTTTTTGTCAATTCATTTTTACTAGGTGTAAATTTATTTAAATTAGCTATATCTCGATGGAGAAATCCCTCTTTTTCATTCCATACTTATAGTTAGAATTGAAGGGAATTTTCAAGATCATCCTTATCATAGGCAAATATTATTCCAATTGGAGAAAATTCCTTACCCAACATAGTGATAAATAAGTATATATTTGCATGCATGTTTGGCAGACTAAACAATTCAAAATACTAATCAGCGAGAGTAATTTTGTCACCACCATAAAATAGAAGATGTTGATGTGGATTCAATTTATGTTTTGGTAGTTTAAATGGTATTTTATCCAAATCCTCTTGGAGTGAGACCTTCTTCTACCTTTTATCCAAATTCTCTTCAAGTGAGGCCTTATTATACCTTTTAAATATGGAAATTCTTATTTTATCCAAAGATATTCTGCAAAGCAATTGAAATGATTTAATTATTGATATTTTTTAAAATCCAAGTTGCATATTGCATCGATTCATGGAATTTTTTTTTTCATTAAGCAATGATTAAATGTACATCAATAAATGTTAATTCTAAACTCAAATACAAAATACATATTAAGTCTTCATAATATATACATTAACTCACACTTAAAATAATAATGTATGACCAAACTAAAAATAAATTATGTACACCAGCCAATATAATCTGATGGGAAAATGAATTCACAAACATTTGTTTCAAAGGAGAAAGATAAATGGAAGTATGTTTCTAATATGTGTCAAAAATCCTATCAACAAGTACTTTCAAGGTTTCTCCTAGGCAATACCTTTCAATCATGCACAAGAGTGGATTCTTCTTACAAGACATCTTATAGGTAATACCTTCAAGTTAACCATGATGGTATTAAAAGTGTACATCAATGTCCTTAAAGGAATCTCCTAGTGGACACCTTGAAGGCTATTATCATAAATTCAAAGGGACGTTGAGTGTATCTCTTAGTAAAACTTTCCTTCACCTTGAAAGCACTACTCATTGATAAATTGATAACTTTAAAGGCCTTCTAGTAATTGGGAGAGCATGCATTTTAGGTCCTACACACATGCTCTTTCCACCTCAATTTAGTTTAAAAATTTACCCTATTATGTTAATAGCTTTAGATCTAAATAATTACCTTGTTGTACCTCTAAAATTTTCTTTAAACTTGATGATCCTTTTAATATCTTCAAGTTATCTTTTAGGATATACCTTCCAATTACCCATGAAGGTATTCAAAGATAGTTAAAGGAATCTCCTATTGGATACCTTGAGATTGAAATTTCCTAATTTTATTGAGGTTTGTAATATCTTCAATATATCTCCTAGGAGATACCTTCAAGTTACCCATGAAAGAATGCCTTATTTGATATTGTTGATGCCCAAAACTCTCACTCTCAATGAATAATTTCATATGGAAATATTTACAAATGTGAGATGAAATTATGATCTATGAAGCAACCTATAGGATTCCAAAGATGCTTAAAATAAATGTTGTGGTGATGCATTTCTCCCTCTAAACTACCTCTAGAATTTTTTTAAAAAAATGGGGTCCACTTTCCTCAGCCAATGGTGTGCCTTTACTTTAAATAATAACTCCCTTATTTCCTAAAGAGCATTGTGATGACATGTTTTATCACCAGAAGGGACTGAAGCTTAGCCAAAAAATGAAGAAGGGGTACTTGAGAAAGAGGAGGTCAATCACTTAAAAGATAAGGATTGCATTTGGTTGCATCCAAGCCCAAGGTCATGTTGACAATTTTAAATTAATCTTGCTTCGTTGCTCTATTTTGAGCTAATTCCTTCGAACCATTACTTTGGATAATTCATCTAAAAGAATTCATATCTTTTGTCTATTTTTTTGTGTTTTTTTCTTGAAGGAAATCCTTCAAAAATATGTGAAGTGCCTTTGCCCTTTTGAAATGCCCTTTCAGATTTTTGCATTTGGACCTTTTGGACTTTTGTAAATGGTCCTCTTTAAAAATGAAGGAGCCCTTCAAAAAAATAGAATTGTCCTTTGGAAAAACTAAAATGGACCATTTGACAAAATAAAAGACCCTTTGGCTTTTGATAAGTGTCCCTTTAGAAAAATTGGAATGGTCCTCTCAGAAAATGTGTAATGGTCCTCTTGCCCTTTAGAAGAATTGAAATGGACCATTGTTGAAAGAAATGACCCTTCAGAATTTTTAAATTATCCTTTGGGTTTTTTGAGATGAACCTTTCCTTCAAATAATTTATTCAAAGGAAATATGTCTTTAGACTTTTCTTCAATGTCCTTTCAGGATTGTGTAATGGACCCTCAGTCGAAAGAAAATGACCTTCAAAAAAATTGAAATGGCTTTTGAAAAGGTTATTTCAGACAGTATGTCTAAAATAATTTCTTCAAAAAAGTTGTAAAGTCCTTTTTGAAATCTTCCCTTGGGATAATTGGAATGTGCCCTTCAAATTTTTTGAAAAGTCCTTTCAAAAAAAATATTAAGACATTTTGCCTTTGGAAAAGTCCTTTTGGATTTTTGTAAATGGTCTTTTTGCTGAAATAAATGCCCCTTTGGAATTATTGAAAAGGGCTTCAAAAAAATTGTAAAGGGCTTCATAAATATTGTTAAGCACCTTTCTCGAAGGTAAGAACCCTTTAGAAATTTTATGAGAAGAACCTTTCTAAAAGGTAAGAGACCTTCAAAACTTTTTAAATTGACTTTTTCAAAAGGAAAAGAGCCCCTTCATCACTTTGTGAAATAGTCCTCAAAAAACTTTCAATGGACTGTCCCAAAGGAAAAAATTTCTCAAACTTTTTGGTTGTCACTTTCCCAAAAGAAATGACCCTTCGCAAAAGTTAAGTCACCCTTCAATTTTTTTGCAAGTGCACCTTCCTAAATAGAAAGATCCTTCATAATTTTTTACAATACCCTTCAAAAATTTTGAAAAACACCATTTTTTTTGAGAAGAATACCTTCAGGATTTTTGGAAAGATCAATTCCTTCAAGAAAGTTGCAAGTACCTTTTATAAATTTTGAATGGGCACCTTTGCTTCTAGAAAAAACTCTTCAGAACTTCCACATAGGACCATTTATAAAGAAAATAACCTTTCATGGAAATAATTCTTGAAGTCTTCCTTTCCATGAAATCCCAAAGTATATCATCTACTTTTGAAAACCCAAAGTTTTTTGCTTGTCCTCATTTGAACTACTCTGAGTAACATAAATACCTTCTTGTAAAGAACAATGTAAAGAACAAGATGAGTCAAATGGATGAAACTCAACTTTGAAGGGGCTTCCAAGTCGGATGGTAAAGCTAGTGGAGGATGAATTATAAGGAATGATAAAGGATGGATGTCTGATGTCTATGCTGGTGGAATTGGATGCCAGAGAAACAACTATGCTGAAGCAATGGCTCTACTATGGGGGTTAAAGTTAGCTATATGCCTAGGAATAAGAAACTTTAGTATACAAGGAGACTCTAAAATGGTCATAGATGCAGTTAATAAAGCATCAAATGTGAGAATTAACCTAAAAGACATCATTACTGATATTCAATTTCTTTTTCAAAAGTTTTCCAGAGTAGAGATTTCCCATATTTACAGAGAGGGAAACAGGGTCGTTGATGCTTGTGCCAACCTTGGTCAACAATTTTCAGGTTGGAGGGTGTGGTGACAAGGTGTTCATATTCCCTTAAACATTAGCGAGATTATTCAAAAGGAGATGACTTGTCAAGAATGAGGCACATTGATGACAAGGATAGCTCTCAGAGGTAGTCCATTTGGAGAAGGCCATTGTGGATCTCAGAACTTGATAACCTTGGTACTTGTTTGACAATCATTCATGATCCATTGTATCATAAGGTTGAGGCACATGGGTCTCATCATGAAAATCAATGGGAAATAATTTCCAAGCATGGGAGTAGACAATGTCATCTCTGCAAGGTATTTTGAATAATGAGCCATCACATCTTCATTATGCATATATGGAAACAAGGGTTAGCAACCATTTCAAAGCTGAAGACTGAACTTAGGAACTCCATGGTTTAGGTCTACAAATACAAAATGGGAGGAGACCATATTCAAACTGAACTTGTCTCCTATTATGAATTCAAAGATAATCCACTGGTTTGGCATTATTGTAAAGAAGGGGGTATCAGCCCATATCTGGAAAGGCTTAATGGTTATGAAAAAAAATTGTCTGAGCAATTTGTGAGATCATGGTTAAATAGGTGGGCCATGGTGGGTGGAATTAGTATTGAAATCTCTAAAAATGTGATTTCTATGGCCATGGGAATGACCATGCAGGGAATAAAACTTCAAAGGAAAACCAAAATTATGGATCTGGCAAGCCATAAACTATTTTTGGGTGAGGGAGAATAAATCATCCCATATCGAGGAGGATTCAAGCACGCTAAACTTCTGGAACCATGGGATGGAGTTTGCTTCATTCTCATGAAGTAATTCACACTCGAAGAGCAATTTACCAGGTTCTACAATTATCACCTCCCTTTGTTAAATCACTTCAAGTGCATTGTTATTATTAATTTCCCTTTTTACCTGCTCTCCTCTTTGGAACACTCTATCTTGAGGGTGAGAGCTAAAATTACTAAGAAGCCAGATATGAACCCTATTCCCCTACACCAGGGGCTAATTTTTTGCTTATACAACTTTCACCAAGACCTAGAGCCATCCAAGACTATTAGAGTTGATAGTGGAGACATTCCTTCCAACCCGATGTCTGGTGATGCTATTGATGAGTCCTATTTTTCCCCTACTCCAACCAAAACAAAATATATTTCTTTCTCCACCATAGAAGAGACCCCTATTGATACCCCTGGCTCCTTTGTGAGCAAGAAGGGTAAGAAGAGAAAGGTTGATGAAGAGGAAGAGAATATTAAAGAGACCATGGACGGGACCCACACAAATCTGAGTAGGGCCACGAGGGGGCCAAGGTGGTAAATATCACAAGTCCTCCAAAATTAATAAGGAAGGATTCTCCTCCAGAGTGTGAAGGTTAGGGTGGATTGCTGGTAAACCCACCTCAAAGGCTAGACTAATTGATTACTCAGAAAGTGCTTCAAAAGAAGCAACCAAGGAGGAAGAGTCTAAGGAGCTGGAAATCCAAGGAATTTCAGAGGACACTGGAGGGAAGCAAGAGACTAGGGATTTTGAGGTTATTAAGGAGCATGGTGTTGACACTATGGAAATTGCTGACAATAAGGGGAAAATGTATGTTGAGGAAGATAGCGAGGATATTGAGAATGGGACTGATTGGAAAGCTAAAATTGGGGCCCTGAAGGATCATATTCAGAGGCTGGAGTAAAATTTTGCCAAAGGACTCTGGAATACAATTATGTTGAACATGTCTATGCTAAAAGAGGTGGGTAATACTGGGCATGCTGACAACGCAGAGAATACTGAGAAACTTAATGATCTTCTCAAATCAATGGTTATGTAAGGAGAGTCCTCTTTGACTCTGGTCTTTCCATTTCTTGTGTTTTATTTTTGTGTCTATTGTTTCTAGGCTAGTTCCATCGTCTCTCTTAAGGCATATCTTGTTTGATTGCCTTCTTATCTTTTTTTCTTGTAAAGCATTCGGCCCCTAGTTTGTCGCCTTACCTTATCAAAAACAAGACGAGTCAAATAAAAGTCCCTAAATCACCTAAACAACCCTAAAACCTATTAACCATATATTTTTCAAGGACTTTTGAGGACCAATTACTGATCTCTAAAGATAAAATGGCATGGTATGCAAAGTATCGAATGATAAGGGTGGCAATTTGATCTGTGGGATCAAAATTGTCAACATTTTGGTGACTCAACATTTAGACTTCCAATCAAGATAGTTTAATGATGCGAGTGGTTCAATCAATTTTAGATCCATTAGTTTAGATTAGATTGAGATAATTTATAGAATTGAGATGAAAGAAAAGAGTAAATTGAGATAGTACAAGTACCCCCTTAAACTATGAAGTTGCAAGTAATGACCCCCTGTAAGTTTAAGGGTGTTTATAGTAGTTTAATCTAGGTTTTGACACCTTGTTTACTTAAATTTATGAATTTTCAAGTATATCAACTCCACAAGTTTGATTTTTTATATGAGAAAGTAAGTGAACTTATCAAAATATTAACTTAGAAAAGTGAAGTTACTCATCGCTGAAAGTTTGATTTGGTCTACTAACTAAGTAACAACCCTCCAAAAGTTTATATTGGTCAGTGGAATCTCCAATGCATGCAACATGAGGTAGATCAACTACAGATATGAAGTAATGACCACCTATAGATCTGAGTAATGTAGAGGTATGATGACACATAAATTGAGGCAAGCCAAAAACATCCAAGATACTTTAGTGATAAAAATTTTGCAAGGGACCCATTTAAAATTTTGACCTGAGGAAGAAAACCTAGAAGTCTTTTTTGTACAGCAACATAAGAAGTATGGTTTTTTACCAAAAAGGAAAAATGGGGCCTTGAAATGCCTAAAAGAAAGGAAAAATGACTATTTCAAGATTGGATTGTGTTTGCAGTCAATCTAAGGGTTTTGGCACATTCTAAAACCAATGACATAGTTTTTTTCGTGATCTAAAACTCTAGTAGAAAGTTTTGCATGAACTATACAAAGAATCTCACCAAACCCTTCTTTATGATGGAATAGTGAATGTTTGCATGATTTCACCATAAATATTGCTATAATACTGGCAAAAATAGCTCTGATACCATATCAAATTGACCATAATCTTGGATCCTTGCATATAAGTTTAAGCAAATCTATGTATGGAGTAATGAAATCACAGATAAATTATAAATGAGGAAGAAGCTTATCTTCACACCACAATATTACAAAATATGACCTACTTGCATAAAATTTCATTAACCTATCTAACCTTCCAAAGTGGAAAAGTGGGGTACAGACAAGGAAAAATAGGGAAACATGAGGAAACCTCTAATTTTTCTAGTTAGATAATTACATTAAAATGAAATTAGCTTATGTGACCATTTTATAACAAACCTAATGAAGCTTAATTGGCATAGAATGGCCATAAGGCCGTGTAGGCAAAATCCAATGGGAAAAATCACTACACTAACAAATAGAAGTAAAATTATCATCATGGAAATTTGGAACCAATGGTAATGATTTAGAAATAATTATTAGTCTCTTGCATAATAAGTAGAGTTTCATCCATATATATATATTATCATATTTTTAAACCCAAAATTCTTCTTGGTCGCTTCTAATTTTTTTACTTCCATAGTAATAAAAGCAATTTATCCATTGTAATCACAAGACAAAACTTAATCACTCAAAACTAAGCTCCTTATCTAGTAAATATAGATGCCCCCTGATCGAGACCAAGGGAGTTGAAATTTTGATGTAGAAATTCAATGTGCTAATGATTTATAAATAATAAGCTCTTGCATAATATTTAGATTTTTATCCACATTTTTTGAAGATGTAACATAAGAAAATTGTCTAATAGATATTTGACTCTTTTTTTAGCCCTCCTAAGAATACATTTTAGATAATTTAATTCACCAATTCAAATACCTATGAAAATATTCTTTTTTGAACTTACAAACTAATATTTGGAGATGAATTCGACCCCAAAATGATAATTAAAATAAGTGACACAAAATCATACCTAGTAACGCAAAGAACTCTTGGGAAAGGATTTTGTGTGATTATATAAATTATGGTTATGTGAGGGCATAAATAGTCTACTTCAGAACACTTTAATAAGTCTATATATAGTATTTTTATATATAGAATTTTCATTTATATATTGTATCTAAATGTAGATTTATATAATTTAGGGCAATAAAATAGCAATAGACTCATCACAATGAATTAAACTTGATGTGTCTCCTATCGTGCGTTGTAGATCACATCTATAGGATCATCAGAATTAGAAAATGTTCAATAATCCACTACAAGACCATAGTACCATGAAAATTATAGAAGTTCATATATGGAAATAGAAGTAAAATTATCATCATGAAACTTTGGAACCAATGGTAATGACTATAGAAATAATTATTAGGTTATTACATAATAAGTGGAGTTTCATCCACATTATGTGAAGATGTAACATTATCAATTATTAGAAGAAACAAGTGGTGGTGTTATAATAGTAGTCATGCACATTGGAATAGATGGTGTCTTTCAAACATATATGTCCACTTCAAATTTTTATCATATTTCTAAACCTAAAATTCTTCTTGGTCACTTGTAATGTTTTTAGTGCCATTCTAACAAAATCAATTTATCCATTACAATCACCAAGATAAAACCTGATCACCCACAACTAAGCTCATTATCAAACGTATATAGATGTCCCCTGATCAAAACCAAGGGAGTTACAATTTTGATGTAGAGACTCAATGTGCTAATAATTAATAAATAATTGGCTCTTGCATGATAAGTGGAGTTTCATTCACATTTTATGAAGATGTAACATAATCAAATTATCTAATAGGGATTTGACTCATTAATTTTTATCCACCCCCCCCCCCCTTGAGATAATTTAATGCACCAATTAAAATACATGTGAGGGTGAGTCACCTTTCTTGAACTTACAAACCAATATTTGGAGATGAATTTGACCACAAAATGATAATTAAAATAAGTGACATAAAATCATACCTAGTAACTCTAAGACCTCTTGGGAAAGGATTTTGTGTGCTTATGTAAATTATGGTTATGTGAGGGTATAAACAATTTACCTTAGAACACTTTAATAAGTGTGTGTATAGTATTTCTATATATAGACTTTCTATTTGTAGATTGTATCTACAACAATCTGCTATAATAGCATAGTACAATGAAAATTGTATAAGTTCAAATATTGAAATAGAAGTAAAACTATCATCATGGATCTTTGGAACCAATTGTAATGATTTAGAAATAATTATTAGGCTTTTGTATAATAAGTGGAGTTTCATCCAACATTTTTGAAGATGTAACATTATTAATTATTTGGATAAACAGTGGTGGTGGTATAATAGTAGGCATACAAATTGCCATAATATATATTATCTTTCGAATATATTATATGTCCACTTTAAATTTTTATCATATTTTTAAACCCAAAATTTTTTTTAGTCACTTCTAATTTTTTTAGCACCATTGTAATAAAAGCAATTTCTCCATTGCAATCACCAAGATAAAAGCTAATCATCCAGAATTGAGTTCCTTATCCAGTGAATACAGATGCCCCCAGATTTATCTAGTGAATACAGATGCCCCCTAATTAAAACCAATGGAGTTGTAATTTTGACATACAAATTATGCTAGAGGCTATCTCTTTACATGAAGAATGAAAGTCATCGTAGACTAAGATATAATATTCATGGTGATTCAGATCCTGATAGGTTTGTACCCATAATTATTATACGAACTTATTTTAACATTATCGTGGGTTTAAAGCAACTAGTAGGTTTAATTGTTGATTTACACTTTTTCACTTCACATAACCCCTCTTACCCCCCCCCCCCCCCCCCCCCCCCGCCCCACACATACAAAATATATTAGTTATTAAATAAATATAATTGACATATATATATATATATATATATATATATATATATATATATATATATCATAATATTTGTATATGAATGTTTGACATAGTAGGTTGAGAATATTCAAAAGTGACAATCCAACATAATTGATAGGTTGGATTCTCCATTAATTATCAAGGACATTGACACACATGATACAAAATTATTAGAGAAGTGAATAAAGGTCTCTAGGCACGTATATGTATGCAATTGGATTGTATGTTAATTTTTAAAACCTATCAATAAAGGGAAATATGTTATGCATTCAAGGACTTCATAGATCTCATGAAGAATGACATGATTTGCATGAGAGGTAAGAGACTCAATAGAATGAAGATAAGATAAAATTATTTATTATACATTTGATGAAATATTTTCACCATTACTAACTTCTCATGGTAAATAAAAATAATAAAATCATTTAAAATCATGCACATATTTATGATCTTATGTATGGGTCTATGATAATAGGTTGAAGGAACATTTGTCTAATTCTATTTGATCTTGACGTAATTTCATTAACTGTGTTACAAAGTTCAAACTTATGGATATTGTGATTGTATGTTGACACAAAACTTCATTCTAATCTTGGACATTGTGGTAGTTTTATTCCTATAAGGCACATTCTACGGATAACTGAGAAATCTAAATCAAGATTGAATTTTCTAAATAGATCCTCAACATAGCAAATGACTCATTTTATCTATGTAGGAAGTTGATACCCAAATTGGCATTGTACAGACTAACACGACATTATATATTACTTGAAGACACTTGTCCCATACATCATTTGATATTTGTACTAGGATCTTGTGATGGTGACACTTGTCACCCCCATGGAGCTCCATATTTAATGTTAAACGCATCATTTGATCAACTGTGCTAGGTTCATGTGGACCATAGATCTCAAAAACATGCTTGGGATTTAACTCTTTGGTTTGGGCTTGAATTTTCAATACTTGTCATGTTCCTTCAGTTTGACATGACTATTCATGGTGTTTAGAAATAGGTGGGTTGATTTTATACTTCATTTAACATTATGGGGTCAAAAATGTGATCATAGTTATGGATTTAGAACTCTACAATGCTTCATCATGTACATAGCAGATGAGGTAGATTACTTTGAAGAGAAAATATATTAAACATTAATATTTGGTAGGAATTAAATTAAAATTTGTAATCACGTATCATGAATTTGAAATCATGTATCACAAGCATTTAATTTGATGTTGTAGATGACATTTGGCATAGCACAGTTGGCAATAGAGAAGATGGATAATCAACTAATTTTAAGTAATGTGAATGATTAATTTTTTTAGCCCAAGTTAGAACTTGGATATAAAAATTCAATGAACTATTACATTAAATACAAATTATACAAAATAATCACGTCTATTCCACTTTACAAAATGACCATCAAATTTTAGTTAACCATTGGGTCTTTTGAACTGCAATTTAAATTAGGGATATGTAATTATTCTGTTGAATAGATTCAAATTAAGATAAAGCGTAAATAAATATCTACCCCGATGAGTTTATTTCTCCACTATAATATTTTTTTTTATTTCTCCAGTTTATTAATACCAGTAACTTCAATATTGAAGTCTAAATGTGAGATGTGTTTCTTTGTGTTTCTGATTATAGGCTTTGTAAAGTGAGTTGGAGATGTGTTCATTAGTTTCCATGGATAAGACTGGTTGGAATTTTTGACTCATGTATACCACAATCTTATTAGTGGTTTTTTTTAATGCATAGTTACTAAGATGTATTTTGTGCACCTGCAGTCAGCTGTAGTTTTTGTAATATAATGTTATAAACTCACAGGTTAGCATTCATGACTTTGTATATATTGCGGCCTTGTTGGCAGTTTTTTATAATGCATAGTTACTAAGATGCATGTATTCATGCACCTGCAATCAACTGTAGTTTTTGTAATATAATTTTAGAAAATATTTATTACATATAATATGAATTCATTATTTCCAACTTTAGTTTTGTATCCAATCATATTTAATTATTTATTTTTAAATAACTTTTTTAAAGTAAAATACTCGTATTTTTTCTAAGAAACATATATTGCACAAATTTTAAAGAATGTATGACTATAAATTAGGAAAACGAATCATATAATTCCTCCTTAGAATGCTTTAAAAGATAATCAACAATCCCCCAATAGCACGGGACCCCTATCTTATTGTAGGTGAATTTTATTAAATGGGAACATGTCAAATTGACAAATGGGAATCTTACAGAGAGAGATGTAATTCCTACAGTATGATAATGTCAAATTGTTAGTGGTTAGTTTGAGAGATAAAAAGAAAAAAATAAAAAAAATCTCATTATTCAATAATCCAGAAACCAATATGCCACTTTTAATGTAATTCAAACACTTCCCAATCCACTACTGCCACCATTCATTGATGAGAAATAATTTGTGGGGCTAGTGGTGGATGGTTATGGTGTCCCACCTTATAACAACAATGAGGTTCCTTCATATTTTTTGAAGAAAATTTAGTGCAATTTTAATTTCCTGAATGAAATTCTTTATTAATTTTATTATTAGAATTTTTTAGGTTTAATAAAAAGGCTTTCAACATGATAGGTTGGGTGCATATCATGTGCCTAATCAACTTGTGAGAATATCTATCAAATAACCACTTTATCCTGAGACAATCTCCTCTACAGTGAAGGATGTTATAGAGATTGATACTTTACATGCACTTAATGCACTTACTGACACCCTCTTGTAACATACTGATGTTTATGAGAGTGGACATGGAGATGGTCCAACTAACACTACTACTCGACCACACTAATGCCTATGTTTCTTTATGCACTAGAACTTAAATTAGATGAGGAGAAGGATTTAATGTAAACCAATTATGGTGGTGTTTCTAAGTAGGGGTCCCATGGATGGGGTTGTTGCTCCAATTTTTAATGAGCAGATGGCCCCATGAAAAATGAAATGCATGGTATGAGGAAAATTTGAAATAATTTATTAAATGTGAAGAGCTGACTATTTTTTAGTGAGGAAGTTTAAGGGGGTAAAAAAAGGGGGTGCTAGAGCTCTCCATATGTGCTTTTATTTTTTAGGAAGATATTCTACAAGTTGTAAATATATGAGTGGACAAAATTTATGTAAATTTTAATTATAAATAAAAATATAATAATTTTAAATATTATCTGCTATAAAATAGCAACATACACTCAAAAAATTTATTCCATGAGCCCACATTTGCTATATATACTACTAAATTCCCTCTACACTACGCGCTAAGAAAATTTAGGAGCTCCCTCTCATGGGACCACTTTATAGTTTTGACCCCTATTGTAATAAAAATGATGGCTAATTATATGGGGCATGATCAAAGTTGAAAATTCAAAAGAACTCCAGCAAGCATAGAAACTAAAAGTGTCAAAACCAGGGGCCACAAATTAAAGCTTGAGCATCTTCCCAGATATCAATGGTACATGGATGAGCATACACATTCTGAACAATGGTACATGGATCAAAGGACATAATCCATTAGATCAAGATCAAACGAACTACATTTTTATAGGCAAGGAAGATCTAATGGTGCAAGATGAAGGTGGGCTTTTCAACAAAGCTAGAATAAATGTAGTGGTGATAAGTGTCACAATCATGAGAATTATCATAAGAAAACCAATAGTGTTCGATCCCTCACATCGAGATCAATGGCCTGAATTGATTTATACAAGGAATCTAATGGTGTGAGGCAAAGAGGATTTTTTAAAGTGAAACTGTCACTTTTAAATATTAATGAGTTAGATGCCATAGAGATGCCATGATGACACCACATAAGCAAGATATGACAAATTGGAATATTTTGTGGACCTACAAAAGGCAAATGTATAAATGATTAATCCAAACAAAATATTAGGCATGAAACTCATAATTTGTATCAACAAAGGACAATAGTTAGGAGTTCCTAATAAATTTGAAATTCAAATTTACATTGAAAAATGGGGTTCATATAATTTTCACACATTTTTAAGTGGAATAAAAACCACTAAACATATCTGACCAGATATGTTCCTATTCTTACATATTCTTATTTTTTTTTAGCATACACTATAGAGGACTCACAGATCAAAATAGATCAGGTTTTAAAGTGTCTGAAGTGTTGAACATATTTGTAACTATCATTTTTGTAGATCTTTATTTTAAAGTGTTTAATATTAATGATGTTCAATAGATATATATATTTATTTAGATCAATACTAGGGTTCTTTGGGTCCCTTGCCCTTTATTAAAAAATGAAAATTTGTACAAAATAACTAAAAAATCCAAGTGGAAATGCCATGGAAAAATAATAAACAAATATACAGAACAACTTAAAGCTTCAAAAATAATTAAAAATAGATCTTTTAGACACCCAAATACCAACAACATCATCAAAGCCATCAGTTGGTTGGAAAATAGTCTAACAGATTGATTGTATTACCCTTTTTACCTTTTTTATTTTTTACCTCTTTCCATACTCATTCCAATTTTACCACAACCAATTAAATATCATGATTCAAAATTTATATAATTAACTTTATATGCATCTCTTTGTTTAAATCTGAGTTTTTAGATTCATGGCCTCTCTTCACTCCCCCTAATATATTTTGTAAGGGATAATTCTGGGTTTTCTATATTACCCCCACATTAAACTCATCTTTTGTTTAGAAACACCTTGTTTTTCTTTCTTATTATCTCTAAATTCTATATTTTTATAAAATTTTGGTTATTGAAAAAACTCTTCAATAACTACTACTAGATTTGGAATGCATTCAATATATTTTTTACTTTGTACAAAATGTGTGATTTATTTGTGTTGACTTGGCCCTTTTATTCATTGTTTAGCATTTTATGTTATGAAATCACTAAGATTCATATTATTATAATATTTTTGGCCCTACTGGAGCATGCCCCATTGTGATGTTAGTGAGCCTTCTATTGAAGGAGCGTGTACATGACTATTGTTTGGGAAAATAGGGTTTTCAAATTGTAACACTAATTTTTTAAAACAATACAATAAATATAACTCCAAATACTCTACTTGTACATACTTCAATCAAGTTTTAATAAAAAATAGTACAATTTTTAAGGTGTGTCAAGCTCGGGGAGGCCATGGGTTGGCCTAGGCAGTAGTGAGCCATACTGTAAAGCCCGATATAAAAGGAAAAGAGGTCAAGTGAGTCAAGTGGGTGTATAAGACAAAAATGGGTAGATTTGAGGTCCAAATGTAATTCAATATAGGTAGACTCCTTGTTTGGTTTAAATTATATTGAAAATAGTCGCACAATAATTACTTTACAATTTTTTTGATCATCTTCATCCTCTGGTAAAAACTAACCAATTGCATATATTTAGCCAATAAACCATGCAGTTCAAATGTCCTTCCTTCTAAATGAATGAGCATGAATAGTTACTCAAAACAATTATTCATAGAGTGGTGAGCCATTATAATCCAAAAAAAATGTTAGCCCCATCCATGATAATATAAAACAATGGATGAAATAATGAAATGATGTAGATTACTAGGGTTGTTTAGTGCTTACTATTATTCATTATTACTTATTTATTACTTATTGTGTGTGGAAAATAGATAGGGACCCAAATGATGAATGTTAGGATGATTCAAGCTAACATTTTTTAATAATTATAATCAAATAATCTTAATAGCTAATATATTTAATAGTTTCAAATTTTAAAAATTATAGATAATCACCCAAACCAACCAAAAGGACCAACTTATAACATGACAAGGACCCATTGATGTCTAAATGCCCTTTCCACTTGGAATATGGTGAGATTAAAGACCATATAATTTAAACAGAGTAATTATAACATTGATTAGTAATTAAATATATATGTTTAATCCATGAGATTAAATTGGATATGCTGAGATTTGCTTGACATAATTTACATGTTAATAGAATTAATACTTTTTTATATTGAAGATCGATTACTAATATATGCATCTAAGATGACAAAAACATACAATGTTCTAGTACAGACAAAAATCAATTATGGGGCATCCCCATTAGTAGATATAATAATTGGTGGTTCAATATAAAAATGGCTCCCAAAAATCAACCCATAAAATAAATATGAATATTATTAGCAGAGATGGCTCCAAACAAATAGCTTAGGAAACAAAAACTAAATGTATCAATAGTAAAATAGATTTAAACACCAGCTATAAAATATGAGCCACCCCAAAGGTGGTGGGATTCAAACATATGGGTCTAGTGCCCTGATAGAAGTATCTCCTTTGATATAACATCCTCCATTCGATTCAATCGATTCAAGCCTCTAAAGATATTTTATCACTAACAAGTTTCAATTTATTTTGTCCTAAGGCCAAAATTAGCGGGGTAGTGGTCAACTTTATCCAAAATTCCTTTCATGTTTTTATTCTTCACATAATTAAGGACATCTTCAACATTAACCAATCCTCCACTTTTGATCAACCTCTCCAGCTTTCTAGAAAAAAGTGTTGATGTTATCATCTATCTACTTCCATGCCTTGTCTTGTGTGCCCTAGGTATATGTATCTAGGATAGATCCTTAAGAGGAATTCCCTTCTAATGCATTCTCATCCCCCACTTTTGAAAAGAGATTCAAGTCAAATAGAGTAAAAGTTTCTTTGGATTCCCTGATAATACAACTGTCATGTTCCTCATTACAAAAATATTGTAACACAGTCTCAGTCACTACCAACCAATCACCAAGTCCATTATGGTTAGATTCAGATGGGGTGATCCATTCCTGTACTAGATTATTAGCCTGATTAAAATACGTGTCTTTAATATAGTACCATTCAAAATTAGAAATATTAACTTCTACTATTGTTAGGTGAGACATGTCCTCATGAGGATGCAGGCTTAATTTGGCATATCCTCCTAAATCAAGTAGGCAATCTAATGTAACCTTAAGGATACCTATCCTGAGGAACTTCTCAAGATGGTCCTATAGAATTTTCAATTCAAGGAAATTTTGTAGGGACAAAAAATGAAGGATGAGTTAAATTATGAAGTTAGTAACCACTCTAGCCTTACCTTCGAACACTTCCAGGTTCCTTTACTTCCACAAAAACCATAAAATTTTAGCATAAAAAACAAGCCAAATTTGTGGAAAAAAGAGTGGACTCTAAACTTAGGACAAGTATAGATAAACTCAATGTTTAACTATCCAATCTCATAAATAAAGACAACATTCCAAGGTTTAAGACAACACTACCATAACTTAGCAACATAAGGACAAGAAAATAAAACATGCTCAACAAATTCAACATCACTACAAAAAGAATAAAAAGGATTAGTAAGACCACAATTATTTAAAACAACACCAATAGTCAGCTTCTTATACATTTTTAACTAGTGAAAATAAGATTTATTAGGTTCAAGACAAGAGGCCCAGATCACATCAAATTTGAAAAACCAAGCATACAAAGGATTAAGCATAGACCAAATATGATTGAGGGTGAGGTAGAGGGCATTGGAGAAGGAAAGTTTCTCATAAAGCATATGATATGTATACTCAAGTAGAGGTGGGCCTTTTTTCCAATTCACATCGCCCCAAAACTCACTATCATCTTCTATGAACACCACATTATTTTTCCCCTTAAGAGTTATTTGGAGCAAGGTGAACATTTTTTGTTGAGAATCCAAGAACTAAAATCTATTTTTAAGCTCTGACCAAGCAGCCCATCCCGCATGGGAGTAGATATCCTTACAACTCCTCAACCCCTTAGTGTATGTTTCATATTAGATTTTTTAAACAAAATCATGAAAACCCATATTTATATCATCCTACAAAAATTAATATACAAACCTAGTCTTTTACCCCAAACAAAATTTAACCAATCATCAAAGAAATTTCTAGAAGGGAGTGCATTCTAGTTTAGGCAAACAAAGAAAATACCTACATTTTTAATCTTTGTTTCCTCTTACTACAAGTTAGATTCTATGTAAACATTCAAAATAATTGTTAAGGTCTTATAAGGGATAGAGAGATTACTAATTTGGTCTTCCTTGTAATGTTGCTCACCATAGTCTTCCTTACATGCCATAAACTCTGCTCCTTCAGAGTGTTTTTCTACTTCCTCCTACTATAAAATCTTACTGAAGAGTCTTTTTGGAGCTCTAGTCACTTCAACTTCTACCTTAGTTGATTATATGCAATTAATCTTATTATTGTAGCCCTTATCACCCCATGAATCATCACTTGATTCATTAAAATGGCCATGATTCCCCTTCTCTGCATGCTCAAACCCATCAAATCTGAGGGTTTCCATAATCAACCTTAATTAATACATGCCCCTTTACACTCTCCACAAAGGCATCAAGAATTATGACTTTTGAAGGATGCATATGGTAGCCATGCATCTCAGCTCAGACAATAGAGACACCAATGAAGTAAACATAACATAAAGCAAACCAAAAACCATAAAAATAATGTGAAGGCAAAAATTAAAGACTACCTCTAACACAAAATAAGATAAAAACAATAAGAACCAAGGAGGCAAAAGTGACCAAATCAAGCCATAAGGAGGCAGCTTGAAGCACCATTAATGGAAGATGACTCTTCATCTCCCCATTTCATACCTCTAAGCTTCTCCCCTCTATCTACCAATCTTATCTTGAAATTAATACTTTAGGATAATTAATATATTTTATGTTCTCATTGGATGTCAAAATCCTATTTGAGTATCCTCATTGGTGGAAAAAATCTCTAATATTTACATCATAAGAAATAAATCCTTGTTTAAGTACTCTCCAAACATGTGAAATTAATATGAGATTTATATGGTGTTATCTGAGAAATTAATGTTATGCATAGGTGAATGTTAAAATCATGTTAAATTAATGTGATAAAGATTAAAATGGTGGCATTCCAATGATACATATTGTGTGAAGGTGTCAATGATTGTACATTATAGAATTTAATAAAGGATTCATTATTGACTAGAATGTCATCATTTAGGAGTGCCCTATTTTTTACATATAAATAGATTGTAGACTATTTCTCATGTTTTGACATTAGTTTAATTATGTAATTGTAAATGCTAACACATAAAATAAATTCACAATCAAGTTTGAGATAAATTTGGCTTATTTGGGGATTGATATCAAAATACATGTGAATATCGTCGACACCTAAAACTAGCCATCGATAACCTCCAACCAGGATTTTGACCAATTTCTACCTAAAACATACAATTTGGCCTAAAAACACTAAATCATATTAAATGAGTTGAAACTAATATATTCAAATTCCAATTTTGTCTAGGGTATCCCTAACTGGGGCAATGCAATTTATGAGATAGCTAACTTTGATCAGATCATTCTGAGTCAAAATACCAATTTTGCACCTAGGTGCTCTGGATTGATATTTCCTATCAAATCTATTACAAAAGACACATCAACCTTTTTTCCTGTATGATCTTGGTGATAATGACCCCCAAATTAATTTATCTCCAAAAATATGCATATTTGTTAAACTTATTCTTATTTCCTTCACCATGCTCATATATATTCCTTGTTCCATGCATATTTGTATCAATGTGTATATGTTGTCCATTGTGGCATGACAAAGTGGAGGCAGACAAGCTTGATGAGGATGTTGATTATTATGTCAATGATAATGATAATATTGAATAACTTCTAGATGCCTTGTAATTTGATCCAAAGGAGGATGAATTCAAACATGTAAGAACCGTTTCTTGTTTTTTAAGACATTTTATTTTATTTTTTGATTTAATCACTTTTTTATGCATATAAACTAAAATGGATTTTTGGTTGAATGATAGTTTTTAATATAATATTTTATTATATATATGTGTAAGGAAAAGCAATATTTTCACTATTTCTTGCTACAACTATGCAACATATTTAGTAATGATGGTGATCATCCATTTTTGTCACAAGATAAATTGAATAATCATTGTTTTAAGACTCATGATTAGCAGCCCATTCTAAGGAGGTCTTTAGGGCATGCTGGTAGTAGTAAAATTAATTTGATGGGAAGAGAATACACTAAAAGACAAACAAAATGCAAGCCAATAGACTAACTCTTAATAAATCAAAGCATCATCAAGTGAGATAGGTTAAAAATATCATAGATGGAGAGGAAGAATGTCTCCCATTTATGTAATCTCAGTGAGGTATGCTTGAAGGTTATTAATGAATATATGATTTCATATAATTCAAGTGAAAATTTAGAAATAAAAAAGGCATGCCTACATAAGGTAGATAAGCAATTATCAATAAATGGAGTTTAAAAGAAGAAGGATGGAATAAGGGAAAGGTGTAAGAAATAGTGGATTTCATGTTAGATGCAATTTATTTAATTGTTTACATGCAATAAAATTTAATTTTATATTTTCAAATATTATATTTTATATTTATTCATTAACCACTATCATAAATTAAGAGAGATGATCCTCAGACCAATTCTTGTGATGATGATGACATTACATTTAGGGATTAACTTTTATGGAAAGGTAAAAGGCTTTTTGAGAGTAGAAACAAAAAAATTGGTAATAATGAGATGTCTTTGCTTTCATTAAACCCTACCATTTAATATTTTATACCCCTTGGTTTTACCATTTTTATTCCATTTGGCTTAATTGAGCCCTACCATTATATATTTTGATTGTGTTGTATCTTGCAATTTGGTATAAGAATTGGATGAATATTAGATGAAATTGTCTAACAATTTATGATTCATTTCTTGGTGGCATGATATTCACTTTTTTTTAGTAAATCAATAATTTTTTACTTCATGTTGGAGTCTTATTCTTGCTTTTCATCAAACTTTATAACCTTAAAATTTTTAAATGTAGGCATCATTATGGGAGGGTGACATATACATATACTCACATTCATTTCTCATCCACTTCCACTTTATTTTCCTTGATAAGATGTTTCATGGTAATTCCATGAAGATGGATATTACGTGGTAGCTACTGCCTTGGACATGGTTCTTTTGTGTGTGTGTGTGTGTGTGTGTGTGTGTGTGTGTGTGTGTGTGTGTGTGTGTGTGTGTGTGTGTGTGTGTGTGTGTGTGTGTGTGTGTGTGTGTGTGTGTGTGTGTGTGTACACACACACACATTTTTTCATGATACGTAATGATACATACTATTTGGACATGATATTTTAATACAAGTGTTTCATGTATGAATTATCTTGGATTAGAAGTGTTTCATTTATCTATGATTTAAGTAATGATCTGATGGTCAATAATACATTTAATGATGTATTTCATGATGATGCATGGTTAACTGATGTAATGATGTTCACATGAATTCATGAAATCATGTTTATATGTATGATATGCAATGATGTCGATATGTAATATATCATGTACTTGATTTTAAATTATTGTATTTATGATTTTTTAAATGTTAGTAATCATGTGTACATGTTCACCAGTCACTATGTATGTTGACAAGTAATCATTGTGGGATGGAGTGAAATATATGATTTTCTACACAACCTATTTGTTTCCATCTGTTTATCTCATTTAACATCTTTATTTAGTAATGAAACTCACATAAAAATTCAGAAAATTTATATGAAGAGTGTTTTGAGGAAGAGGAATAGGGAGGGTGAGAACTACAACAATTCAAAAGATCATATCGAGCATGCTAGAGGTATAGATTCATGGTATTTTGTGTTGTTTTTTTCTATTTATAAATAATTTGGATATCTTAGAGCTTGTATATGGGTGGTTTATTATCACACCTATGACATACATTTTGGTATTATTGATGGTTACACTGTGATGGTCTATTGTTTTCTCAAACATAGGTGAAGTGTCCTTAAATTATCAGCGCTAGACATTTTATAAGATGACATTTTATTAAAAATATTATTTGGCTAGCAGAACTATCCCAACATTTTTGTTCTCTTATGATCAAATGAGGATGTGTTAAATTTGATTTGGTTTATGATTTTATAGATCTATTTGAAAATGGTTTGTTGGTTTGGTTTATTTGTCCTTTAAGTTTTAACTGTTATATCTGTAGTTCTATTTTAGTCAAACTTATTAGTTTACCCAGAAAATACATATCTATGAGTTAATTCTAGACTTTAATTTTAGTTTGGCTTACCCTATTGTGAATAAAATGTAAAGGATGAATATCAAGAAATTGAGTTCTATAATGCAATGTCTCACAAGATGTCTATAAGGAGTGGATATTCATTTAATATCTATGGATTTATTATTTCTCTTAATTTTGAGCCATAGGTATCCCTTAAATCTCTTTTGTGTAGGGTTTATTAGACTTACCTTAATATTTTGTGATTACTCTAGTTTTAATTGTGATTTTTTAAGTTCCACTTTTTTGGTGAGTCCTAAGGTGCGTTTAAGAAATTTGCATCTTATGGAACCTTTTGATTTTTTGTCTATAAATTGGATTGATTTTCCAAGAATGATGGGATACACAAGATGGCTTCATTGAAATAAATTTTTATATTTCCAAAGTTCCCAGCCTACAATGGCTAATCCTACCTTTAAATAAATTAGAAATTAAAATTTACCTCTTGTTTGTGTGTATATTCTTAGTTATTTTTTGAATGTTTGAGTTCTATATTGTTGTTGATTTATTCACATAAAAAAGTAAGGTCTAAATTGTTGGTTTGATATATACTCATTATATTTTAATATAAGTTCTTCTTGGTAACTACATTTTGTTTATATAAACTATGCATATAGATTTATATGAGCATCTAATGGCTATGCAAAATAACAGTTTGTCTATGCATGAGGTTATTAGATGTTCATTAAAAGTGACATGGTTATCTCTTTTTGAATGTGAACAATTACAAGAAACATGAATTACATACATCATCATTATTTCAATTGGTAAAATATCTCTACCACCTACACATAGATTAAAGAGATTCATGTCCTATATTTTATACTAACATGTTTATAACTTTGAAACATGGGTAGTATCACATTTCATATAAAAAACTAAATAAATGGTGATGTTCAATGTAATGTTACAAATTGTATCTAAGAGGATGTATGTTTCGTACATTAGTGGGTGCTCAAAGTTAACTAATTAAATTTGAAATTTAGCACTAACTTAGAAAAATCAATTTTAAAATATCTTACTTATGAAACTACACATCAAGTTTGTTATATATTAATGATACATAAAATTTCCGTGATCACAAAATGATTTACTCACATCCATAATTATGGCACTGTACTTTCAACTATATTAAAAAATTTATGCACCCTACCAACTTTTCTTCATGGTGGGTTAAGCAGAGTCTCATTACTTCTACAAGATAGTACACAAATATGATAATACTATCTATACACAGTGTTAGAATACTCTTGTTTAATTTTTTCATAAATAAATATGGCTTGTGTATGTTTACATATAAAAATGGATGTTATCTTCCTCAACAACGAAATAGGATGCCTTTGTTGTTGGATAATCTTGAGAATGTATAATTGGTATGAAAATTCATAAACTAAAGAAATTATTGAAAGTAATACTCTATTTAACTCTTTATTTCTACATGTGGTTGTATTTTAAATTATGAGTTTTATATGTTGTCGTAAAAATTGTCTATATTTTCAGTTTTATATGAAGTGTGCTCTGACATATTATCCTTTTTTTTGCATAAATTTAGGAATATATACTAATAATAAGTTAATTTTTGTTGGATATACACACATGTTATGGTGGCATGTTGCATTTACCTATTTTTTCATGTCATGAATTTTGAAATAATGTATATTTGATATGTAAACTAGACTTGGCTATATGGACTAGTTAATATGCACCATAGCATTTTTCCATTTTTCATACAAATAGGAATTTGGACAATTGTTATTGCTTACATATTAAATAATAAAATCAATATTTTTCCCAATAAATGATTTTGAACATATTTGATCTAGATAAATTAAAGTATGGGAATGTTGATCTTGTCTGTTTATTTATTATTTCCAATAGTGGAAAGTAAAAAAATGTTGATTGTATGATTATTTCTTGTTTTTTGCAAATTATGTATTGAACAATGAATACATAAGAAAGCCTATGAAGTGAATTTATATTTAACATTTCCCAATTCACATACTTTCCATATGTCATAAACTTGTTATGTGTTATTTTGGTTATGTGGTTTTAATTTTGAGTGAATGTCCTTATTTACTTAGTCATGCATTTTTTTAGGGGTCCCTAAAAATGAAGATTACATATTAGAATTATTGAAATGTTAGAGCACATGGAATAACCTCTTGCGAGGATGAGATACTAGAAAATTATGTTAGTAGATGATCATCATGGTCTTAATCTCATTGTCATTACTAAAAAATACATCTCTCACCAAGAAAAAACAATTTTTGTTTGAACTTATTTAAAGTGAAAGGAAAATCATTAAGAAGTTGAAAAGCACACTAGTTGAGAAGAAAAGAGTGGTTCAGTAGTTATATTATACCATTATTGCACTTAGGGTCAACAAGATGAAACTCAAAAAAAATGTGTCAATATTGAAACTATCAATGCTTACACAAAATCACTTTGTGACTACAAGGAGAGACAACCAAGGCCTTGAAAATAAAGCACGATGGAATGATTTTCATATATGGAAAAAGCATACATAATTTAAAGAAGACTGTGAGATCATATTTGGACAAGTCCATGAGATGAGTCAAAGTACCAGAGGCATTCTGGAGATGAAATATGATAATTAATTATGCACATTTACTTTTGTTTAATTAAATTTATACTATATTTGGGCTTTCATAAGATGGTAAATATATTTTTCACTCACCTCCTAATTAGAAATGTGGTGAATGGTGTGAATGTTTCCATTATGTCCATGTTAGATTTTTCATCGTAAGATAGTTTTTAAGTTGATTTTCTTTTTTAAGATGTTTACATGATAGTTCAATGCATATCCATAGTTCTAAGGAGGTAATGTAAAGGTTTATTTTTATTAAACATATATATTACAAAATCTTTATTAGTTATAGAAGAGCATTTTATTTTTCATATTTCATATTCAAGTGATTGGGATTTGAATGTTAGGTTGATCTCTCTTCTTTGATAAAATCATTCAAATTCTTGGAACAAATTTTTAAATGAAATGTTAACTTTATTTTGAAATAAAATTTCCTTCATCTGTCATCAACATAACTTTTTAATGCATTGTATTAGTTGGAAATGGTTGTGGTTATACTTCATTATTGAATCAAATACATGGAGTATCCCTTTGCATTTGGTAAATAGTTTTAAATGACTTTAAAAATATTGATGGTTTAGTATGCTATGTGTTATTGCTTTATAAGGGTCATCGTTATTTAAAGTCTTTATTAAAAGATAGTTTTCATAGAGCATAGTTCATAGTAATCCTTTATAATTATAATTTAAAGGTGATTTAAATATTTATTATCATTGTGGTTTTTCATTATTGTAAAGGGTGTTGGTTATAAATAGACCAAAAATAATTTCTAATTATTAAGTATTTTGAAGGAGTTGGCTCAAAATTTACGATCTATTTCATCTTCAAGGTTGTCCTCTGAATTTATTTAAATTACACAAGGTGATGTAAATGATAAAAATAGTGATAATTTCTTTGGATCAGACATAAATTAGTGTGCTCAATTTTGATTTCAAGTAAATGGTGTTTTTAAAAAAAAAATCAAATTATCTACTTTAATTATTAAGTATAAATGTAAATTGTACTTGTCTTTTCCTCAATTTTAACATATTATTTTGAGAAAATGTTTTGTTTCCATTTTACATATTGGCTTGATAATTATTTTTTGAGGTATTGAGATGGTCTTTCTTGGTGCTACATTAATTGTGAAAAATGCATTGTAGATTGAGTTATCAAAATTGGAAAATGCAATTTTGTGCTGATATTGAATGGTGAAAAGTAACATTTTTAAGTGAAAGTTTTTTCTATATTTTGTAGTTGAAATATAGAAAATAGATGTTTCTTGACATGGTCGATAGTGATAAAATTGAAAATATGTAATGTTTTCTTTGCAGAGTTAGTGTAAAAAAATGGCTTATGATTTTCCAAAAATATTTATCTCATGTGGGATAGTAGTGTGAATGGTTATTGTTTTTGAATTGCCTTTGAAAAATTGAGGGAAAAAATAACATAGTTGATGGGTCCTACTCTCTTTGGTGAAAACTTATCACACTTATTTTCATCTATTTCCTTTCTACATTTTCCATGCTTAGTATTTATTACTTATTATGTTGTGTTTACATTCTCCATGCTCTATTTCCTTTGTATTTACTATGATAGTAATTAATAAATATGAATTCATATTTAGTCTTGTGCCAATAACAAGTTTTCTAACATAAACATATTTATTTTAGAAGGTAGTCATATATGCCAAATGCCAAACACAAAATTCGTTCACTTGTTAAAAAAACATCAAATCCTTTTCATAATCTTTAAAATATTAATGTTGGAAAATAAATCAAAATTGGGGTTAGTGCATAGCATAATTTTAAATATTCCACTAAGAGGGATATATAAAAATGAATGATGCGAATTAGACTATACCTCTCATAAAACTTTTTTTCAAATGAATAAATATTATTTATTTCTACTTTTTTACATTTATATATTTAAGTATTGTAAATTAAGCTAATGTTGGTACTTATTTTTAATATACTTACAAAGTTCCTTGTACAATTCAATGTTACATGAGCCCTCCATGAATTCAAGCTTATCAACATCCTAGGATTCCAATGTGTAACCAATATTACCTTATTGATAGAGGCAAAGAGACAATGAAAAGATTTTTTCTGAGCACAAATGTTGTAATGTAAGAAACCAAGTATACATTGTTATTGTTGGTAGATTTGAGAGATATGTATAGAAATTTTCACACATATAAACTTCAATGTTTTATTCACAAACATGAGCTAATTAAATACATCAAATCTGCTACTAAAAATAGGAGAGACGTTCATAAAATCTATGGAAGATATAACTATCTAACTAAATGCCACCTAAATCGATGCTATAACAGATCGTGATAACTAAACTAAATAATGTAATATCTAAATAATGATAACAATCCCCCTTTATTACATTGTTTTTACAAACATCATATTTCTTGATAGTGGTACTCCATTTATTTCAAACATTGTAAAATTTTTGTACACTTTTTGTGTAGCCTGCTCACTTCCTAAGGTGGCATGCCATATTTGTGGCTTCATGGTCTTGGTGGCACCTTGGTGTTTCCTTGTAAGATTATCACAAACTTGGAAGTGACAGAAGTACATCTCTCTACTTAATATTTTTGGTGGTTTCTTAGATTACCACAAATCCATATGGTTTTTTGCTACAAGTTTACCACAAACTTGGAGGTGGCAGGAGGTCTCGACCACTTTGGTGGTTTCTCAGATTTCTACAAACCCTTTTCTCGGAACCAAGCGCTACTTTAGTGATTTTTCTCCTCACAATGTTCTTCATCATGAGGTACCAATCTGGAAAATAATGCTGAGTATTTTTATTGAAAACCACAAAAAGTAGAAAAACAAAAAATGAGGACTAAGTCCTCATCACCTCCTATAGCATCTGTACTCTATGATTGCCACTCAATCTCACACAACATATATATTCACCACTGCCACTGATGATCATCCTTGGCATAGTCAATTTAGGGCAGAGCACACCACACTGAAAAAAGGGAAAAAAAACACCATGCTGAAAATAACACACCACACAAAACGTCGCCATAGCAACGATGTAACCCCATCATAGGTGACTCGCAAGAAGATACCAAATGTCTTTCAGCCTCCGTGTATCCTCCAACCTCTAATAAAATAAGATGCTTACTCATTCGATAAATCGATGAAGCTCATATGCATGTCATTTTTTAGGACAAAACTCTCCCAATGACACATATAACTCAGGGTGTCAGGTTTGCCCGATAATGCATTTGTCCAAGATATTTTTTTACTTTTGATAATAACCACAATGAACCCAAATTTATTTGATCTTAACTTGTATAACATACAATATTAATTATTATGAATCAAATAGTTATACCCCTAGTACTAAACTAACAACTTACAAAACAGAGACTTTGAATTTTAAATTCTAAAATAAATGACTTCAAACTCCATATTAGAAACTAATACTGACAACTAAAACATTGATAAATTAATTAATTCTAGCTAATCTAGAATTAAATACTTTGAGAAATTTATTCTCCGCACCTTCATTCTTGAGAATCTATGAAAATGCATCCACTGAACTCTTGTATTTCACTGTATTTCCCTGCCTCACTAGAAGTCATCATCATTCTAATACGAACAGTGTCAATAAGATATGAAGCAAAACCAACAATAATTGTAATACCCCAACCAAGGAGGAAACTTACAAGGACGAATTTTTGAAGATATCCAACCAAAACAACTGGCTTAATGGAATCATACATTCCAAAGTATAGAACTCGATAGACAATTACTCCCACACATGATATGTTGAATCCATGGTAAAGATCGGCAATACCATCAAATTTTAGATTTTTTTTGGTATACATCAATAAACCCATTAAATTGCCTCTCCCCTCCTTTCTTTGCATCCTTGGCATCATTTTCTAGCCTTGTTCGAGCATAGTAAAAAGAATAAACAAAAAGGAGAGATGATGCACCAACTGCACCACGAGAAGAAAAATTTCCAGAAAACCACTTAATACCTTTATACAGCTTAGAAAGCCAACCAGACTTCAATATTTAATCTTGATTTTGAATCAACAGCTTGACACACTCAATTAGAGCAGTTGCAGTTTTAGAAATAGTAGCAGATACACCTCTCATCAAAAAATCAATCATGAAACCTTTCATACCTTTCTATACGTAGATAGAGTGCGCAGTATGCCCAGGCAGATATGTTGACGTTCCAATGATGAACACGGATTAATGAAAGCGTGAGGATGGGTTGAGCTTACAACACCAAACCAAACCAAAACACTACAAACTTAACCTATGTTACATAGCTTTTCTCAAACAAATATATATTCTTCCATCTACAGGAGTGATATATAACATGACGGCACTTTTAATCCTCCATCATAGAGATCGCACTGCTTTAATACCATAGTCTTGGTAGATTTAAGAGATCCGTATACAAATTTGCACACACATAAACTTTAATGTTTTATTCACAAACATGAGCTAATTAAATACATCAAAGTTGCTACCAAAAACATGAAAGAAGTTCGTAAAATATGGGGAAGATATAACTATCTAACTAAATGCCACCTAAATCAGTGCTATGACAGATCATGCTAACTAAACTAAACAATGTAATATCTAAATAATGCTAAAAGTTATTCAAACATATCACTGAACTGAAGGAAATGCCATCATTATACAGTCATCTAGTTATGATTTCTAACAAAACTTTATCTTTTCAATATTCCAATAATGATTCTGTCTATCCGAATCATAACTACCATGATATGTTAAATCCAAAACAACATATATATTTACAAAACATGAGTGCATGTCTAAATTTTAATATGTTTATGCCCATGTTATATATCATCCAAAATATATACAAATAATCTTGAAAATAGTTCTACATAGACAAATATACATACATTTAATAGTCTGTGTCATACAAATATTACTAGACAAAAACATCTTAGAACAACATGGAGTCTAAACTCTTTGTCTCAATAATACATACACTCCTAGCTGATAAGCATAAAAATTGAAAATCCATAATAACTAAAAGACAAAATAAGATCATATAAATACATGGAGTATAAACTCTTTGTCTCAATAATACATACACTCCTAGCTGATAAGCATAAAAATTGAAAATCCATAATAACTAAAAGACAAAATAAGATCATATAGATTGATGAGTTATACCAAAAAAGTATGTGTAGTGGATAAAATGCTAGTATTATCTACCTATAGTGACCCCTCTATTAATCATGTGATGATTAGGCCAATCAATGTCAAAACATTAATAGCTACCCACAAGAGAGTAAATTTCATCATTGACATTAGCTTGGACAAGTGCACAGATGCAAAAAGTATATGTGAGAAATTATTTTCGTCCATGGTGTGTTGGTGGAAAACTATCTTGATGGAATATTCTGAATCTTTCCGCTTCTACACTAAGCTAGTTGGATTCTTACTATGTTGGATTGATGATTCCAAATAATGTAGACTTAAAATGAATTCTCAAAGGAATCTTTTTTATAATGAATATATGTTTAATTTTATCAAGGTGTATATTGTCATTAGGATTATCAGATGCCTTTGTTGACATAATTTTTTATAGGAATGGTCCGATTTGATGTGGAATAGCATTAGTATTATTCCAAAAAAAACATAAAGGATTACATTCACCTCCACCCGTTCACAAGAAATCAAAACTATGCCTTTACCATAATGTGAAAATCTTGATATTAGCATATGGCATTTGATCTTCAGGATAGGCATTATTGTAACACAAAATAACAGAACTCCATCTCTTACCACTAGGTTCCGTAAACTGAGAAGTAAATCCAAGTCATCTAGCATTAATGACATAATATTGGTTGTATGACTTGGATTTCATCCAGTTTTATTCACTAATCAACCTCTATAGAGTAGAGTAGTTATGCCAATGTGCTCATAAAATTACTCAGTGATTTATGATATTTTGACCATATTGATTATATATCCTAGATTTTTCTCCATTGAGATAAAATTTGCAAGAGTGATTTAAAAATATTTCCAACTAAGATAGAAAAAATTAGTGATGATTTAGATTAGTAACCACATAATGCTATCCCAAGTATTTATGAAACCAATTTGATAATAAAATATAATTCACCTGCACATTTCTTACCCAAAAAAAATATAATTATTCTCAAAAATTTTATTGAGTATATGGCAAACTATCAATTTTAGAACCCTCATAACCTTTTGTTAATTAGAGCTCTATTCCAAAATATAAATCTCCACTATGGGTTATAATATTATTTGGTATTGCCCTGATGTATTATTTTTGATATTTTTTGACATTATATGAGGATGGATTATGTTACATAGTTCAAAGCATATAGAAAATTCACTACAAATTGAAACACCTATCTAACATTTTTTAGCCTTTTATCAAAATAATTTTTTTAACATTGTAAGAATTTGAATGTACTCTAAATAATAACATCATAATTATTAATAATTAAATCCACTAAATATTTTAATAGCCTAAGTAATGATCAAATTAGCTAGGGTTTACATGACTCTTCAAAATATTAGCACTAATCCTATCAGCATATTATCCCAGAATTCACTCCTCTTGTTATTTACTTTTGTGTTGTACATTTTTCCTAAGTTAAATTCACTAAGTGTGGAGAATAACAACTATAAAAACTAAATTCAATATTTTAGGCCATCTAACATGCTTGACATGTTTCTAGGATTGCTTAGTTCTTCAAAACAATATCTTGATTTTTTTTTTAAATGCACTTAACATGAATTAAATTAGTTTTTGTCTTTTCCAAACAACATTATCTATTTGATTCTCCAACTCCATTTAAATTTTTTTATAAATTTTAAAATCTCAAAGATGAATTAATTTAGAATATCTCATCTTATCGCTCTAGTGCATTCAACCTCTTGTTTTCTCTTCCTCGGCAAGTTTTACAATTTTCTAAGAATTAATTAATTAAGAAATCAATGGAAAGAATCAACCAAATTTTTCACTTCGTATTTGTAAATAAAATATTATGAGGTCCAATAGGTCATGTTATAGAATTCTTATAGATGAGGTGTATCAAAGCACTTTTCTAAGAAACCACTCTAAAATGGATATTTTATATATGTTGTATTTCTATTGAAGGTAAGATGTATTTCGTAATAGGTGGAATTTATTAATTAAAATAATATAAATACCATTAGGGTCTAGTCTCTTATTAATTAGTCTTCACTATTACTTTTTAATGTATAATCCAATAGTAAAATATTGCAACTAAAAGGACACATCCATTATCAATTTCCATATAGATCTTCATGGTCCTAGAAAAAACAAAGTGAATACCAAATCCAAGTTACAAGGTAGAAAATTCTTGGTAATAGTAATATACGAAAGATACTATCCTATCTAGAAATCTCCTTTACTTTAAGCCTTTAAAAATATGATTTGTATAGTATAGGGAAAAACATTTGTGATATTAATAGATATCACATAAAATATGCATGACCTTATAATTAATTATCACTGTAACCAAAACATGTATGTAATCAATTTGCATTATCTTCATCATATATGTCTCTATCTTGTTTCATTATCCTATTTAGATCCTCACTCTAGACTTTTCAATTGTGATTCTTATGCGGAGGGTTTAGAAAAAGTATTGTTACTTGTAACATGCTATGATGCCTTATTCTATTCATATTTTCTATTATGTATCTATCTTTATAAAGGTATGTTCCATTCCCATCATGCACTTTTTAAAATGGATAAGTCATCAAGTGTTGTGTATTTTCTATCACCCTACATTACACCTTGTTTCGAACATCTTCCATATAATTTTTCAATAATGATAGTGTTTCAATAGTAATCACTACTATGACACATCTGTCAAAAATATCCCATGCTCCACATGTCAATGATTACACCTCATCAAATTTAGATCTGGCATGGGTCTATTCATAAAATGAAAAGCATCATGTTAGAAATGCCAAGAAATAGAAAAACAAATAAGTACGAGTAGAGATGTATATTATATTATCATCCTCCCTTTTTTAGTTTCCAATATAATATACCTAATATAATATTTCACCTTCATCTATAGGGTTTGATCCTCTCATATCCATCCCTGATTTAGCTTCATCTGGAGGGTTAGATCTTTTGACATCTATACCTACTTAACCTTCTTTTGTTTTTCCTACATTACTATCTATGAATTGTGAATTCAAAATGTATTAGCCAATTGAGGACCCTCACAAAATTATAAACAAATAAAATATAATGGGAAATAAAACTTAAATTATTCTCTATATCAATGTTGTTGATTTGATCACTAATTCCATCACCCACGTCTTATACAACTACCTCTCTTCTTCTCTCTCTCATCATCTTCATCTTAATCACATGTTTACATTTTTAACCTTGGAGTGAAAAAATGGGAAATTTCAAATTGACATGGATGGTTTTAAAATATATATGTGATAATACAACATCTCTTATATAAAACTTGGTACCTAAGCAATATGAGGGTCGCTATTGTGGAAGGTGGCATGATAGTTTAAAATATGAAAAGCTTTGTCCCATGAAATATTTTCAAGTCTATATACTTTTATGTTCCTATAAATTACATTATATTTTTATATTTTTAGCCACCAATATTATATGTAAACAACTATGTTTTATCTATGAACTAACCAATCCACCCTCTGATGTGAAAATGTTTGTATTGTGATCAATAAATGACTTTTCAAATGTGAATGGTAAGATTATATGGTTGAATTTATTAATTTCCTAGCATGTTTAATGTTATAACAACATCTTAACCACACTTCAACCCTATGAATCCAATGTTACTCCCAATATCCACAAAATTGGCCTACATATTTTCATAGTTCAAAAATAATTGTCTATAAACTTTCTGGACCCCCTATTTTCCATGTCTTCATAAAATAGTTATGCATTATGTACCCTAGTTAAATTAACATCATGTGTTTTACATCATCTTGTTTCACCTTTGATATCATATTATTCAACCATACATAATGCACATGCTAGTTACATAAGTAAACCTCACAATTGAATGTTTCCTTGCATAATAATAGCTTTGTAATACTTTAGAATATAACATGACAATGGTATATATGAACTTCAATGTATGAAATTAATTATGGGTATTCAACATATATTCACCCAATATCTTATATCTTTTCACTAGCATCATCTACCATGAAGGCACTAATTTTCCACTCAATGTATTTAAAATATATTATCTATAGAAGTATTTGCATCCATTGGTTGATGTTAGTAGTATAAAACCATGATATAATCACCCATTAAATGGGTAATCCTTTGTGTTTGGAATCAAACACTAACAACATGTACAATTGGAACTGTAAATAAATACAAAACATAAGTGAGCTCACAAGTTATGAAATATTTATATTATTAATTACTATTATAGTTATTGAAAGCATACCTTCACTAAACTC
>JARHVA010004624.1:497500-800000 GCA_037957365.1 Torreya grandis
ATTCTAGGTAGGTGGTACAAAAAATTGTATTACATGTACTTATGATTATACAAATGCTTAAAAATATTTTAAAGGTGACTCCATGATAATTTCCTAGTCATTATAGGTCACGTTTTATTATAGTGAAGTGTGTTATTAGGAGAGCTCCTGTTTGAAACACTATATTTGATTTTTAAATACTTTATCATTCTTTTTCTTAGTATGTGGTTCAAAAAAAGATATATGTCATGTATTATGGATTGTAGACATGCTAAAGCATTTTCGATAGGTCACATCTTGGATATGCTTTGTTTTGGTGAAAAATTAGAAGAGAGGATGGTGAAAAATAAATACTTTATGAAATATATTTATGATTGTAGACACAATTAATCACTTATAGTAGGAGGTAAATTATCCTAGTCATTATTGTGATTTGGAGCTCATGAGGATCATAGAAGGCCTCAAACACTAACCCATGCTTATTAGCATGGCCCACTAAAGGTTGGTCTAGTGAAACTTTTTCTATGAGTAAATTTTGACACACACATGTATGTATGTATGTATGTATGTATGTATGTATGTATATTAGATGGAAATAAATATATTGTTTTATTATTATCATATAATATACTATTATGTATTTACCATTGATCATAGGTCATTTTCTATTATTGTGAAGTGTGCTATTAGTAGAATTCATATTGGAAAAACTATATTTTATTTTGAAACACTTTTTCATTGATTTGCTTAGTACATGGTTCAACAAATACCATATGACATGTATTTAGGATTGTAGACATGATAAAGCATTTTAGATAGTTTGCAGCTTGGATATCCTCTATTTTAGCAAAGCATTAAGAGATAGATTAGGGACAATAAAAAACTTATGAAATCTATTTGCGATTGTAGACATAATTAATTACTTTGGATATGGATCAAAGATATTGTACTAGTCATTATAAGTCATCCTCTATTATAATGACTATTAGGAGTCTATTTTTCACATCAGTGTGGAAATTAATTTTTACTTATGCATAGAAGTCTCTACTCTCCCCCAATTGTCTATTATTTTATCAACTCTTCTTTTTTTCATATAGGAAGGAGTAAGAGAATAGTGATTAATAAAAGTAGAATTGAGAACTTTTACAAGAAGCATATGCACAAGGTAAAGGGATTATGGTTAAGTTAGAGCAAGATCTTGAGTAGGTTTAAATGAAAAAGCAAGAAAATTCTATTAAACATAGAGTCCAACCGTAAAATATTTATCTGTATTGTTATGATTTGAAGAAATATAAAGCCGTTTTTACAATTAGAGTCATTGAAAATAACATATTTTACTTATTGTAGTACATATCCATGTTCTTAAATATAATATTAATACTATTTATTTATTTGAAATATTAAATGCAGAGGTTTTCGAAACAAAAAAATGAATAAACAATTACAATTGTAGGTCATTCCATAGGAGGCACAGTTGTGACACAAGCCACGCATTTGGAAAAGAGGATGACACATCTCACGGTTCACCTTTTGTTGGGAGATGTCAGAATTGGGGAAGAAATTGGTTGTGAAAATTAGTGGTGAAATTGTCAGACAATGTAAAGGATAGTGGAAAATGAAACTGAGATGATATAAAGTAAATTTTACAATTACAGATGCCTGCATTTTAGAACACAAGCTATACTTGATATTAATAAATACTTGTTTGACATAACAAGAACTTGCAAACTGCATCTTAGAAAAAATTAGGATTAGATAAGGGCATATGGGTGCGCTTGAAAGCATAAAAATGCAGTGAGCTTGACGGTCTACACAAAACACTCACCGAACTCGTTCCTTCTCTGTTAACTTTAAGAATTGCGAACGCTGTGAATAATGTGGCGATTTTAAGAGGGGAAACCAGTTGGTCTTGAATGTAACATGGGAAACGTAGCCGAAATTCTTGTGCTTTTCCGATTTTAATATATAATGTTCTAACTATCATGGATGCGAAAGCGACATGGGTGACATCGCAAGTGTTTTGTTGTAGTGGATGGCAACGCGGTGTCAGGTGACATGTCAGATGTTGCACAGAAGTGGGCCGCGACAATAATAAATAGTGATTTTTCTACCACTCTGTGGGCTAATGGGGAGTCGGTCAATATGTCTTGTTGAAAATTAGGCTGATGGTAACATGCATTAAATTGTACGTGTTGATTAAGCTCGCCAAAAGAAGAGAAGCATACACTAATAAATATATGGTGTTTGACAAAATACCTCAAAGAAATATATTCACCTAGAACACATTATATGCAATCTTTGCATAAACTGGTTACAACACCTTATGGAATTGTTCTCTCATGGTACGCCATGTAGATAGTATATATGTAAGAAAGAGTCAAAATAAACTAACAAGGTTTAAATCCACTCCCAATACTTTTCTAGCATTCTCACAATCTAATCCCATAATGTATATGTTACAAATTATATGCGAATACATACATATTAATCAAAGCATGCATACATTATATCTATCTATCTATGGTTTAATTAATATTTTAATATTGACATGAAAACACGAACAGGATCCTTTGAAGGAGACTTGGATAATACGACAACTCTCCATCGTGGGTATCTCTTAGAAAATAAACCCGAACCGGAAAATTCATTCAATACAACATTAGTTTTGAAGAAGAATTTAGAGTCTACTTAATAAGTATTATTCCTCCATGGGGTGTTGTCTTAACGTTATATATAGTAAATATTTTACCAAACCTGTAAAAGAAATACGCTACAAGAGATATATAAGAAGGTGGCCTGCCCGGTAGACGTGGTGAACAAGGGTTGAATTTTTTTTACAGGTGCATTAGAGAGATCTCTACATGATAAGTTTTCCCAAAACAACAATCATTCTTCACTCACACAGATCTATCCAACGGCAATCTCTTTAGCCCAGTCGATACTCCTTTTTGCAAGACGCCTCAATATATTGAAATTATTTAGAGGCTTCTTTGCATGCCAAAAATTGCCTCTCCCGTCGATCTCTTAATCTTTTTTTAACTGACAGAGTTTTCGTTCCACCCTCTTCAAGTCTGTGAGCATTTATTAATTTTTTGCAATATTCTCGGGCGGCCAAGGAAAGATAGTGGACATCATTGAAATTATCGCCATTTTTATATCAATTTAATAGCTTCATAACTAATGGGTAAGATGGAAAAGTATTAATCAATCTAAAAATTTTAATGGCAGGTAATGACGAGGCACATAAGCAGCAAGGGAGACTTCTTCATTAGTGGTTATGTCACTGGAAAATTAATATTTGTTACCTTCATTTGTCCTTTCCCAGCCGTGGAATTAAAAACAAAAGCTTTGAAGCCCGGACCACTTCTACGCGATTACCTTCGAGACCATTGCAATTTGTTATATGCAACTTATGGCTTATAGTTTAATAGTTTACAATTTATTATTTAATAATTAAAAATAAATATTATAAAAATGAGCAAATTAACTACAATGTTAAACTAAGATAACTAATGTGGAACCATAACATGGATAGGCAGCTTGTCAAGCACACATGCATTAAGAGAAGCACTTAGCATTCATCTTGCTTCAATAAGGTACTAATACAAAGATTACATATATGCATATATATAAAGATATACATTTTTAAAAATATAATGATATAAGTAATTTTAAGTTCAGAGGCATAAATGGATATAATATATTTTTAAGGAATAATGAATTATTTCAAGAATATCTCACAACTTTGCTTTCATACTTTATGTTTTGTGTGGTTTAAAATGAAAAATATTTTTCCTTGTCAATGTATCTTCCCACTATTTTACGATGAACCACTTGCACATCAGTACTTGCTTAAAATGCTTTGTGTCAAAAAGACATCAACCTTATTAATTTTAGTTGGTGAAAAGCTCAAATAATTGCATAAACCCTACATGGGATCTATTTTTTAACCAAGATGTCTCTTATTGTTCTTTGGGTTATAGACCCAATGACTTATAAAAAATGAATTATGTAATCATAAAATTTAATTAAACATGTTGAGAAGGTTGATTCATTGAGAACGTATACCCACATGCGTTCATATTGAAAACATGAATGTAAAGTATTCCATTAATACATTTACTTATTGCAATAATAAATAATCACAAACTATCTTAGTTCATTGTTATGATTAATATTAAGGATAATTTCAAATAATTTGGACTTATACCTACGAAAGTGGAGTGGAGAAAATGTTCTCATTTCAAAAAATATATTTTAAATAAATTGGACGATTTCAAACTCTTTTGGCATAGATCATTTTGAATGAATTAGACTATTTTGAATAATTTAGACTTATACCCACTAAAATAGAGTGGATAATTATTTTTTCCAAAAAATAAATTTCTATATTCCAAATAAATTGGAGTGTTTCAAACTATTTGAGCATAGATCATTTTGAATGAATTCGAGTATTTTGAATAATTTGGACTTATCACCACTAAAGTGGAGTGGATAAAATTTTCTCCGAAAAATAAATTTTCTATATTCTAAATAAATTGGAGTGTTTCAAACTATTTGGGCATAGATCAATTTGAATAAATTAGGCTATTTTAAATAATATGAACTTATACCCACTAAAGTGGAGTGAAGAGGTTTTTTCCAAAAATAATCTTTTTATATTCGAAACAAATTGGATTGTTTCAAGGTATTTGGACATAGATCAGTTTGAATAAGTAAGGTTATATTTAATTATTTTTTCATTTTTAAGATAGATGAAACCAGGTTAAAAAGGACCTGTACCCATATAATAGAGATCCAAAAGATAAGCATGAAAAAAATGGAATAAAATAGGATCTTGATAAGAAAAACCCCCTACCATTAGTAAGATATGAAAAGTTTTCACCAAAAAACTAGACCATATAGAAGAAAATAAAAAATAACCAACAGCTAGTCAAATTTAGAATAGATGACCAATTTTTTAGCCTCAGGGCTTGCCTGAGATTTGTTGCTCATTTTACCTCTGGTGTGATTCCCAATAGACTTATGTTTTTCCTCACCCTGCCTCTTGCACTTCAGACTAGTAAGCTTAGGTTCATCTTTCTCCTTTTTAGGCTCTTTGTTATAATCCTCCTATTTATTCCTCTGAGAAGTGTTAGTGCCTTAGGGAGTGAACTCATCAAAACCTTCTTATTCTTTTCCAAATTTCATTTCTTCCATCCCTTGATATAGGAAGCCTTTGATATTGTTGACCTCGTTCACTATTTCATTGCAAAGTAATTTTTGAATCAAGATTTCGGTGAAAATATTGTGAAGAGATTGCTCGATTTCATCTTTGTTCTTGGGATAAATAATCCTCCATCCCCTATTGGTAATGGGATTCCCCCCATTTTTACTTCTTTTTTTAGAGTCTTCCTACGAAAACTCAGCTCTGGCTCCTTCAATCTGATCCTTCCCTTCTTTATTGGGTTCAGATTTTGTGAAAATAATCTCTTCCTTGTCAGATTCATCCTACTCATTGGGGATGTCAATCGCTTGTGAGACAATTAAACCATAACAATTCCCCTTTCTTGACCAATAATAGTATAATCCCTTAGTGGATAATATCTATAGAGGGGTTGTACTTAAAATGCATAATAGTAGCTTTTAGGGATTTCAAAATCAAAAATGAAAGACTGATAGTATGCACTTTAAAGTGGTTAAACAAGAGGAAGTGATGAGAAAATATTAAGATGTGTTTGCCTTCTAATGTGATGTAAGACATGATCTATCGACAAACATCAGGGCACTTTCTCGGTAAATCAATCCTCACAAAGCCTTTTTGGGGCATAGCCTTGGGTTTCTTCTTCTCCTTGCTGAAGAAAATGTTGATGAGTTCCTCTTTCCACTTTTTACCCTTAAAAGCTTTTACCCTAAAATAGTCCATTCCCATTATCTCCCTGATAAGCTCCTTAGTTATTATAATTCTTAGCCTGTGTATACAAACCTTTCTATCCTTCCATCCTTGTGTGAAATCCTTAGACAGTCTAGTATCGTGTCCTACAAGCCATTTTATGAAAGCTGCCAACCATCGTTTAACCATCTTGTACCAGACATACTCATTTGATTTAATGTCCTCATAGGATATGGGTTTGAACCTATCTCGATCACCACTCATAATGTGTTTTTACAAACTTCTTCTTTAAGCTTCCCATTTCAAACCCTTATAACTATAATGTGTTTTAGAAATGGAGCCAAATAAATATTTTTTGAGGTAAGCCAAATTGATTCAAATGTGCAATAACTTGAAAAAGGATCGATTAATGATATCCTTGCATGAGTTGATATCTAATCCCTTAAGCTGAATTTGAATTGTTATTAATATGGCCATCATTTCAATGTGTGGGGTGTCCTTTATCAAAATTGATAAAGGGGCTGACATCAGTAGGGAAATTATTAACATGTCAGCTAATTAAGTAGCTTTTATAACCCCTATATTAACTATTTTATTGGTGCTCTTAGACTATATATTGACACTTTTATGAATAATTTAGACTTATACATATAAAATGGAGTGAAGAATATTTTCTACAAAATTAAATTTTATTTGTTTCAAATAAATTAGACTATTTCAAACCATTTGAGCATAGATCATTTCAATTAAATTGGGCTAATTTAAATATTTTGAAATTATACACACTAAAGTGGAGTGGAGAATATTTTCTTCATAAATATGTTTTCTATATTCCAAATAAATTGAATTATTTCAAATCATTTGGGAATATATTATTTTGACTAGATTGGACTCGCCAAATTATGGATGGAAACATATTAAGCAATCTAGTTCATTTACATAATAAAATATCTTGATAATTTCTTGTGTTCATTGAGAAGATCTTCATGAGCAATTGTCAATATACTAATGGATCAAGTTAATCAATTTCAAGATAAGTGGATGGAGTATCCACTTGCATTTAACTAGATCAAAGTAATTCTAAATTAGAATTGATTCATTTGAAATAAATTGAACTATATTTGAGATGATTTAGAATTGATTTGTATAAAATTGATGATAATTTTTATTTCTAAAATTATAGTTTATAATCAATAAATACACTTAAAAGAGTCATAATATGTCAAAGTTACATCTTTCTAAATGTTGGTTCATAGTTGTTGGCATGGCTTTTTTGTTTTCTTCCAAGAATGTGATGATATACATCATTTTGATTCTTCAATCCTTTTCATCTTTCCAACTTCCATTTCTAATATATCTACTTGACATAACATAACTCATTTTCAATTTTTGATTTGTAACACAATTCTAAGAAATACAATCAATTAACAATGTCTTGGCAATTGAGAAATCATCTCCAAAGGTCCCTTTAAAAATAAATTCATCCTATTTATTTATGTTTATATTGAATGGATTAGAATATATTTTTATCTGAATAAACAAGATATTTAAACTTGTGTAACCCATGGCTTAAATGAGTATCCTCAAATGATTGTCTTTTATCATTGACCAAATGTCAATGTGAGAAAGAGACTACAGTACCACCTTCAAAACATATTTGGAATGATCTTGAATTCAATATGACATATTTTCTATTTTATAATCTTAGTTTTTTACAATATCATGCATTTTCATATATTTTGTTTTATGCACAACACATAATAAGTAATCCAACCCAAAAATAAATAGTTTTTTAGAGTTTGGTTTTAGCTCCTCCTTTGAAATGTCTAGAAGTTGTTAAAAAAGAAATGAATTGTTTATTAAGAATATTCCATTATAAAAAATATAACATGATAATTTTTTAATAAAATTTTTTTACATGTTACTAGGTTGATCGTTTATGTGCTTTTGATTTGCATTTCTTGTTGTAACATAAAAACATAATGCATTTCATTTGATTCATTTTTTTTCATTTCCTTAAATATTATAAATATTATTATAAACACATATAAAAATAAATACATGCTCAGGCACATTGTCACTATATTCATTATACATAGATGTACCATTTATATTGCCATTTTTGTAACATACATATGCATATAATGTAGGAACCAATAGACCACTCAGAGCAGTATTGAAATAGTTGGGCAAATAACCAGTGATAGTAGAATTTAAACATATAGATAGAACTGTCAAACCATTTAGTATTGAAACATAGAAAAATCATTCAAACAGATATTAAAGAACAAAGACAATAACTGGAAACTTATATTATCATTCATATTAACTCATTCAAGAATTATAGTCAACATTCATTAAACACTTTTTAGGTAAATAGTTATGAGCTATCATATTCAATTAGACAATATAAATTCTATGGCCATGAGAAATAATGGGTAAATGAAACATGTAAACAACATTTTAATGGGTAAATGTAACCACATTCAAGTCTACACAACAATCAAATGAACCCACACTTCTAAATCCTAATCTGATGCAAGTCTATATTTTATTGTCTTCTACAATCTCCTATCCATGAAGAAAAAATTAATTATAATATGTTTAAATAAATAAAGATAATTAATATATTATAGAATTATATGAAATTGTATAATTATACATTTATTGAAAGGGGTTTTCAACTCTTTTTTGCCTTTTTATAGACTGTATGGGTGCATTCTTTTGTTGAAATTTTGGTTCTTTAATTCCTATAAGGTATTATATAATGTAGTAACTAAATTTTCTCATCATCAATTGATTTGATATTTGTATTTTAAAAATGTGTATTGTTGTAGAGTCTTACCTTATGTTGTTTTCCTAGAGGCATCAACCTGTAGAGCTATGTCATGGGTTGTTGTGTTAGAGACACAATGTTCTAGAGTTGCATTGTCAACTATTTTAATTGAGACATAAAAAGAGGAAGAAATATTTTTTCAGTATAATGAATCATTGATAAATAAAAATATATATAATTGAAAAAATATACATGATCTTATATTACCTTCTTCAACTTGTAATGTGTCATGTTCATTGATATGATCTTCCATTATTATTATTTCTTCACTTGCATGAAATGTTATTAGTGTTACACACCAAAAGATTGCTAAGACGTTAGTTTTGAATAATAAAGCATACACACTGAAATATTATTAAGATGTTAAATTTAGAAAATGAAGCATAATTATGAAATAAATTAAAAGTATTACGCACCTAGTACTGATTGAAGTGATTGTTCTTGTATTGGTTGCTCTAAATTTATCAAATTTTTTTAATTGAACATTAAAAATTGTTTGCTCTTCAGTTTATGTAATATTTCAAGATAAATTTATTTTAAATTTTATACAAGCATGCACCAATCCAGCTCCTGTATATACCCCTAGCTTGTCAAATGCATCCAAAATGTTAAAATTAGAGATAATTTTCTCTCAAAAGATATTATCTAGTTAAATTTTTAATGGCCTTCCTATTTTTTTGAACCAATCATTTCAAATGTTGGTACATTTTCATAGATGTTAAAACCTTCCTCTAGTCTACTTTGTTGTGAATGGAGGTTGAAACCTTGAAGCTGAAAATGAGTGGCATCTTGACAAAAATTGATACTCGTAATATGTGTCGAATCAAATCCATTACTATCTAGACCCTACAGTATGACACATGTATCTTTCATGTAATATAAATCACCAACATGCAAATTCTTGAGAGAGGTCTGAATGCTAGACCAATGTTCTAGTTTTTGGATGATGAATACATTAAAGGCCCCAATAATAAATTTATCAATCAATGCCTAAAGAAACATGTGAAGATTTTATTCCTTAAAAAATTTAATGAGATTCAAAAGACCAATAATTATCAAATCGATGTTCACACCTAGAATGAACATTTCACTAGAATATTCTAAAATGGATGGTCAAAGACATGAGGACCCATAATGGCAGCTGAATCTTTTTGTATCTATCCTGGGAAGATGACCACCATAATTATGTAGATAATTTTTCAATATGCTTAATGAATATTGATATAATGCTTCCTAGACTTTTTTTTTAAAAATACCTTCATTCAGGACACATAAATCAAACCATTTTTAGAAATTGTATAATGTTCCATTACCTCTTCAGGTGTGACTATTTTGTCTAGTGGAAATGTCGTATCATGGTTGTTAAAATAATCTATAATTTTTGTATAGTATGTTACTTTTCAGCTTCACTTTTTTCCACCAGGTATCCATGTTGTTGTACCCAGGGGTTTTCAAGAAGTAAATAGACCCTATTTATAATAAATTTGTTAGTTTTATTTATTTATTATCTGAAAACCCTTGAATATTTCTACATATTGTTATACTATTCTGATTTAAATCTTATTTATCTAAACCAAGTAAAGTACCACTCTCAAATAAATCAAACTCCTTATCAAAATAATCCCAAATGGACTATTCCATGAAAAGAAGACATTTTCTCTCCTATAGCTGTGTTGAAAAATTCATTTATGTGAACAAGTGTTTATCTTATTCATGCATTTCTTCCATATTTTTTACCTTTTTTAAGATTCTTCCAACCTCTCAATTTGATAAGCTCACATGCAGATCTAATTATTTCCATAAATGAAACCTTATAAATCATTTTGTTGGATTCATTATATTGGTTACATATTTTTTACATAATATGGAATGAAGTACAAGTTTTTAAAAATCTTGCCCTTCTAACAAAACATTTATTTCTCAATGATATTGAATTGTATTCCCCCTCTGAAATAATTCTCTGTTGTGTTGTAATTGTGTGTTGGCCATCTATAATTTTAAACCTTATAATTTTTTTATCCATCATATCTTCTAAGACTTCCTTTGATTCAATAATATAATGAGGGTTGCTTGGATCAAAAGGAATTAACAAAGCTTCTTTGATCGAAACTTCATTATGTTTTACAAATGAATGAATTATATCATTCACCCCTCTTTCATTAATATTTATTATTTTTATATTAACCTCCCCCAATTCATAGAGCTCTATAGGAATGTTTAAGGTGTAATTGATAGAGGAAATATACCATGTAGGGAATTCACTACTTATCTAATCAAAAGTTTGTGTCAATAAAAGTGTTCCAACCTTTTGTTTGATCTTATTTTTCTCCATTGGTGTGAGTACTTGTATGGCCTCTTTTAAATCTTCATACAAATATGTTACCCTTGCTTGTCTTGTTTTCTTCAATGTTATTTTTAATCATGACTGTAAGGTATTTTAAATACATGTCTGCATGGTGGCAAGTAGAAGAAGTTGTTGCTCCTTATTCATACTTTTTTTTCAACATATTTTATATTTTAATGACCAAATTATCTTTTTATATCAATCAAAACATTTGAAGGTTTGCATAGCTATTCAAATGAAACCCAAATGTTTCAGAAGAAGGAGCTTTTTTTTTGTCAATTCCATTTTACTTGGTGTAAATTTATTTAAATTAACTATATCTCGATGGAGAATTCCCTCCTTTCCATTCCATACTTATAGTTGGAATTGAAGGGAATCTTCAAGTTCATCCTTATCATAGGGAAGGATTATTCCAATTGGAGAAGATTCCTTACCCAACATATTGATAAATAAGTATATATTTGCATGCATGTTTGGCAGATTAAACAATTCAAAATACCAATCAATGAGAGTAATTTTGTCACCACCATAAAATAAAAGACATTGATGTGGATTCAATTTGTGTTTTAGTAGTTTAAATAGTATTCTATGCAAATTCTCTTGGAGTGAGGCCTTCTTGTACCTTTTATCCAAATTCTCTTCAAGTGAGGCCTTATTATACCTTTTAAGGATGGAAATTCTTATTTTATCCAAAGATATTATTCAAATCAATTGAAATGATTTAAATATTGATCTTTTGTAAAATCCAAGTTGCATATTGCATCAATTCATGATTTTTTTCATTAAATAATGATTAAATGTATATCAACAAATGTTAATTCTAAATTCAAATACAAAATACATATTAAGTCTTCATAATATATGCATTAAGTCACACTTAAAATAATAAGGTATGACCAAAATAAAAATAAATTATGTACACCAGCCAATATAATTTGATGTGCAAATGAATTCACAAACATTTATTTCAAAGGAGAAAGATGAAGGGAAGTATGTTTCTAATATGTGTCAAAATTCCTATCAATAAGTACTTTCAAGGTTTCTCCTAGGTGATACCTTTCAATCATGCACAAGAGTGAATTCTTCTTACTAGACATCTCATAGGCAATACCTTCAAGTTAACCATGATGGTATTACAAGTGTACATCAGTGTCCTTAAAGGAATCTCGTAGTGGACACTTCGAAGGCTATTATCATACATTCAAAGGGACGTTGAATGTATCTCCCAGTAGAACTTTCCTTCACCTTAAAATCACTACTCAATGATAAATTGATAAATTTAAGGTCCTTTTAATAATTGGGAGAGCATACATTTTAGGTCCTCCTTCACACATGCTCTTTCTACCTCAATTTAGTTTAACAATTTGCCCTACTATGTTAATAGTTTTAGATTCGAATAATTACCTTGTTGTACCTCCAAAATTTTCCTTTACCTTGATGATCCTTTCAATATCTTCAAGGTATCTCTTAAGAGATACCTTCAAGTTACCCATGAAAGTATTACAAGCCACTCAAAGAAATCTCCTATTGGATACCTCGAGATTGAACTTGCCCAGTTTTATTGAGGTTTGTAATATCTTCAATATATCTCTTAGGAGATACCTTCAAGTTACCCATGAAGGAATATCTTAGTGGGTATTGTTGATACCTAAAAATATCACTCTCAATGAATAATTTCCTATGGAAATATTTACAGATGTGGGATGAAAGTATGATCCATGAACCAACCTCTAGGATTACCACGATGTTTAAAATAAATGTTGTGGTGATGCATTTCTCCCTCTGAAATGCCTCTATAATTTAATTTAGAAATGGGGCCCACTTTCCTCAGCCAATGGTGTACCTTTACTTTAAAAAACAACTCCCTTCTTTCCTAACGAGCATTGTGATGACATGTGTCATCACTAGAAAGGAACAAAGTTTATTAAAAAAATGAAGAAAGGGTACCTAAGAAAGAGGAGGTCATTCACTTAAAAGATAAAGATTGCATTCGATTGTAGCCAAGCCCAAGGTCATGTTGATAATTTTGACTTAAAATTTCTTCGTTGATCTATTTTGAGCTAATTCCTTTGAACCATTCCTTTGGACAATTTGTCTGAAAGAATTCATATCTTCTATCTATTTATTTTGGGTTTTTTTCTCAAAGGAAATCCTTCAAAAATATGTAAAGTGCTTTTGCCCTTTTGAAATTCCCTTTTATATTTTTGCAATTGGACCTTTCGGACTTTTGCAAATGGTCCTCCTTAAAAAGGAAGGAGTGCTTCAAAAAAATAGAATTATCCTTTGGCAAAACTAAAATGGATCATTTGCTGAAAGAAAAGACCCTTTGCCATTTGATAAGTATCCCTTCAAAAAAATTGGAATGGCCCTCTCAAAAAATGTGTAATGGTTCTCTTGCTCTTCGAAAGAATTGAAATGGACCATTTGATGAAAGAAATGACCCTTCAGATTTTTTAAATTACCCTTTGGGTTTTTTGAGATGAACCTTTCCTTCAACTAATTTGTCCAAAGGAAATATGTGTTCGGACTTTTCTTTAATGTCCTTTCAAGATTGTGTAATGGACATTCAGTCGAAAGAAAATGAACTTTGAAAAAATTAAAATGACTTTTGAAAAGGTTATTTCAGATAAAATGTATAAAACAATTTATTTGAAAAAGTTGCAAAGTCTGTTTTGAAATCGTCCCTTCAAATTATTAGAATGTGCCCTTTGGACTTTTCAAAAAGTCCTTTCAAAAAAATTGACAAGCCCTTTTGCCTTTGGACAAGTTTTGATGAACCTTATGACTTTTGGAAAAGTCCCTTCAGATTTTTGTAAATGGTCTTTTGGTCAAAAGAAATGCCCCTTCAGAATTGTTGAAAAGGGCTTTGAAAAACATGCAAAGGGATTCATAAAAATTGTTAATCACCTTTCTCGGAGGTAAGAGCCCTTTGAAACTTTTGTGAGAATAACCTTTCCGAAAGGTAAGAGACCTTCAGAGCTTTTTAAATTGACTTTTCCAAAAGGAAAAGATCCCCTTCGGCACTTTGTGAAATAGTCTTAAAAAAAATTACAATGGACTTTCCCAAAGTAAAAAAGCTCTCAGATTTTTTGATTGTCACTTTCCCAAAAGAAATGACCCTTCAAAAAAATAAGTGACCCTTCAGCATTTTTGCAAGTGCACCCTCCTGAATAGAAAGAGCCTTTAGACTTTTTGCCAATACCCTTTAGAAAATTTTTAAAGCAACATTTTTTTTCGAGAAGAATACCTTCAGGATTTTTGGAAAGACCAATTCTTTTGGGAAAGTTGAAAGTACCTTTCAAAAATTTTAAACATGCACCTTTGCTTCCAAAAAAACTCTTTAAAACTTCCACATAGAACCATTTATAAACAAAATAACCTTTCAAGGAAATTATTCCAAAAGTATTCCTTTCTAGGAAATCCCAAAGTATATCATCTACTTTTCAAAACCCAAAGTCTTCTGCGTGTCCTCTTTTGAACTGCTCTGAGTAACATAAATACCTTCCTGCAAAGAATAAGATGAGTGAAAGAACAGTCCCTAAATAAAATAAACAACCCTAAAACCTATTAACCATTGATTTTTCACTGACTTTTGAGGACCGATTACTAATATTTGAAGATACAATGGCATGGTATGCAAAGTATCAAAAAATAATGGTGGCAATTTGACCTGCGGGGTCAAAATTGTCAACATTTTGATGACTCAACATTTAGAATTCCAATCAAGATAGTTTAATGATGCAGGTGGTTCAATCAAGTTTAGATCCATTAGTTTAGATTAGATTGAGACAAATAATAGAATTGAGATGAAATAAAAGAATAAATTGAGGTAGTACAAGTACCCCCTTGAACTATGAAGTTGCAAGTAATGACCCCCTATAAGTCTGAGGGTGTTTGCAATAGTGTAATATGGGTTTTGGCACCCTGATTACTTAAATTTATGAATCTTCAAGTAAATCAACTCCACAAGTTTGATTTTTTATTTGAGAAAGTAAGTGAACTTATCAAATAGCTTAACTTATAAAAGTGAAGGTACTCACCGCTGAAATTTTGATTTAGTTTGTTGACTAAGTAACGACCCTCCAAAAGTTTAGATTGGTCAATGGACTCTCCAATGCATGTGACATGAGGTAGATAAACTATAGAGCTAAAGTAACAACCACCTATAGATATGAGTAATGTAGAGGTATGATGACACATAAATTGAGGCAAACCAAAAACATCCAAAATAATTTAGTGATAGAAATTTTGCAAGAGACCCATTTGAGATTTTGACTTGACGAAGAAAACCAAGAAGTCATTTTTTTACAGAAACACAAGAAGTATGATTTTTTGAAAAAAATGAAAAATGGGGCCTTGAAATGCCTAAAAGAAAGGAAAATTTGACTATTTTAGAATTGGATTGTGTTAGAGTCAATCCACGGGTTTTGACACATTCTAAAACCAATGGCATAGTTTTTTTTGTGATCTAAAGCTCTAGTATAAATTTTTTTCATGAACTATACAAAAAATCTCACCAAACCCTTCTTTATGTTGGGATAGCGAATGTATACAAGATTTCACCATAAATATTGCTATAATATTGGCAAAAATGGTTGTGATACCATGTCAAATTGACCACGATCTTGGATCCTTGCATTCAAGATTAAGCAAATCTATGTACGGAGCAATGAAATCATAGATAAATTGCAAAGGAGGAAGAAGCTTGTATTCACACCATAATATTGCAAAATATGACCTGCTTGCATAAAATTTCATTAACCTATCTAACCTTCCAAAGTGCAAAAGTGGGGTACATATAGGTAAAAATAGGGAAACATGAGGAAACCTCTAATTTTCCTAATTAGATAATCACATTTAAATTAAATTAGCTTATGTGACCCTTTTATAACTAACCTAATGAAGTTTAATTGGCATAGAATGGCCATAAGGCTGTGTAGGCAAAACCCAATGGGACAAAGCACTACACTAACAAATAAAAGTAAAATTATCATCATGAAACTTTGGAACCAATGGTAATGATTTAGAAATAATTATTAGTCTCTTGCATAATAAGTGGAGTTTCATCCGCATATATATATATATATATATATATATATATATATATATATATATATATATATATATATATATTTCAAAATTTTATCATATTTTTAAACCCAAAATTCTTCTTAGTCACTTCTAAATTTTTTACTACCATTGTAATAAAAGCAATTTATCCATTGTAATCACCAAGATAAAACCTAATCACCCACAACTGAGATCCTTATCTAGTACATATAGATGCCCCCTGATCAAAACCAACGGAGTTGTAATTTTTATATAGAGATTCAATGTGCTAATGATTTATAAATAATAGGTTCTTGCATAATATTTAAATTTTTATCCATATTTTTTGAATATGTAACATAATAAAATTATCTAATAGGGATTTGACTCTTTTTTTTAGCCCTCCTAAGAATACATTTTAGATAATTTAATTCACCAATTTAAATACCTGTGAAGGGTAGTCATATTTTTTGAACTTACAAACTAATATTTGGAGATGAATTCAACCCCAAAATGATAATTAAAATAAGTGACACAAAATCATACCTAGTAACGCAAAGACCTCTTGGGAAAGGATTTTTTGTGATTATATAAATTATGGTTTTGTGGTGACATAAATAGTCTACTTCAGAACACTTTAATAATTCTATATATAGTATTTTTATATATAGACTTTTCATTTATAAATTGTATCTAAATGTAGATTTATATAATTTAAGGAAATAAAATAACAATAGACTCATCACAACAAATTACACTTGATGAGTCTCCTATCATGGGTTTTGGATCACATCTAGGGGATCATAAAAATTAGAAAATGTTCAATAATCCACTACAAGACCATAGTACAATGAAAATTATAAAATTTCAAATATGGAAATAGAAGTAAACTTATCAACATGAAACTTTGAAACCGATGGTAATGATTATAGAAATAATTATCAAGTTATTACATAATAAGTGGAGTATCATCCACATTATTTGAAGATGTAACATTATCAATTATTAGGAGAAACAAGTAGTGGTGGTATAATAGTAGGCATGCACATTGGAATAAATGGTGTTTTTTGAACATATATGTCCACTTCAAATTTTTATCATATTTCTAAACCTAAAATTCTTCTTGGTCGCTTCTAATGTTTTTAGTGCCATTGTAACAAAAGCAATTTATCCATTAGAATCACCAAGATAAAACCTGATCACCCACAACTGCACTCATTATCAAACATATATAGATGGCCCTTGATCAAAACCAAGGGAGTTGTAATTTTGATGTAGAGACTCAATGTGCTTATAATATAGAAATAATTGGCTCTTACATGATAAGTGGAGTTTCATCCACATTTTGTGAAGATGTAACATAACCAAATTGTCTAATAGGGATTTGACTCCTTAATTTTTATCCCCCTTGGTAATACCTTTGAGATAATTTAATTCACCAATTAAAATACGTGTGAGGGTGAGTCACCTTTCTTGAACTTACAGACCAATATTTGGAGACGAATTTGACAACAAAATGGTAATTAAAATAAGTGACACAAAATTATACCTAGTAAATATAAGACCTCTTGGGAAATGATTTTGTGTGCTTATTTAAATTATGGTTATGTGAGGGAATACACAATCTACCTCAGAACACTTTAATAAGTGTATTTATAGTATTTCTATATATAGACTTTCTACTTATAGATTGTATCTACAATAATCCGCTACAATAGCATAGTACAATGAAAATTATAGAAGTTCAAATATTGAAATAGAAGTAAAATTATCATCATGGATATTTGGAACTGATGGTAATGATTTAGAAATAATTATTAAGATTTTGCATAATAAGTGGAGTTTCATCCACATTTTTTGAAGATGTAACATTATTAATTATTTGGAGAAACAAGTGGTGGTGGTATAATAGTAGACATACACATTGCCATAATATATGGTATATTTCAAATATATTATATGTCCACTTTAAATTTTTATCATATTTCTAAACCCAAAATTCTTCTTAGTCACTTCTAATTTTTTTAGCACCATTGTAATAAAAGCAATTTATCTATTGCAATCACCAAGATAAAACCTAATTACCCATAATTGAGCTCCTTATCTAGTGAATATAGATGCCACCTGATTAAAACTAGTGGAGTTGTAATTTTGACGTACAAATTATGATAAGAGGCTATCTCTTTACATGAAGAATGCAAGACATCATAAACTAAGACATAATTTCCATGGTGATTCAAACCCTGATAGGTTTGCACCCGTAATTATTTTATACAAACTTATTTTGACATTATCATGGGTTTAGAATAACAAGTACATTTAATTATTGATTTACACTCTTTCACCTCACATAACCCTTCTTACGCCCGCCCCCGTTCCGGTCCCCCCCCCCCCATACACACATAAAAAATATCTTAGTTATTAAATAAATATATTTGACATATAATATATATCATAATATTTGTATATGTATGCTTGACATAGTAGGTTGAGAATATTCAGAAGTGACAATCCAACATAATTGATAGGTTGGATTCTCTATTAATTATCAGTGACATTAACAGACATGATACAAAATTATTAGAAGAAGTGAATAAAGGTCTCTAGGCTTGTATATGTATGCAATTGGATTGTATGTTAATTTTTAAAACCTATCAATAAAGGGAAGGATATTATGCATTCAAGGAATTCATAAATCTCGTGAAGAATGACATGATTCACATGAGAGGTAAGAGACTCAATAGAATGAAGATAAGATAAAACTATTTATTATGCATTTGATGAAATATTTTCACCATTACTAGCTTCTCACGGTAAAGAAAACTAATAAAATAATTTAAAGTCATGCACATATGTATGATATTACATATGGGTCTACGGTAACAGGTTGAAGGAACATTTGTCTAATTCTATTTGATCTTGACATAATTTCATTGACTATGTTACAAATTTCAAACTTATGGATGTTGTGATTGTATGTTGACATAAAAATTCATTCTAATCTTGGATATTGTGGTAATTTTATTCCTATGAGGCACATTCTGTGGATAAATAAGAAATATAAATCAATATTGAATTTTATAAACAGATCCATATTAAATGACTCATTTTATCTATAAAGGAAGTTGATACCCAAATTAACAGTGTACAGACTAACACGGCATTATATATTACTTGAAGACACTCGTTCCATGCATCATTTGATCTTTTTACTATGATATTATGATGGTGACACTTGTCACCCCCATGGAGCTCCATATTTAATTTTGAATGCATTATTTGATCAACTGTGCTAGGCTCATGTGGACCATAAATCTCAAAAACAAGCTCGGGCTTTAACTCTTTGGTTTAAGTTTGAATTTTTAATACTTGTCATGTTCCTTAAATTCCACATGACTACTATTGGTGTTTAGAAATATGTAGGTTGATTTTCTACTTCATTTAACATTATGGGGTCAAAAATACGATCATAGTTATGGATTTAGAACTCTGTAATGCTCCATCATGTGCACAGCAGATGAGGTAGATTACTTTGAAGAGAAAATATATTAAACATTAGTGTTTCATAGGAATTAAATTAAAAGTTACAATCACATATCATGAAGTTGAAATCATATATCATAAGCATTAAATTTTATGTTGCAGATGACATTTGGCATAGGACAGTTGGCAATAAAGCAGATGGATAATCAACTAATTTTAAGTAATGTGAATGATTAATTTTTTTATCCCAAGTTAGAACCTGGATATAAAAAGTATACGATCTATTAAATTACATACAAATTATACAAAATAATCACATCTATTCTCCTTTTAAAAATGACCATCAAATTTTAGTTGACCATTGGGTCTTTTGAGCTACAATTTAAATTAGTGATATGCAATTATTCTATTGAATAGATTCAAATTAAGCTAAAGCACAAATAAATATCTATCCCAATGAGTTTATTTCTCCACTCAAATCTTTTGGTTTGTTTCTCCACTTTATTAAGACCATTAACTTTAATTTTGAAGTCTAACTATGAGATGCGTTTCTAATTATAGGTTTCACAAAGTGAGTTGGAGATGTGTTCATCAGTTTCCATGAATAAGACCGGTTGGCATTTTTGAATCATGTATACCAAAATCTTATTAGTGGATTTTTTGTAATTCATAGTTACTAAGATGCATTTCGTGTACATGCAGTCAGCTACAATTTTTGTAATATAATGTTATAAACTCACTGGTTGGCATTTATGACTTTGTATATACCGCAACCTTGTTGGTAGTTTTTTGTAATGCATAGTTACTAAGATGCATGTATTCATGCACCTGCAATCAGCTATACTTTTTGTAATATAATGTTAGAAACTCTTTATTACATATAATATGAATTCACTATTTGCAACTTTAGTTTTGTATCCAATCATATTTAATTATTTATTTTAAAAAAAAAATTAAAGTAAAATACTCATAATTATTCTGAGCAACGTATATTGCACAAATTTTAACAAATGTATGACTATAAATTAGGAAAAATAATCTTACAAATTCTCAGTAGAAGCTTTAAAAAATAATCAGCAATCGGCTAATAGCACGGGAACCCTATCTTACTGTAGGTGAATTTGATTAAATGGAAACATGTCAAATTGACATATGGGAATCTTAAAGAGAGAGATGTAATTCTTACAGTATGATAATGTCAAATTATTAGTGATTAGTTTGAGAGATAAAAATAAAAAATAAAAAAAATCTCATTATTTAGTAATCCAAAAACCAATATGCCACTTTTAATGTAATTCAAACACGTCCCAATCCACTACTAGCACCATTCATTGATGAGAAAGAATTTGTGGAACTAATGGTGGATGGTTATGATGTCCCACTTTCTAACAACATTGAGGTCCCTTTATATTTTTTGAATAAAATTTAATGCAAGTTTAATATCTTGAATGAAATTCTTTATTAATTTTATTATTAAGATTTTTTAGGGTCAATAAAAAGGCTTTCGACATGATAGGTTGGGTGTATATCATGTGCCTAATCAATCTGTGAGAATCTCTATCAAATAACCACTTTATCCCAAGACAATCTCCGCTACAGTGAAGGATGTCATAGAGATTGATACTTTACATTCACTTAATGCACTTACTGACACCCTCTTGTAACATACTGATGTTTATGAGAGTGTACATGGAGATGGTCTAACTAACACTTCTACTCGACCACACTAATGCATGTGTTTCTCTATGCACTAGAACTTAAATTAGATGAGGATAAGGATTTGATGTAAACTGATTATGGTGGTGTTTATAAGTAGGGGTCCCATGGATGGTGTTGTTGCTCCTATTTTTAATGAGCAGATGATGATGTCATGCATAGTACAAGTGGGTCCATCTTTATCCCACAAGGAACAACAGTAGGTACTTCATTTCTTCCACCTATCACTCCATTATCTTCTTGGGCTAGTGATAACACATCAACACCTTTCCAAATATAACTATGTATTTTCATGTTTTGACTAAGTTAGAATTTTGGTTCCAAATTCACTTTGTATATATATATATATATATATATATATATATATATATATATATATATATTAGACAAAGAATGATATTTTGAGAAATTATTATTGTACATGCATGATTTATATGAGATTAGTGTATAATACTATTTTTAGACTCGTATTATTTCAAATTGCTTGAGATATGAAGCCTTCCCTATCACAAACATATTTATACTTGTATCCTCCTATTCAAAACGAAGAATTTTTTTGGTTATTTAAATTAATAGTAAATTATAAAGAAAGTTATGTGATTTATTTTGATATGCAAATCTTGATTTTTCTCCAACTTTGTGGACATATATATATATATATATATATATATATATATATATATATATATATATATATATATATATATTTAGACAAGGAATGATATTTTGAGAAATCATTATTGTACATGCATGATTTACATGATATTAGCATATAATTCTATTTTTAGACTCGTATTATTTGAAATTGCTTGAGATATGAAGCCTTCCCCATCCCAAACATATTTATAATTGTATCCTCCTATTCAAAATGAAGGAAATTTTTGGTTATTTAAATTAATAGTAAATTATTAAAAAAGTTACGCAATTTATTTTGATATGCAAATCTTGATTCTTCTCCAACTTTGTGGACTATGTAAGCATTCCTATCATTATTCTATTTTAGTTTCTTGGTTGTGTATGAGTTTTTTTCAATAAAGTTACTTAGTTGATGCTATAGTGTATTTGAATACCTCCTGTATTACAATCATAATCTCCCTTTGTGGATGTGCTAATTCAATACAGAAACATGAAAACCTTTGATTATATGTGCTTAAGTTTGTTGTATTATTTATTCCTTTTACTCTTGACTATGTCTAATTATTAGTGTGCTTACAAAATCTTGTAGTGGATATTGGTTTCTTGATTACATGTCCAAACTTGATTTTATGTACTAGCCTAGAAGGGTTTCATCTTGTGTTGTTGATATACCTCCTTTTATACTCTACCTATCCCTCCTTTTGATTTTTTTCAAGGTCCTGCCCACCTTAGGTTATAATAATTAACTATTTATTCATCTCAAGTAGACTTAATTTCACCCATATCTAATTCATCCATGGTAAACAATCTACTTTACTTCTGGCCTTTACACCACTAAGTTGATTATAAAGTTGACTACCCTACAAGTCATGCCTTAGAGTGAATATTTCACCAATCCTAAAATGTCATAGGCTACCTCGTAAGACTACTGGGATGTGAAAAAAAACCACATAATCAATTAAGTTATATGTTTTCATTGATTCTTAAAAAATTTCCTTTGATTGTAACTTATTTTATTTGTAATTTTGGTGGCCACATATGAATGAACCTAAAAGGAAAATTCTATCTTACTAAATATATATGAAACATTTCACTGTAAGAACCAATTAAACCTAAATTCTCCAACCATCTCATAATAAACACTATAATTTTTAGACAAGGAATGATATTTTGAGAAATCATTATTGTACATGCATGATTTGCATGATATTATCATATAATGCTATTTTTAGACTCATATTATTTGAAATTGCTTGAGATATGGAGCCTTCCCCATCCCAAACATATTTATACTTGTATCCTCCTATTCAAAATGAAGGAAATCTTTGGTTATTGAAATTAATAGGAAATTATATACAAAGTTATGAAATTTATTTTGATATACAAATCTTTATTCTTCTCTAACTTTGTGGACTATGTAAGCAATCCTATCATTATTCTATTTTAGTTTCTTGGTTGTGTATGAGTTTTTTTCAATAAAGTTACTTAGTTTATGCTATAGTATATTTTAATACCTTATGTATTACGATCATAATTCCCCTTTGTGGATGTGCTAATGCAATCTAAAAACATGAAAACCTTTGATTATATGTGCTTAAGTTTGTTGTATTATTTATTCCTTTGACTCCTGACTATGTCTAATTATTAGTGTGCTTACAAAATCTTGTAGTGGATATTGGTTTATTGATTTCATGTCCAACCTTGAGTTTATTTACTAGCCTAGAAGGGTTTCATCTTGTGTTGTTGATAGAACTCCTTTTATACTCTATCTTTCCCTCCTTTTTGATCTTTTTTGAGGTCCTACCCACCTTAGGTTAGAATAATTAACTATTTATTCATCTCAAGTAGACTTAATTTCACCCATATCTAATTCATTCATGGTAAACAATCTACTTTTCTTCTGGCCTTTACACAACTAAGTTTTTTATACAATTGAATACCCTACAAGTCATGCCTTGGAGTGAATATTTTCACTGATCCTAAAATGTCATAGGTTACCTCGTAAAATTACTGGGATGTGTATGAAAACTACATAATCAAGTAAGTTATATGTTTTCATTGATTCTTAAAAAATTTCCTTTGATTGTAACTTATTTTTTTTGTAATTTTGGTGGCCACATATGAATTAACCTATAAGGAAAATTCTATCTTACTAAATCTATATGAAACATTTCACTTTAAGAATCAATGAAACCTACATTTTCCAACCATCTCATAATAAATTCTATAATTTAATACTTTATTCAAATATAACACAAAACTATACTTACAATGTTTATGTGGCGTACTAGATAACTAACAGAAAGAGTATACAAACATAAAAATATATAATATTATCTATCTTGTGAATATAGTATTTTACTAACTGTCAACAAAACCAGTTGAAATAAGAATTTAAATTGTTCTTAGTTATGCAATATATATCACCCTTATAGTGATCTTGAAATCAAAGCATATATGATTTTATGAGTACAAGATAAGGTAGACTTCCATGAACTACTTGGTGCAAACTTCCATGTACTGTGTACCTTAATTTTTTTGGTACACTATGAACCATAATGGTAAACATCAATAAAAATAATGGGTGCACCCTAAATTTTGATGAAATTAGGGAAAATTAATCCCTTAATAATATATAATAATATAAATTGAATGAGAATATGGCTTAATTTGGTTAAATTATCATAATTGATTTTAGTAATTGGCTAATTCAATTAATTTCAAATGAAATTATGTGTGATTGAAACCCTTACCTTTTACAAATTTATGAATTTAATTGGAATAAATTTCATCCCTAATTAGACCAAACCAACAATTAGTTTAATTAATGATGTAATTTGGGTCAAAATGTTGCACTTCTATTGTGTTATAATTATAAATCATCCCTTTAGGATTTGAAATAGATTGGATTCACAAGCCTAAGGCCCATACCTACATAAACACAAAAATATCAATGTTTAATAATAAATCTAAAAAATCCAACTTTGGCCATGATTAAACACTACAAATTTATTAAACAATTTCATAAAAAAATGGATATGACATCGATCATTCTCTCATGTTTATAAATGTATATGTTTTTAATATTTTTATTAATTTAAAGTTTTTATCTATATTGATTTATATGTATGTCTTTATATACCAATATTTGTCACAACTATACATGTCTATCTTCTTTTATGTATATCTCATTTTGTTCACCCAAATTTGAATATATATATATAAGTTCACAATGTATGCCTAGTTGTATACACATTAAAAATAATAAAAATCAATATTTTCTTGGAGGTGCTTGGGGGTGCACGATCAACTATTCATTATTTATTATTTTTGAAGATCTGTTTAGTTTACGATCTCTCTCTCAATCTCTCTCTCTCTCTCTCTCTCTCTCTCTCTCTCTCTCTCTCTCTCTCTCTCTCTCTCTCTCTCTCTCTCTCTCTCTCTCTCTCTCTCTCTCTCTCTCTCTCTCTCTCTGTGTGTGTGTGTGTGTGTGTGTGTGTGTGTGTGTGTGTGTGTGTGTGTGTGTGTGTGTGTGTGTGTGTGTGTGTGTGTGTGTGTGTGTGTGTGTGTGTGACAAAATAGGCCTAATTCTATATACGTTATAGAATCCAATTTCTTAATTTTTTGATGTAGTTAGTTGGCACATGACTGAATATTTACTATGGGTTTTTATTGATCAAATATTAAAACTTAATATATTTTACCTATCTATAATTAAATATTAAAAAAAATTAGAAACTACACTTGAAATTCTGTAATTCATGTTCGTATATCATCTCTAACTTTTGAGTGTAAACATCACAAATAATATATGCAACTTTAGATTTATCATTTTATTGGATAACAATGTCCACTTAAGACCCTTTTTGGCCCCCTATTTCCATGGGCTTAACCTAAGGTAAGTGAGGTTATTCTTATTTACAATGGTGAGGTAATTGAGGTATTATCTTCATATGCATATTTGAAGGTTCTTTTCTTTATACCATGCTCTATCTTGACTCCATAATTAAAGTCTAGACCATATAATTGAAATGAAACTCTCAACACCCTTAAAAATTATTATTTTTGTCTTAAGCTTAAGGAAATTTAGATAAATATCCACCTCTTTCACTCGCTGCTCATACCTACCATTTTATAGGGTTGTAAGGTTTAAGGATTGGACCTTTGAGTAACTAAGGACAAAAAAAAAATAGAGAAATTGACTCATGCCAAGATATTAGTCCCTCACACCATCTTCCTTGCATAATTTGTCACAAGCTTGATCATTTATTTAATTATATTTCATGTTGTGAGAATTATTTGCAAACTTGATAGTTGGGTAACTCTCAGAGTGGTTATTATTTGACCCTAAATTTTAAATATGGATCTTATGAGGATAGATAGGGTTAATAATATAGAAATTAAAAAACACAAGGTGATAAATAGATGTGTATCAGGTAAATTATTTATTAAACACAAATAAAAATATACTAAATTTATTATGTTGAGATATCCTAAAAATATAAAGTATAGTTATGCTATATATTTTAATAAAAATGAAATAAGATAATTAGTTGGTTTTAATGATAATAAATATTTGGATTAGGAATAGGAAGGAAGTAAACTAGAAGAATGCTCTAGAACATTCACCAAATTCTTGATTAAGTGCCCCTATATCCTTGGACACTTGCATCTACATTTGATGGTTGTCTTGACACTCCTATCTATATTGGAGGTAGGTTTACAATATAGAATGTCTACTAAAGTTGGATGAAACTACCTATATGCTTTTGGGCTTTGTGTCACCCTTTTTCTAGTGTAGTCATATGTAGGTCATGGATGGTTGTTCCTTATCAAATAGAAAAAGTACTAGTTCTTCATCTTCATAGTGGCTATTGAAAAAATGGGTTAGTGGGAACATGGTATAAAAATACCTCAAATATCCCTTTGTTAATGAGCACTACGTATATACCTAGTACTCTGAAGAGGGCCTCAAACCTATGTAGTTCTCTCTTATATGTTGGATTGTGTATGCATAAGGATGTGATATGAGGAAAGTAAGTACAACAGTGACTCATCCTGTAACTTAGAAAATTGGACTCTTTAGCTAATCCTTTAGTAATTTATTCTCGGATATTATTTCATATTTGGATTATTCTATAATATATATATATATATATATATATATATATATATATATATATATATATATATATATATATATATATATATATATAATTTCAAGAAAAAAATCATCCCAAACTAAATCCCTATACAAAATTTATGGCCTCTAGAAGTTGGTGCTCAATTGCATAACATATTGTTGTTAGGCAATGACACTAACAACACTATGTCACACAAAATCATGCTAAACTTTGAATTCCTATTTAAAATCTATATAATTTCAAAAAATAAATCATCTCAAACTGAGTTCATATGCAAAATTTATGGCCTTAAAAATTTCTTGCTCAGTTGCATCACATCATGTTGTCAAGTAATGACACTATGTCTCCCAGTAGCACTATGTCACATGACAACACTATGTCACATGATATCATACCAAAATTTAGTTTATTATTTAAAATATATACAATTTCAAAAAAAATCATCTCAAAATGAGTTTGTATGCAAAATTTATGGATTTTGTAAGTTGATGCTCAATTGCATCGCATCATGTCGTCAAGTAATAACACTATGTCACTCGAAAGCACTATGTCACTCGGCATCATGCTAAAATTTGGACTTTTATCAAAAATATATATAATTTAAAAATTAAATTCATCAAATTGAGTCTATATGTAAAAGTTATGGCCTTTGAAAGTTGTTTAATTGCATCGTAACATGCCACCAAATGACAACATGCTACAGAGCGATAGCATGCTACCAAACAATAATATGCTTTCAGAGTGGTAGCATGCTACTGAGTGGTATCATGTTTTCAATTGGTATTATTTTGTCCATTGGTATCATGTTTCCTATTTTTAGCATGATATCGAATGACATCATACTACCAAGTAACAACATCATGGGGTTGTCAGAAAACAACACCATGATGTTAGGTGACACTAAATGCCAACTTTTCAAGGCCATAAATTTTATACACGGACTCAGATTGACACAATTTATTTTTAAAATTGCATATATTTTCAAGATGAATTTAAATATGTGATAATATTAAGGTTTAATAAAGTTTTTGAAACTTTTTTTTATTTATCCCACAAACTATCTGTTGGGCAACCTCAATATTCAACATGACAATAGGGTAAAGAATGGGACTTAGATGGTAACCCCATTGAACATATGTACTATATATAAGGTGAATAATATGGATGCCCCAATTATTATTATAAATAATTGGTGAGCTAACCCTTAAAAAATTTTACATCCCAAAAATTTAGGCGAATGGGTATAATGTACTACTCTTGAAAAATTGCCAAATATAATTTACCAAAAGGTGAATATTCATGAATTAGTGAATATTCATCACTAAAATTTAACCTAACATTACCTTTGTGTGATCCAAAAATGAGTGATTTGATAGTGACTAACTTGAAACCAAGATCATGTTATAGTGTATAATCAGTTCATATAATTTTAAATTCAAATCCTTAAAATGATTGAAATTGAAATAGGTCAAGGTTTAGGATCATACTTGTGTATCAAAAGTAATCATCTTACTTTTTTGTAATTTGATTTAAAATATATATCATTACGTACATAGATATGTGATTAGAACAAATATATAAATATAGAAAGTGAATAAATATAAAGATATAGAGAGATATTAGAGGACACATACCCCCAACCTTAGATAAAAGATGATTTTTTACATGGCAGCTGAGATTAACTCAACTATGCAAACCATTTATACTTATAACTTGGTAAGCATGAGTGAACGAAGTCAACTCACATTATAAACCTAGTGAGTCTCGATGATGTAATAAAGTACAACCTATAATCTAACCAATATTTACCGATTTAGTCTACTCAAACATATGAAAAAGTGAACCAACTACTTTATTACATTGGCTCAATATAGTTCATAAAATTCCAACCTAGTGGGTGATGATAGTCCTAAAAAATGTTAGAAATATGAAATTGATTTGATTTTAAAATATTAGGTACACATTACATAGCATATGCACCTTAGATATGTGTCATGATGGAACTATGAATACCATTGGTACCAATATATATAATTCTACCACTAATGTGTGTCTAAATTATATAACTATGAATTTGGTGAATTTGAAAACTTTGTAAGAGTGGAGAAGATGTTTCCAAACATGCCCCCAATATATATATATATATATGTCTATATATATATGTATGTATGTATGTATACACACATATATAGACACACACACACACACACACACACACACACACACACACACACACACACACACACACACGTATGTGTGTGTGTGTGTGTGTGTGTGTGTGTGTGTGTGTGTGTGTGTGTGTGTGTGTGTGTGTGTGTGTGTGTTGTATACTGACTAAGTGTGGAGAACATGTTTCAAAAAATTTCCATCCATCTACATTTAAAACTATGAATATGTGGAATTCATTCCTCTATGACATGGCCCCATTGATATGACCCCTTTGAGGTTAGGGAAGTTATTGATTGGTAATTACCTCAACCCAAAAGGATAATATTGCCATATAACTATGAATGAACCATGTAACATATATAAGAACATGTTTAGGTAAATATTTCATTGAAGCACATATAATGTGATTAGATGAAGGCCTAAGATGTATGATAAATGTCATGAAATAATTTATATAGTAACAACACATGTTCAACAAGTAACCAAGCATATGCACAAGAGCACTCAAAATCAAGCCAAAAGATAATGGTCCAAAGAGACCACGAACAAGGGGCATGTCTAAATGTCACACAATCAAATGGGAATTAGTTTAGTCAAATGTCCACAAAATAAGGAATGACATATTCAAATATCCACACAACAAAAAATGACATGCTCAAATGTCAACAATATGTAAATATAGGCATAATGGCCATAAATAATGGAACATATTCAAAAGCTAAATAGACAAGACAATAGCATGGCAAAACACTAAAGGAAGTGTATAAAAGAAAGCATAGGCAATTGACATAAACATACCATACTAATCCTTATATATGTGTGTGTGTGTGTTAAGCACGTGACATATCATGTACACTGCAAAAGATATAAGCATGGATGAAGGAATGTGTAAGGACTTATAGGAGCTCAAACATGATAGCATAAAATGACCAAATAATAATAATAATAATAATAATAATAATAATAATAATTATTATTATTATTATTATTATTATTATTATTATTATTATTATTATTCCTAGATGTATCATGTTCAAGTTCAGGTAAAATGTATACTAAAATAGGTAAAATGTATACTAGAACCTAAGGATCTCATCAAGGAGATGCCTTTGTGGAGGCCCTATATTACGTGTTTCATATTCATTTGTTGCATAAGTAATATCATCAAGATCATACCAATATTTTATGTTACTAGGATCATAATCATCAATATAATCATTATTATAGTAAAAATGTAACTTCCTAGGTTGTTCTTAAAGTTGTGATATAGAATTTAGAGCATTTGTGTATGAAAAATTCATTATACCATATATTTGAGTTTCCTTCTCAAAATTTTGTTTTTCTTGAGTATGTTCATCATTTTCAAAATGTGGCATCTCATTATGGGATAGAGAAGATTCATGTATCTTTGCTTGCAGACTAGGAAAATATAATATTTTTTCCTTGACTTATTCATTTTTTGATAATATGTCTTGCTCTAGTTTGGCCTTTTGAATCTTTTATTACTCTAAGTTTTTCATTGGAAACTTTTTTTGCTTGGAATTATTCTTTGGTACCCATATATTTTCTCTTTTCACTTTTATTTTAGGAGAAGTACTCCTAATATGAGTGGTTCTCTTGGTTGATGTATCAATGATATGTTCACCACTACCTTTGTGAATTTTTATTTTGTTATTTAATTCAAAACAAAATTATATATGATGTTTAGGCATTCTATGATATGCACAAAAATATTTACATCTCTTGATAGGATGTGGAGGAGGTAACTTTATCAGTTTATGTCAAATCCTTTTGCTTAGGATTTCACTTGGACTCTTAATAGCCTTTGCTATACTATTTGGATCACTTGTTTTAGATGTATTATATTATAGATTTTCATTTGGATATGAGACATTGTCGGGAGTAATATTGATAGAGGAAGATGCCAATACATGATTAACACTAATATGTTTTGTATTTTGGGCATATGGAATATGATTTTCCAATAATGTGATGTTTGCATTGAAGTGTTGATTTTGATTTTGTAAATATTGTATTAACTTTCCCATAAGGGTGACTTTATATTTTATAGATTCACAAGTACATACCTTAGGTGTTTCAAATTGAACATGCATACATAAACCATATACCTTATCCTTTAAGGGAGTAATAGCATGGAGTTGGTTAGAGGGATGATAATTGTCACCCTTATTAGGGTGAGGAGGGCGAAGAGGCTCCTTTTTATCCATTTTAAATGTTTTAAAAATCTACAAGATAATGGGATAAGAAAGACATACAAATATAAAGCAACAATAAATCATGATAATAAAATTTATAACTAAATGATTACTACATTAAAAATCATAAAACAAGAAAACCTAGGCCAACTAAGGTTTGGACACAAAGACATAGAGTTAGGTTCATCAAATTTTAAACATTAAAATTTAGATATGGATCCTATGAGGATAGATAGAGTTAATAATATAGAAATGAATAAACACAAGAGTGGTAAATAGATCTATAGTAGGCATATGTTAAAGATGTTTGATTTTGTTAAAGATAAAGAGTTAGTATTTAATGAATATTAATGGGTTTGGGGTATGTATATGCAATTGGATAAATCCTGACATCCTAATTTCAATCCACATACTAAAACTCTTAACACTAATTTGATTTTGTTATGGCTTCCAAACCATCCTCTTTAGTTTTGGATCCATGTTATTTTTAGCACCATTGGGATTTCTATTGGTGATTTTTTACATTAATATCCTATAACAGAAGAAAGGGTCCATTCAAACTATTCCCAAATAGTGGCTAATTTTGATGTCAATAAAGATCTTGTAGCTCAAATGGATTTGATTGTAAGGGATAGAATCTGGGTACAATCTAATGATTATGAAGGCTTACCTTTTAGGTACCACAAATGTTTTCATACTAGTCATCTAGTCAATGATTGCCAAAGCATCAAGTACAAAATAGAAAATACTTGGTGGAGGGATGTAAGTCTAGAACATATAATAGTTGAAGCTACTATATAGAATGATGATGAAAGTGAAATTATGAATGTGGCCTTGGAACCACCTATGGAAATGTTAGCTCCATGTGGGGAGGAAGTAGTAAAGGATTCTAAACATATCACTACATGTAAATCTAGGGAGGGATTGATTGATCATATTCCATTAAAGTATCCAAGTTAGAAGGTGAAGGTTTTTTATCTAGGGTTCCATTGTTGAATCATAAACTAAGTGATGCTCTTGAACTCTCCATTCAAATCTTGCCTAATTCAAGGAAAGGAGGTGACTAGATGGTAATGAGTAACAAAATGAAAGGAAAATGAAATAAAGAGTTAGTAGCACTTAATATGATCCTTAGATTATGAAAGGAAAATGATTTCAAAGGTTCTTACTTGTATCTTGGTTTAGTGCTATTTAAGTGGTTGTTATTTTTATGTTCTTATTATAGTGTTGGGATGTGTTTTGATCTTTTTAGTAGGCATTATTGTATTATTTGTTTTTATGATAATGCTTGTATGTTATTATGTAAAAATTATGTTCTCTCTTGAAAACCAATATTTACCATTAATAAAAAATACATTTGTAGAAGGCCAATTATTTATTTTTTTTTGAAAAAACATATTCTTAATTTGTTATGTTGAGATACACTAAAAATAAAAATTAAATATGTGATATATATTGTAATAAAAATAAAACAAGATACTTAGCTAGTTTTGATGCTAACATATATCTAGATCAGGAACATGAAGTAAGTAGATCGGAAGAAGATTCTAAAATAATTACCAAATTTTGGATTAAGTGCCTCTAAAGCCTCGAACACTTATGACACCATGGGATGGTTACGTCGATGATATTATTTGTATGAGAGATAGGTGTCTAGTACAGTATACATATTAAAAATGGATGTGATCACCTAAATGCTTTGGGGTTATGTGTTTCTTTTTCTTTGATGCACTCAGATCTACATCATGAATTGTCACTCCTTGCCAAATATCAAACAACATATTTATTCATCTTCATAGTGGTTGTGTGAAGAATGTGTTAGTGGGCACATAATATTGAGCTATCCCAAAGAATCCTACGTTAGTGAACACTGTCTACATAGTTAATGCTCTAAAGAGGGCCTCAAAGTTATGTAGTTTTCCCCTATGTTTTGGCTTGTGTGTGCATAAGGATGTGATATGTAAAAATCAAGTACAAAAGTGACCTAGCTTGTAACTTGGGAAATCAAACTCTTGGGCTACTCATTTAGTATTTTGGACATGAAAATGTTTTGATCCTATGACTGATATGAAAATATGATAAAATCAAAAAGTTTTTTCTCACTTGAATGCTCTTTTAATGCTCTTTGATATGAATGTTACATCTTGATAGGTGTAGGCAAATTATAAATGAGGTTTGATCTTATATTTATATTATTCCTTTGTAAAATATAGTGAATAGATGTAACATTCATATCAAAGAGCATTATATTTATATCATTCCTTTGGAGAATATATTGCATAGAAACACTTGGCTGACCATGGGTATACATTTTATTTGAAAATTTGATGTCTTTAGGTTGTTGGACACTTGCATCAGGGTAGGATACTTATGTTGATGTAGGCATCTATCTAGGGTGAAAGTGTTTAGAAATCAATATAATAGGTACAAGTCCCAAACTTGTAGAGATGGATAATAAGTAAGTTAAAATCCTTCTGAAAAAATAGAAAACCTAGGTCATAAAAATGACATTGGTCAAACTAAGAGATAAACAATGAGCATGGAGATATTATAGACGTAAAATTAGTGGAAGTGGGAAAGGTTTAGAAATCACATGAATAATCAGGGTTTGAGTTTGCCAAGTATACGATACTTAGAGAGAGAGAGAGAGAGAGAGAGAGAGAGAGAGAGAGAGAGAGAGAGAGAGAGAGAGAGAGAGAGAGAGAGAGTCACTAACCTCAAAATTTCAACATTACTAGGAAAAGTATGTCGTTACTTTAGTGATGGGTTCATCCAAATCCTAGGGTGCACTAAACTACAATTACATTATAGCTAGAGGATTTTGCTTGCTCATTTCAGAGTTTGCTCCCATCATCTTTGCATTGAGATAGACCATCATAACCCTTAAGAGCATTATACTTGTCAAATTTTCTCTTTGGAGTCTGAGATTGAGGAATATTTTATTTTCTTATGCCCTCATTATTATGAAATAAGAGGACAATTATTTTGCCTCTTCTGAACTTACCTTAGCTCTCTCCAAACATTCATGGCTTGTGATGACTAGAGATGCTTATCCCTCTTCCTCTGAGAAATGTTTCATCTTTTCCAATGGCTTTTAAGACATAAGTCACCAAAACGGACTTGCACCATATCTATTAAATTCTACTTCTAGTTGTCTTACATAATTAGAGAGAAGAGAAAAGGCCTTGTGGTCATCTTCCAGACTTACATGGTAGATTGTGAGATGTTTCAAATTCAATGATTTACATAGTCTCACATACATCACAAACTTCTTTACCAATGTAATAATTAGAAATTATTTTCTAGGACAACAAAGTTCAACTCACTATGTATGACCCTCTTCTTTTTGTTCTTCATAATATTTAATTATGCTTGATTGTTTCTTTCCATTTAATTATTATAGATTTAGTTTTCATTTTTGTATTCATTGAGATGTGCTATTGCACTCCCCTAATTTATTTACATTGTATCTTTTACAACCCTGTAAACATTCTTAATCTTTATTAAATATTAATATATAAAATATTAATCGATGTAATATTTTAAGACAGGTTTTGAATATATATATATATATATATATATTCAAAACCTGTCTTAAAATATTACATCGATTTAAAAAACTTAAAATCCATACATATTTATTATATGTATAAAATAATTAAAGCTATATGGTACCCACATATAATAGAGAAACCCATATCCAAAGTTGGACGGCATACAAAATAACGCATCACAAGGGGAGTATACAAACAAAACACGCAGACTCTATGTTCATCTGGCGAATACAGACTTTTACCCACTGCCAAGAAAACGAGTTAAAAGAAACTTGTGTGTCTCTGGCTGTGCAGGATCTATCCATCTGGAAGTCGAAGCATCTGTGATGCTGCGACTGTAATATGCGGCAGACGTCCATGTACTGCTTGGGGCACTCATCTCTAACTAAAACGGAGCATCAAAACCTGGTATGGAAGCTTCTGCTTCTTCAAGTATTTGCAGCACTTGTCTCATGCCAAGCCTCCTTTCCGCATGCGGATTAGAACAGATCAGCCCTGATTTTAGCATTTTCTCCATCTCCTCTGCAATGTATTCACCGCCAAGATTTGGATCCGCGGCATCCATGAGCCTGTCGGTGACGTACAGCTCTCTCACCCAATCCACCATAACTTCTTGCGCAGCATCGAGAGAGGGATCAACAGGTCTCCTTCCGCACGCAACCTCCAACATGAAAATGCCGAAACTGAATGCATCTGTGGCGGGGACGGCCTTTCCTGTGTGTATGAGCTCTGGTGCGATGTACCCAAGCGTCCCCACCACGCGAGTAGTGTGTGGGTTCTCATTATGCTCATACAAACGGGCAAGCCCGAAATCCCCCAGCTTTCCATTCAGCTCTGATTCCAGCAAAACGTTGCTTGACTTAATGTTTCTGTGCACCACTGTCTGTTCCCATTCCTCATGAAGATATAGCAGTCCGGCAGCTATAGCTCTCACAATTCTGTACCTTTGACCCCATCCTAGCACTCTCTTTGGCTTTCCAAATATCATCTTATCCAGGCTTCCATTTGGCATGTAGTCATAAACTATGAAAAATTGTTTTCCCTGCCTGCAGTATCCTCTTATTTGCAAGAGATTACGGTGCGGTAAACGACCCAGACTTGAAATCTCTGCAATAAATTCCTTCACTCCTTCGTTGGTCTCTCTAAGGATGCATTTTACGGCAACTTCGATGCCATTTGTAGGAAGGACTCCTCTGTAAACCCGACCGAAACCTCCGGAACCCAAAAGACTTTCGTCTCTGAAGCCATTGGTTGTAATATGGAGGTGCTTGTAGTTAAATCTGTGAGGCCAGAACTCCATCTCCCATTCTTCAATAACATCTCGATGGTGCTTTCTCTTCAACTGGAAAACCGCTGCCGCAACCACGAGCAAGAACAGAAGCACCAAAGTTGTAGTAATGCCGGTTATAAGTCGTGAGCTGGAATTTTTGCGTATAAAAGAAGGAAGATGAGATATATCTAGGACGGGTGCAGATCTATTTGTGCTGAAGCTCCAAGCAAGAATACAATGCTCTTCAACAACGGTACCTGTAGCTGCAGAGAAACCAACGTACATTTCATCCTGAACAATGTTTGAAAGAGTCATATTTTTCAAGGATATAAGAGGCTTTGGCGGTCGAAATGAACCAGCCTGTACCATTGTAACATTGAGCTGCTTTTGCATATGATCGTAGTCAATCCAAGCTTGAATATTTCGTCCGCTGTTGAGATCCAGTTCATGGAAATCATTGCCAATCCAGTAACCTGCAGTGTGAGATTCTATAGAGGTTAGGCCGTTAAGATCCACACCTACGTGATTGTCGTCGATGTCTTGGAATTCCATTCTTGATTGTGTCGAACTCGATGGCGAATAGATGATTGTAGGCCTGCCCTATGCTCGAAGTATTGAACAAACCCAAGAATTGAATCGTTAAAACCCCCACGGGATACTTGTGAGCGGTTATGAAAAACACCATTTCTTGCCCGCTTCGTGCACGATCGGAAGAATAAGGAACGATGGTGAATACGAAAGTTGTACTGAAGGATAAATTTGAATCTTTCACAGGCACAGGTTGCGTATATAAAGCACGCCCAGAAATGTGTTGTGATTGATTGGTGAGGCAGATGGCATTGGAATGGATTGAAACATTGCCAAGTAAAGTGACCGTTGAAGCATTGAAATGGTTGAAGATAAAGCTAGTGCTGGCGTGCGCAACGGGCAGGACTAGGGCGAAGAGGAGGAGGATAACAAAAGCCACTATACCTGCCATTTTGATATCTGGGCGAACTCACACTGGCTAGTTTCCTAGCTTCAATCATCAAATGTGCAGACGATAAGAGTTCCTAATACCTAATTAATTTGGAGGGGATGGAGAGGGTCAGAGAACAAATTAAATAGGGATAAATGTATATCATACTCGAGGTGATGGTTTTAACAACAACAACATAAATTTTAACGTCCACGAGACTAAAAATAGCCTATGGGATAGCAAGACAACTCAAGTAGATTTAAGTAGTACTGTTCGCTTTTTGTGTACGCTGATGATGAGCCCCCCAATTGCTCAATGTACTCTTCATTGAATAGGTTATGCCAAGAACTGTCACATATAGTATCCGCAAATTTATCTCTGCTATCCTTGTAGGCCTCACATTCTAGAATAAAGTGCTGTTCAGTTTCCACTTTCCCAGAATTGCAAAACCTACAAATTCTCTCTTCCCAAGACTCCTTTGGCCTCTTCCAACGCCCAGTCTCACAACGAAGTTGGTGAGAATTGGTTCTCAGCTGAGCAATAAGAATTTTAGCCCTCCAAGAAATGTTGGCTCCTATGTACGCTTTTTGGAGTTGATCACAAGTGGGGTTGAACTCATTTATATAATATAGCTTCTTCCTCCCGATCTCGCTTCCCCAATTTCTCTTGTAGAATTTCTCCATAACAAAGACTTTTATTTCTTTATTATTTATGGGGCACATATTGAATTGAATATTCCATTTACTCATCCATTTGATGTTTTGTTGCATCCATGTCCTTTTTCGCTTACATAGTGTGTCACTAAAAACAACTTTAGACCATCTATCCTCTTCCATTTTTTTGATTCTTTTTAAATAGCTTAAAAGGCGAACCATAGCAACCATTTCACTTAGCATGATGTCATATGAAACAGTGCTTTTGATTTTAAACTTGCTTGTAATCAAGCGCTTTTGGATTCCTTCGATTTGTTTCCATTGTGCTATAGTAGTGTTGTTGGCCCATAATTCGCACCCGTAAAGAACAAGAAGATTGAACAAGGTTTGAATAGTTTTCCAATACCACAACTCCGCTTCACGGCACTTACTCTGAAGAGCATAGAAAGCCTTCCACCCACCTAATGTCCTTTTATACCTGCAGCTAGACCAGCTTAGCTTTTTGTTGAAATCGATGCCAAGGTATTTATAATCCTCAACCTCTTCGAGAAGACTTCCATTGTAATAAAATTCATGTTGATGCTGTTTTTTATTATTAGAGAAAATCATAACCTTAGTCTTGCTGATATTGCCTTACATCCCCACCATTTTGCAAAAGCGTTCAAGAGAAGATAGATGGTCTTGCAAACCACAGGCAGATTTGGCAATTAAAATGAGATCGTCCGCATATAAGAGCAGCTTTATAACAAATTCACCTAGCTGGATGCCTTCACCCTTTTGCATGTTTAACCACTCTTCTAGTTTGTCAATATATAAACCAAATAAAGTAGGAGACAAAAGGCAGCCCTATTTGACCCCGATATAGCTCCTAAAACATTCTGAAATGCCATCAACAATAGGGGAGGGGTCAAGATCGTGGAAGGGGAGAGGAATTCGGTGTTGTGCACCCTAATTTTATGGGTACACAGTTTTGGGACAACGATTTAGTTGTTTTCACTCCTTGGATTGGACTGGTCGTGCTGACATTGCGTATTGAATGCGCATTTATCACGTTCTGTGTCACCGGTATTTTCGTCAGTACACGGTATGTTTTTCTAGAATCAATTGGGGTGTTTTGTGCCACAGCCCAGTTTCTAAATACAAACGCAAATCCTTTCTAGTAGTCGAATAAAATAAGCGGTTCGAGCAAGATACAACTTTCGCGGAAATGGTTGCGTGCAAATCCAAATTTGTAAACATGACTCAACTTTACTCTAGCAAACATCCAATCAAAGAATATGCTACCTTGCAAGTTGTGTACTTATTTATGATGGATGCAAGTCATTTAAGTTCAATACCCACTTTAAATCCGTACAATCTTTTAAATGCTTAAACTTCAGTTCATAGCCCAACGGATACAAATGCAATCTATCACAAAATTTGGATGACACATTTCACATGAATTTTTGGAATTGAAATTTTGATGATAATTGGCACAGATCATTCCTAAATACATTATAAAAATAATTTTTCATTAGTCATATCACTCTATGTTTAATTACCTCAATGGATGACCAAAAAAAATAATCACAAACAATCATAATACTTACAACTTCACTTATAATATCGAAACTCTTTCACTTTATAAAGCTCTTCTTATCAATAAATTTTATATAAATTACATTTATATATTAAATATTAATTATTATATAAATATTATATAATTTAATATTTTTATACATAAATATTATTTTATATAATAATATATATTCTAGTATAGTTTTAAATTTTTAAAAATCGAAATTGTGGGAAAAAAAATTTAATTGGCGAAGACAGACAATTAGAGAAAAGAGTACTAGAGTTTGCCACGCATGGTAGGCGGCAAAATTTAAGTGAGCGGGATATGTTGGTAAGTTTGACGGAAATAAACTGCACCGCGCGTGCCAAGTAAATTGCACTGCAACGCGTAATTTATAGTCAAATTTATGTCCTTACGTATTGAATGACAAAGTATTAGGCCGAGGTTTACCGATAAATTTTGCACGATTTGTAGCACAGAGAAGTCTTAAAATAAGTGATAAAACGGAAGAGCTAAAAAAAATCCTTCAAAAACGACTAATAACTACGTTCGGCATCACCCCCTGTCAATAATAATAATATCTCATAGTATACATAAGAATAGAATAGTCCCAATTGAAGGCGGGATGGAAAACTGCAAGGTATCGAATGAAGGAAAGAAAATGTTCGCACGCAAACTCGAACATTTTGTAAATGCCTTGAAAAACAACCATCTTAACTGTGGTTGCTTTTGTTGTCTTTTTAACGAGTTTCTAAAATGGCCGTGTATAAGAACCCATTACTTATATGAACTATCATGTGACATAATGGACAAGGTAAGATTATCTTAGCCATGGCCGTTTCTTGTTCGATTCTTCCTCACCAATATTTTTTATGTCAATTAATATTTATTATGTGTTTTTGAGTTAATTTAATGGTGAACAATATGAGTTTCTAGAATAGACCTTAAAAATTATGTGGGAGGTAAATATTCTCACTTGTCATCTCAATATAACTATCTCTAGTTTAATTAATGCAACGTAGGTTATAAGAGTAATTTGTTTGTATCAAATTTGTAATCCAAGCTGAAATGAATGATGTTGTCGATTCCATATTTTATCTATTAACATTTAGATATTTCACGTATACTTAACCATGTAATTTTAAACATATACTAAAATTTTATTTTCTAAAAGTTTCTCACATGAATTTATAAAATATTCATCAATCAATAAAGAGAAATGCCTTGGAAGCTTTTTCAATCATGTAAAATTCTCAAGATGTCTTTGTATCTTCAAATCCTAACTTATTTTATAATTGCAATGTACAACTTCCCCTTTTTATATAAGAAACTTCTGCTCCAACATTAAAAAAATATATCTCATTATTTTTTTTAATAATTATTTTTAAAATATAACTTATTAATTCCATCCCTTATCTTCATTTAAGGAAAATTATAAATTATCTATCAAGTTTGAAAAAATTAAATCACAGTCAAGTCAATTCCTTACCATCCATGTAAACTATTGTGTAGTATATCCACACACAAAATCGGGAATCCATAACTCATTCATGAAACACAACTTTTTAAATCACCCTTTCATTTTGATCTATGCCACTATAAATTGATTGACATTTCTTCATATTGAATTGCACAATTTATAATATAAGAACATATTTGAAAATTTAATCTTTTATGGCATGTATAATTGGACCATATCAATCAAAATTTCATAATTTAGAGTTACATTTATTTTTTAAGTCTAAACAACTTTGATTGTAAGTAGCTAAACATAATAATTAAATCATTTTTTTTACTTCTTTTAGAAGTATATATACAATTATATTTATACTTAAACACAATAGGTCAAATTTAATTTAAAAGTAATATACAAACCAAAAATATTATCATAATTATTAATTATTAAAAACTTAAAATTGTTTACGTGACATCATTGTAAATAAATGCATTTATCTTTCTAAGTAACAATACAATTTTCAATGAATATAATTGTCTATCCAAAATAGCTATAAGTGAATAAGTGTTCATAAAATAATCCATTTGAATTATTTAAAAATCATCATTAATACCGAAAAACTATATAAGAAAACAAGAGGGAGAACATAACTCAAGGGTTTTTCTTCCAACCCCCAAGCCTTTCAAATTCCTTGCACACTTATGATATATTGAGAGTGGACCTATGCTTCAATGAACATACAAGATGTAGAGAATTGATAAAGTAAGAGATAATCTATGTAAATAGAAAAACTAAGCATGCACCTCCCCAAAACAATGTAATACAAGAAAACATATGCATTCCAAGTCATGTACTAATATACTTCTAACTATAGATAATTAGTTATCCTTCCAAACTTATAACATAAATTCTCAAGTTATTTAATAATTTTATAAGCTTCAAATTGATCAATATTAAGATTATATAACATTAAGAACCTTATTAGGTCCCAATACACATAATAATAAACAATATACATGTATCATACATAAAGCATAACTCCAAGCGAAGGTGTAACTAAAGATCATAAACATGTTTTATTATAAGGTGTTTAACTCCAAAATATATTTTGACATCCAAAAGTGTTGGACTATTATTAATGAGTTTAGCATTGTCAAGATGGAATAAATATACAAGATGGTTGATTATTTTCCAAAAAGGAATATATTATAATATGTAGATAGAAGTACAAATGATTACATTCCACTATTATTATATAATAGATGATAAGGATCCTAACACCTAATTTTTAATATTTTATGCTAAAATTAATCTTTAAGGTAAGATCTCATTTCACGAGATGAAATGATAAACAACCAATCTAGTGTGATTTTTTCCCAAATCCAAATCCAAGATATATGGAGTTTCAATAATTCAATAAGGGTTATCATCCAAAATCAGTAGTAAAGTTTAATAAGGCCTAATCAAATTAACATAATATAAGAGTTAGGTATAAGCCTTAACATTTGATTTATGTGATAATAATATCCAAACAAAGAATCATGTTATGAATGTAAATATGTTTAAGATTATTTATCTTTTAGATTAAACTCATGATCTAGTTCCATTTAAGGTCACTTAGATATCGAAGATCAAAATTTTATGGGTTCCATAACAATGATTAAATAAAACACATTCAATTTGTAAATTATTTTCCTGATCCATGTATAGTACATATATGATAGTAAAAGTTAGAAGTGTTTCATTTAATTTATGGATAATGTTATCAGAAGCTTCTAACATAAGGATTGATGATGTAAATAATGTAATGCTTAAATTTTTTAGGTGATCAAACAAGACTCAGTCAAAATGGATTATCCACTACTCAACTCCTTTATTACAATTTCATCTATGTTTACACAAAAAGCACACTAAGAAAAATTGGTTCCACAATCAAGTTGATCCAATATTCTAGTTATAAGACAAACCTAAATGATATGTCTAAGTATAAAATTTTAGAATCCAATGCTACCCATCATACTATAGATTTGCAATGTATTATTAGGTAACATTTTCAATCTAAGGAAATGAATATTTTCAAAGAGTTAAAGTCATAAGTTGGTGAGAATAATATACCTCCTAAAGAGCTCATAAGGATTAAAAAATAATAACCTAAATGATTAAATATTCATAAGATAATTATAATTGACCTCATCCCTACATCATACTCTACATGGAGAATCAATCAATAAGTTTAAGACCATTGTAGATATCCACTTCTCATAAGAACTTTTATGATGAACACACTCTACAAAAAGTTAAGGATGTACTCCACCATATTAATTTAAAAGACAATCTCCCATAAAAGGTAGGGTTAATTGAGTATATTTAAAATCACAATATGGTAATTAAGCATTACTATGGAACACTAAACATCATCTTGGTATTTCATCGCACACATGCTAAGGTCATAATGAATAGAAAACCATGTTGAATCACATAAGCCATCTCATAATAGTGTTCATAGAGATTCATTACAATAAAAAATTTAATGAATATATGACCTTTTTTTATTTGACCAAGTTATTTCCACTTCATATAATTTATACACTTTTACTATATCCTTAATAGCTTATATTTTTGATGTAAAAGACTATCCATAAGTTAATGTAACTAATCACTATAAGTTAACCTTTCACATTATAAATTTATAATGAATATGATAACTATATCAAGGTTAATTATATATTGTAGGGTTAGTCAAAATAATTCCACCCTTATTTTGGAATGATAATATTATATTTCAGCCATCTAAATTACCACTATAATATAACTTATGGTAATTTTCCATAATCTATTTTTAATTCAAACTTAATTTGGTGAATATGTTATATGTCTTTGATATTTCACTCCTATAAAGACTTAGAGTAGTATAAAGGATAGATTCACAGCTCCCTTTACTGCAATATATTAATTTGGAAGATGATTACTGAACTTGTAAAATATAATCTTATCATTATTGTACAAGGTTAATATTGGCATGGTATATCAGCTAACCACATAGCAAATAATTTGTACATGATAAAAATATAAAATATGAAATATAAAAATGCAATGACAAATTTTATATATTAATTTAATTTTATCATATTACGATATCCTATAATTCTAATCCAACTGAAAAAATAAGAAAAGTATGAAATGAAAAATAGAATTACCACTTATTTTCCATCATTATGGTTGGTAAAAGATTATGAATTTTCAAGAATAAATCAAACCATGAAACTTCCAATACTCTGTCAATATATATTATAAACTGTAAATCAAGTGAGATGTGAAAATCTTTGGACAGATAATTTGACATGTATCTAGCACATTTGATTTAAATATGTCCCTTATTGAGCAGGAGGATAAGGGGAAAGACTTTTTATATGGATGGATGAGTGTAAGAGTTTAGTTCTAAGGATGATTGTGCAATCTTCAATGCAGTGATAGTTTATGGTAAAGTGCCATTGAGCATAAAGTTGTGGTGTTGTCCCATTAGCATTTTTTAAGAAGTATATTGAATAAAAATCCACTTTTAAGACACTTCAATTAGAGTAATATAATCTTCATGACATTTTCGTCCATCACCGGTCTTAATCTCATGACATTGTACAATAACAATCAGCTGAAAGAGGTCAAATACATTTTGTTGTTACTGTACACAACTCTTTTTTATTTACGCTAACACCTTAAAAATATACTCCCAGTTTATGTTCATCACCCAAAAAAAAATGAACATATAACACATGAAAAGAAATGTAATTTTTCAATTGTGGTTGAAAGTGTCCTGACAATTTCATACGGAACAAGAAGGCTCACTGTAACCAGCGCACACAAACTCAGTAAGTGCCAGTGTGGCACCTATAGACCTCACCATCCTCAACAACTTTAAAAAGCTGTTAACGGTGAGCTCGTCGTTATCCTGCCGTCTACCCTAAACTAATGTCCAAATGGAAACACCCAACGTTTCTAACATGGTAGGATCTACATGCTATGCATATTGTTTCATGATTTGAACTTTCACAGTGGTATGATTAGGCATGCTGGGCAATCCCGTGCACCCATTTGAGAAAACAAAGTGTACTGTGTCTACGTATAATCTGTCCAAGTGCCCTGCATCTACGTATAATCCATCCCATGAATGCATTTGATCGAGCACGAGATCGGGCAAAGAAAGAAGGAGGAAGTGTTTTCGGCCAGTGGATATTCCACACGTTACTGACTGATATAGTCCTCTTCCAGATCTACCTTAAAGTTTATTCTGAGTTCTCAGAAAGATGCACCAAATAGTAAAATGCTTTGAATCTCGTTGACATTCATTTTTTATGACATCAATATGTTCCCCATTTAATTATCCAATGAATGCATCATGCAAATACTAAGCCATGTTCCTCAATAAGTGCAGGTCATTGATAGATCAGCTTGCACAAAACTCTCTAAGAACTGATTCACGCTTACCAGGTTCAATATCACAACCCAAATTTACGCTCCTATTGTGTTATTCACATTCTATGAGACCACATGCCACTTGAGAACTATGTCAAACAATTTACAGTTTGTCATAGTAGAGCTAAACTCCTAGCAAAGGTTGAGTTATTGGATTTACGTTTTAATAAAAGCTTCCACGCCATCTTTAACAAACTCATTTTATGCATACGCAACAATCCATTCTCACCAATGAACTCACATTTCTTATAATTTCGTAAAGGAATGTGAATTTTTTGAAAAAATTCATCAATGAAACTTGTGCTAAGAACCATTGAAGTTGTATCTGAGTTATTCTCTATGTGACTGAAATGAGAAGACCATTAACAGTATAATATGCCGATGTTAAATTATTTTCACCATAAAATCCATTAGAGTTGATATTTTATTATGAAGCACTGCTAAACGAGGAAGACATTTAGATTTACATACCTACCAATTACATGTGATTCTGATTTTGGGCATGTCCTGCTTAAGACATGCAAACTATTTTACAAAATTCCTTAATGAAATTTATGCCTTAGACTGTATTAATATCCTTTCATTCTCTGTCTTCAACCTATGCATATCATATAATATATGATCACAGAAGTTTGGTTGCACTAATCTTAATGATGCTGCTTTGCCAATTTGCACAGAATGGTAAGAAAAAGGAGCAGATGGTGGTCGACTTGATTTAAAATCGGTTGTGGGTGGTTTAGTTGTAGTCCAATAGCTGACCTTAATTACATGATAATACTCTCAAGTGGTTATGATGGCACTATCTTAACAGTTTTAAATTTCAAATTTATTCAAGAAATGGGTTCTGAGAATAGTGCCTTAACAGTTGTGTTTTTACAATGGAATTGTATCTTTCATTTTCTTCCTGAAAATTTAATGACCTCGAGATGTTCAAACCTTGTTGATAAATGTTGATTGAGTTCCCACATTTTATTTTATTTTTTCCATTTTTTAAATCCTTTTATATGACCTGCATACTCATTTATATATGATAAATCGAGTTTTATGATGCATTTTATTATGTTTCCTGTTATTCCTACTCGAGCCTTCATTGAATTCTCTCTCTTTTGGCTGACGTTTCAGAACATGGAAGCTCATACTTTTATGTTTCTCTACACATATATTACTACCATCACATTAGTATTTTTAGAGGCCAAAATGTTATGGCTTTGTGATAAATTATTATATCTAGGATTAGATTCATATTCTAAAATGCCCCATTCATTAGACACATTATTACCATGTCAAACTACCAACCATGATCTCAGCTAAAATATTTGCTTGCTTGGTCTGCGAACTCATTACGTTCAAGTCTGTGTCACATTGCACCTGCTTCTAAACATAAATTATTCCAATTCTATCCATCGAAGAGAGTTTCACATCAAGATATAGAGGGATAGAAACTGAAATAATTTGATTGTCTAAATAATCTAATGTTTCCACTGCATCTACATGCACTTCACTTGTATCAGAAATTGAAAAGTATATATTTTAAGCAAAGTATGAAAGTAAGCAAAAGTGTATATTTTAAGCAAAATATGAGAGTAAATTGCTTACTTTGGGTACACTTGAACAAATCCTTGTTCCTCTAATGACCTACAACTGCAAAATTAACGAAAGCAAATTGAATTCTCTCCTATTATAGATTTTGGTAGTTTAAATATCGTCCACGATTTACATTCCTGCCAAATTTCAACCTACAATTTATGAACATTCATTGTTCGAATGATGTCAATAAAAAACACAAAAATATAAAGATATACAATTCGAATCTAGAGCAATGATATCCTCAAACTCTTAATTAGTTTTGCATTCCAAAAATAACCCCCAACCACGTAAGCTTTTTCTATGACTACATTATCTACAAAAGAGTAATAGGATGTAGTGATGTTTCAGGGAAGCTCACACACCTTTCTAACTTATACCTAAGTTTAAGGCATGCAGATATTTTAATAGAATGCCTCAATGGCCATCTAAAACAATGTTGAAACTACTTTTAAGTTATAATGACTGCTAGGTGGATAAGGCTACAAGATAACGGTAATATGAAATAAGGGTAATATGAAATATCATCTCCTGCCAAGTATTTAATGAGCATTAATATTGAAATAATAACACTAGGTGCACATAGCTTAAAGCCATCATAACATAAAATATTTTTATTAGAAGTTTACATAATTATAAAATGTAAACAACATGGTCAATATGGTCACTTAACTATTTCCCACGTAAATTTATCTCATCTTACACATGACATTTTTATCATCAATGTTATGCCCCTAACCTATCGCATGTATTAGGATAGGAATAGCCGACTTATGGCTTACTTATCCCTCTTTGATGCTATATTATATTTTCTATGCATTCATTTGGTTAGTAGGTCAGCCTATGAAGTAACCATGGCCTAGATAGACTATATATAGGAGGTAGTGGGTAATTATTTATCATCATATTATGAATTCTGCTCTTATTGAAGCTTTTGGAGGTTGCCCCCTCGAAGTGGCTTGTCTATTATCATATATTCTGATATATTTCAGTCATATTTGGATCTATATCTACTATTATACTTTATTTTTGAAGTAATTTCATTACAAGTGGTATCAGAGCTACGCTTTGGGCAATCTTGTGGGCGAAACCCCAATTTTTTAAAATTTGGCTATATCTAAAAATTGGTTCCTAATATTTTTTAAATATTTTTAATGGATGTGTGAAATAATTAAATTAATCTTCCATTAACATTTCAACTCATTTGAATCTGTTTTACAAAATTTATCACCATTTTAGGTTTTTTCATAAAATTGCTCTATAGTGCACAATTCAAAGATTTTTTCTGAGTTATTTACATTTTTGGAAAGCTTATAAAAATTTGGATAGGTTATGTTCTTTGTATTTTATTATTTGAGTTTGACATAAGTCCAAAATAACTTAGTCAAAGTTGCGTCAAAAGTGCCAATTAGGGTCGACATCGTAAAGCCCTTTTATTGCAGGTCCACAAACTCAGGGCTGAGGAAAGGGTGCTAAAACTATAGATAAAACTCATAAAAAGGAAGAGATGGATTCATAAGGGGGATGTATTGGATACTTTATACCAGGGTTCTCTGACATAGATCACAAAGTGAGCCGGCTTGACTATAGTGTGCAAGTTATTCAAAGTGAGATGCAAGGCATACAATCTAATATGAAATCCATACAAGATATTTTGGTAGATATCACGATGGATTTGAAAAATAATCAGTCAAATCATCCATCTATCACTATTACATAACCCCATCAGGGTGGTTCTCCCAACCAGTCTACTTTAAATCCAACTACATTGCCATAGAGGAACCTGTTACCAAAGGTGGATATGCATAAATTTGATGGAAAAAATCCACTCAATTAGATCAACCAAATAGAGAATTTTTTTGATCTACATCAGATCCCAGGTGGACAAAAGGTTACCATGGCATCCTTGTATCTTGAACCAGATCAATTCATTTGGTATCGATGGTTGTGTGCTCAAAAGAAAAAGACGACTCTCAATGTCACCTAGTTAGTTTTTACAGAGGCACTGCAATTACACTATGGAAATAGTGTGATAAAGATTACTTTAGCCAACTTGAAAAATTGTGATAGATTGGTTGTTAAGGATTATATTCATCATTTTTAGAACCTCTCCTTACGTGTGGAGATAATTTTTGAGGAGAACTTGAATGACCTATTTTTGGGTGGACTCAAGGACCACATTCAACATGAGGTACACATGTTTAATCCACTTAAGATTTTTGATTCTATTAACATAGAACGTAGATATGAGGAAAAATTCATAGCCAATAAGAAGCAGCCATTTACTCACTTCAAATATCGTAGCATATCGACACCAACATTTCCTCCACCTACCAAATTGATATCTTAGCAAATTGAAGAGAAGCGTTCAAAAGGATTATGTTTTGATTGTGATAGAAAGTGGACCAAAGGACATATATGTGCTAAGAATAATTTATTCTACATTGAGGGATCTAATGAAGATGAAGAAGAATATGATGCCTCCAATGATGATGAGAAAGAGGTAGAGGAGGTACCTGAAGATTCCCAACCTAGAATCTCTTATCATGCACTTGCAGGTATTAGTACTCCACAAACTCTTAAGATGGTGGGTTTCCTCAAGAAACAAAAGGTGACAATGCTAATTGATTCGGGGAGCACACATAACTTCATCAACCATAAGTTGGCCACTTGATTGAACTGTTTCATCTACCTAGCACCAAAATTTTAGGTCATGAATGCAAATGGTGGCACAATTAATTATTCAGGGCAATGACATAGTATTAAGCTTTCTATGGGTGAGTACAATCTCAATTTTCCTATGTTTTTTATTACCATAGGTAGTAGAGACATTATTTTGGGAGTCCAATGACTCACAACCTTGGGTATCATTGAGATGAACTTCTAGGAACTATTCATGCACTTTCATTCTAGAGGTAGGAAAATTGGACTACGTGGATTACAGGAAAAATCTCCATAATTGATTAGTTCACATTAGATGACCAAAATGCTAAAAAGGGGGCAAAGAGAATTATTGCATGACTATATTCCATAGAAGTTCAACCCACATAGGCATCTACACATTTTGATCTATAGATGATTCTTGATGACTACCCACCTATTTTTGGGGCCATGCCAAAAGGACTACCACAAAAAAGAGAACATGATCATGCCATTCAACTACTTTCAGGGAGTCAATCACCAAATATCAGAACATATAGATATCCATATGCACAGAAGAGTGAAATCAAAAAGATGGTCCATGAGATGTTAGAGGCAAGGATCATCAAGCACAACAAAAGTGCATATTCATCACCAGTGGTCATGGTGTGGAAGAAGAATTACATATGGAGGATGTGCCCAGATTATAGGGAACTCAACAAGTACACCATAAAAAATAAGTTTTCTATTCCAGTAATTGATGATTTACTTGATGAGTTACATGGTGCTAATTATTTCACAAAATTGGATATTCGCTCAGGGTACCATCAAACTAGAATCAAGGATGAAGATGTTCATAAAACTATTTTTAGAATGCATGAGGGCCATTATGAGTTTTTGGTAATGCCCTTTGGTCTTACAAATGCACCATCTACTTTTCAGAGCTTGATGAACACTAGTTTTAGGCCTTTTTTAAGGAAGTTTGTGATGGTTTTCTTTGATGACATATTGATTTATAGTCAGACATGAGAAGCACATTTGCAACATGTGAAATAGGTGTTCATAGTTTTGGAGAAGAATTGCCTTTATGCGAATCCATCCAAATGTGATTTTGGAGTACACGAGGTAGAGTACCTAGGTCACATTGTTTCCCATGAAGGTCTCAAAGTTGATCCCTAGAAGATTAAAGCTATGATGGAATGGCCCATGCCAAAAACTCTCAAAAACCTCTGAGGGTTCTTAGGACTAACAAGTTATTACCAAAGATTTGTGAAAAGTTATGGCAGCATAGTAGCTCCATTCACTACATTGCTAAAGAAAGATTCCTTCCATTGGAATGATGCCACCACCAAAGCATTTGAGAAATTGAAAGTAGCCATGTGTACCACCCTAGTTTTGGCTACTCTAGACTTCTCAAAGAAATTCACTATTGAATGTGATGCTTCTGGATCAAGGTTGGGAGCAGTACTAATGCAGGAAGGAAGACCCATTGCATTTTAGATTCATTAATTCAAAGGTAAGAATCTACAAAAACATATCTATAAGAAATAAATGATGGCTATTCTTCATGAAGTTAAACAATGGAGGCCCTATATGATGGGTAGACACTTTAAGGTGAAAATGGATCATGATAGTCTCAAATACTTTTTGGAATAAAGATTATCATTTGAGGAACAACAAAAATGGGTAACCAAAATGTTGGGTTATGATTTTGAAATCATCTACAAGAAGGGTAAAGATAATGTAGTAGCAGATGCACTATCTAGATGGGATACATCCATAGAAGCATTACTTTGTACAATGTCCATGTTACAAGTAGATTGGGTGGATGAAGCTAGGTTGGAATGGGAGCAAGACAAGGATACATAGGTTTTGATTCAAAATCTCTAGAAAGGTACTTTAGCCTCTGACAAATTTGAATGGAAAGATAATTTCCTATGGTATAAGGGTAGGTTATACTTGCGTAAATATTCATAACTTAAGCATAAGATTCTTGTGGAGTTGCATGCATCTCCAATTAGGGGACACTCAAGGTTCTTGAAAACTTATCACAGAATTAAGAAAGAATTATTTTGGGAAGGACTCAAGGGATATGTACAAAATTTTATGGTATAATGCTTGATATGCCAATAAAATAAAGGTGAGACAGTTAAGACCCTGGGTCTGTTACAACTGTTAGCAATTCCTAGTAGAAGGTGAGAGGAGGTTTCCATGGATTTAATCACAGGGTTGCCTTGTTCTGAAGGTAAGAATGTTATCTCAATCATTGTGGATAGGCTTACAAAATATACCCATTTTTATCAAGTATAGTAGCATCTATTTTTTTTGAGGCAGTTCTAAAATTACATGAAACCCTAAAAATAATTGTAAGTGATCATGATTCTACTTTCACTAGTAATTTATGGACTAAACTATTTTTCAATTTGGGTATTTAGCTAGTTCATAGCTCATCTTATCACCCCAAATCTAACAGACAAATAGAAATGGTTAACAAATGTTCAGAGGGGTATCTCTATTGTTTTGTATCAGATAAATAGAAATGTTAGGTTAAATGGCTACCACTTGCAAAATTATGGTATAACACATCTTTCCATAACTCTTCTAAATTGTCTCCATTTATAGCACTATATGGTTACCATCCACATTCCATCACTTCTTCATTAAAGGTGCAAACTAAGGTTCAAGATGTGGAGGAGCACATTCAACATCAACAAGAGGTTTTGGCTAGTTTGAGAGAGAATTTGGCCTTGGCACAAAATAGGATGAAGAAATAAGTAGATCAACACCGTAGTGAGTGAAATTTTGAGGTGGGTGACTAGGTATTTGTACATTTGTATCCTTACAAGTAGATGTCCTTGAAGCAATAGAAAAAGGAAAACAAAATTGCTCATAAGTATTATGTCCCTTATCAGGTTCTGTAAAAAATTGGAAGTGTGGCTTACAAGTTTGAGTTACCTCATTCATCTTGCAAGCACCCAATATTTCATGTTTCTTATTTGAAGAAGGTCATTAGACAAAAAGTTTCAGCCCAGACAGAGCTCCCAGAACTAGATGAAGAGGGACGATTCATTTTAGAACCATAGAAGTTCCTCCAAACACATACTAAGAGGTTGAGAACAAGAGAGATTAGGGAATATGTAATCAAGTGGAAGAACTAGAGCAGTGAAGATGCATCTTGGGAAGGTGAAGATTTTCTGCAACAACATATAGAGTTGTTCAATGTTGAGGACAACGTTGGTTTGAAAGGGAAGGGCATGCTACGCCCCTAACCTATTACATGTATTAGGATAGGAATAGCCAACTTGTGGCTAACTTATCCCTCTTTGATGCTATATCCCATTTCTCTATGCATTTATTTGGTTAGTAGGTCAGCCTATGGAGTAACCATGGCCTAGATAGACTATATATAGGAGGTAGTGGGTAATTATTTATCATCAAATTGTGAATTCTGCTCTTATTGAATCTTGTGGAGGTTTCCCCCTCGAAGTGGCTTGTTTATTATCATATATTCTGATATATTTCAGTCATATTTAGATCTATTTATGATATTTTACTTTATTTTTGAAGTAATTTCATTACAATCAATGTGTCTTTTTGTTCTAGCCCTTATTCACAACTCTGTTATCTCTACTTGTATATTTAGATTCAAATTTGTGATCTTGATAGCTCACCAAAGCATCAACTTTGATATCTCTACTTATATATTTGGATTCAGATTTGTGATTTTGATAGCTCACCAAAGTATCAATGTATTTATTCTTTACCCAACCAAGATTATAAATATACTTGCAAATACATTTTCTTTGATGAAAAATTAAAAATATATTTTACATTTATTTGTGCATGTGATATTCTATAGTTTTCATTTCTTCATTGCACTATAGTTCCAACATAAACCATCGCAATATTTTATTTGTAAACTATTATATGGATGCATTTTTTTTTAATTATTCTTTAGACCTTTCTAGACATTTTAGAGTTCAATGGCACCCATGGAACCTAATATATAAATAATAAACAATTTTGTTTCAATAATAGTTTTCATATTTTTATTTTTGTTCTTGTTACAATAATTCATGATGAAAAAGATTATTGGAAGAATTTTTATTCCCCACACTGGGGTTTTTATAACTAATCTTACTATAGATTAGATATTATAATATATGTTTTCATAAAGCCTAATTAGAAATTTATGTAGTTTTGGGTTTTAAGTAAGGTCAAACTATAACAAGTATTACATTGCATATCTTTTATTGAGATATGTAGGGTCACAAACCATTGTTTGTGCTCATACACCTCATATACCATAATTTTATAGAATGAATTTATGAAATTTAGATTTGTCAGTTTGTAGGTTCTTTCTCAAATACATTAGTCCTCGATAGAATGATTACAAAGAAACCTCGCATATTACTATTGGAGCTAAACAAGGTTTTATTTTAATTTAGAATATAAGTTGCATGAGGTAGAAGAAAAGATGGAAATAGTTCTAATCTCAAAAAAATATTGTCTAGAAAAGAATCAACATAAAACTAATTTTATATTAAAATCCATTAAAATAGATCATGTGTTACAAAATGTAATATAAATTTATCTTTGGTTTGAACATATTGGTCAAGCTAATAATAAAATTATACATTTTTGAATTCAAAGTTTTCCTTGGATTGTGACTGGATTTTTTCCCTGGGGTTATTTTGCACAAAGATTACCAAACATATAGTTAAAATCATTAGAGAGTTTTTCCATGCTTAGTTTCATGTTCATTTCTTCCAAAATTAATCTTCGTATTCTAACCATAATTAAAAATGTCTTAAATACACATTTTTGGTTGATCAATCCCTTTTGCATAAACCTTCTACCTCAAATGTCAAGATTAAAATCTTGAAAAGCATAGTCTTCAATACTATTTTCATGACAAAAGCTTTCATTGCTATGAAGTTTTAGTATTAAGTAATATTCACCATGAATAAATTTATAGTGTGGATTTTTTATATAGCCAATTCAAAAAGAGTAAAGAAGGAATTCCACTTTGAAGAACAAATATCAAAATAAAAATATATATCCAAACTCTTTGATTGGTTTTTCCTTCCTTTGGCACACCATTTTAGTTTGATGGAAACTAATACTTTTAATATTTTTTAGTTCATAGATAATATCTGATGTTGTAAACCATAATCCAAACTAACTTGTATGTAAATTGATGTATGTTGGCAACTAATGCTTTGAATATTAAATGTTCAATATTTATGATGGATGATCCACAAGGAAATGACTTCTTTAAAGGAATTTATGTTCAGGCAAAGTAAATTGGATGAACTTTTATCTATTACTGCTGACAGTTAATTTTTTAATTTGATTCTTATTTTTTGATAGTAATCAATTGTTATATTGATTCATTAAGGAGGAATACAATAGAATTCAGTCATCATTGAATTCATGCCCTACCATCAAGTTTTAAAAAGTCATAAGAGGGTTTATATGGTGCACTCACTAGTGGGGGTGGGATCCCCACTAGCTCAGGGAAAGCATTATGTGGCCACCACTATCCTATAATGTAATATGGGTGGGAGTTTGATTATTTTCTAAATATAGATGCATATGAGGGGTCAACCCAAATATATTTAATTATGCTCCATATATTGGCCATGCCAAATTTAATATTATTTTTTCATTTGTGTAGTACTCAATATGTTCAAACTTTACATCCACTTTGTTTTTTTTTATGTTGTGTTTTATATTTTAGTGGGAGGGGGTGAAGCAAAGCTAAGGAGATGAGGGTGTCAATGACCCATGAAATGTGTTTATCTCTAAAGATGTACGAGAACCATTGGATATACTTAATTATTGTTCATTCATCAAGTTCATATATGTTTCTTTTTGTATTCCTATAATAGTCAATTAATAAAAGAAAATTGGCCCAATTTGTGATTTTATACATTGTTTTTTATTTTAGATCGTGGGGGCATAGTGGTGCCATATAATGAGGGTGATAATGACCCCCAAATTAATTTATCTCCAAAAATACGCATATTTGTTTAAATTAATCTTATTTCCTTCACCATGCTCATATATATTCCTTGTTCCATGCATATTTGTATTGATGTGTATATATTAGCCATTGTGGCATGACAAAGTGGAGGTAGACAAGCTTGATGAGGATGTTGATTATTATGTCAATGATAATTATAATATTGAATAACTTCTAGATGCCTTGTAATCTGATCCAAAGGAGGAGGAATTCAAACATGTAAGAACGTTTTCTTTTTTTTTTAAGACATTTTATTTTATTTTTTGATTTAATCACTTTTTTATGCATATAACCTAAAATAGATTTTTGGTTGAATGATAGTTTTTAATATAATATTTTATTATATATATATATGTGTGTGTGTGTGTGTGTGTGTGTGTAAGGCAAAGCAAGATTTTAACTATTGCTTGCCACACCTATGAAACACATTTAGTAATGATGGTGATCATCCATTTTGGTCATAAGATAAATTGAATAAACATTGTTTTAAGATTCATGATTAGAAACCCATTCTAAGGAGGTCTTTAGGGCATGATGGTAGTGGTAAAATTAATTTGATGGGAAGATAATACACTAAAAGACAAACAAAATGCAAGCCAATAGACTAACTCTTAATAAATCAAAGCATCACCAAGTGAGATAGGTTAAAAATATCATAGATGGAGAGGAAGAATGTTTCCCATTTACGTAATCTCAGTGAGATATGCTTGAAGGTTATTAATTAATATATTATTCCATATAATTCAATTGAAAATTTGGAAATAAAAAGGCAAGCCTACATAAGGTAGATAAATAATTATCAATAAATGGAGATTAAAAGAAGAAGGGTGGAATAAGGGAAAGGTGTAAGCAATAGTGGATTTCATGTTAGATGCAATTTATTTAATTGTTTACATGCAATAAAATTTAATTTCATATTTTCAAATATTAAATTTTATATTTATTCATTAGTCACCATCATAAATTAAGAGAGATGATCCTCAAACCAATTCTTGTGATGATGATGACACTACATTGAGGGATTAACTTTTATGGAAAGGTAAATGGATTTTTAAGAGTAGCAACAAAAAAATTGGTAACAATGAGATGCCTTTGGTTTCATGAAACCCTACCATTTAATATTTTAGACATTTTGGTTTTACCATTTTTATTCCATTTAGTTTAATTGAGCCCTACCATTATATATTTTTATTGTGTTGTATCTTACAATTTGGTATAATAATTAGATGAATATTATATGACATTGTCCAAATAATTATGATTCATTTCGTGGTGGTATGATATTCACTTTTTATTTAGTAAATCAATAATTTTTTCTTCATGTTGGTGTCTTATTCTTGCTTTTCATCAAACTTTATAACGTTAAAAATTTTAAATATAGGCATCATTATGGGATGGTGACATATACACATAATCACATTCATTTCTCATCCACTTCCACTTTATTTTCCTTGATAAGATGTTTCATGGTAATTACATGAAGATGGATATTACTTGGTAGCTATTGCCTTGGACATGGTTCTCTCTCTCTCTCTCTCTCTCTCTCTATATATATATATATATATATATATATATATCTGTGTGTGTGTGTGTGTGCGCGCGCGCGTGTGTGCGTGCGTGCATACGTGTGTGTGTGTGTGTGCTTGTGTGTGCATATATATATATATATATATATATATATATATATATATATATATATATATATATATATATATATATATATATATATATATATCTCTGTGTGTGTGTGCATGTGTGTGCATATATATATATATATATATATATATATATATATATATATATATATATATATATATATATATATATATATATATATATATATATATATATATATATATATATATATATATATATATATATATATATATATCTATGTCTGGGTGTGTGCATGCACACACACACGCATTTGCACACACACACACACACACATTTTGTCATGATACGTAATGATACATATTATTTGGACATGATATTTTAATACAAGTTTTCATGTATGAATTGTCTTGGATTAGAAGTGTTTCATTTATCTATGATTTAACTATTGATTTGATGGTCAATATTGAATTTAATGATGTATTTCATGATGATGCATGGTTAAATGATGTAATGATGTTCACATGAAATCATGCAATCATGTTTATATGTATGATATGCAATGATGTTGATATGTAATATATCATGTACATGATTTTAAATTATTGTATTTATGATGTTATAAATGTTAGTAATCATGTGTACATGTTCACTAGTCACTATGTATGTTGACAAGTAATCATTGTGGGATGGAGTGTAATATATGATTTTCTACACAACCTATCTTTTTCCATCCATTTGTCTCATTTAAAATCTTTATTTAGTAATGAAACTCACACAAAACTTTAGTAAATTTATATGGAGAGTGTTTTGAGGAAGAGGAATAGGGAGGGTGAGAACTACAACAATACAAAAGATCATATCGATCATGCTGGAGGTATAGAGTCATCATAATTTTTGTTGTTTTTTCATATTTATAAATAATTTGGATATTTTAGAGCTTGTATATGGGTGGTTTATTATCACACCTATGAAATACATTTTAGTATTATTGATGGTTACACTGTGATGGTCTATTTTTTTCTCAAACATAGGTGAAGTGTCCTTAAATTATCAGGGCTAGACATTTTATAAGATGACATTTTATTAAAAATATCATTTGGCTAGCAAAACTATCCCAACATTTTTGTTCTCTTATGATCAAATGAGGATGTGTTAAATTTGATTTGATCTATGATTTTATAGATCTATTTGAAAATGGTTTGTTGGTTTGGTTTATTTGTCATTTAAGTTTTAACTGTTATATCTGTAGTTCTATTTTACTCAAAATTACTAGTTTACCCATAAAATACATATCTACAAGTTAATTTGAGACTTTAATTTCATTGTGGCTTACCCTATTGTGAATAAAATGTAAAGGATGAATATCAAGAAATTGAGTTCTATAATGCAATGTCTCACAAGATGTTTATAAGGAGTGGAGATGTATTTAATATCTATGGATTAATTATTTCTCTTAATTTTGAGCCACATGTATCCCTTAAATCTCTTTTGTGTAGGGTTTATTAGACTTACTTTAATATTTTGTGATTACTCTAGTTTTAATTGTGATTTTTTTAGTTCAACTTTTTTGGTGAGTCCTAAGGTGCGTTTAATAAGTTTGCATCTTATGGAACCTTTTGATTTTTTGTCTATAGATTGGATTGATTTTATAAGAATGATGGGCTACACAATATGGCTTTAGTGAAATAAATTTTTATATTTCCAAAGTTCCCAGCCTACAATGGCTAATCTTACCTTTAAATAAATTAGAAAGTAAAATTTACCTCTTGTTTGTGTGTATATTTTTAGTTATTTTGTGAATGTTTGAGTTCCATATTGTTGTTGATTTATTCAAATAAAATAGTAAGGTCTGAATTGTTGGTTTGACATATACTCATTATCTTTTAATATAAGTTCTTCTTGGTAACTACATTTTGTTTATAGAAACTATGCATATAGATTTATATGAGCATCTAATGGCTTTGCAAAATAACAATTTGTCAATGCATGAGGTTATTAGATGTTCATTAAAAGTGACATGGTTATCTCTTTGTGAATGTGAACAATCACAAGAAACATGAATTACATACATCATCATTATCTCAATTGGTAAAATATCTCTACCACCTACATGTAGATTAAAGAGATTCACGTCCTATATTTTATACTAAAATGTTTATAACTTTGAAACATGGTTAGTATCACATTTCATAAAAAAAACTAAAGAAACATTGATGTTCATTGTTATGTTACAAATTGTATCTAAGAGGATGTATGTTTCTTACATTAGTGAGTGCTCAAAATTAACTAATTAAATTTGAAATTTAGCACTAACTTAGAAAAATCAATTTTAAAATATCTTACTTATGAAACTACACATCAAGTTTGTTGTAGATTAATGATACATAGAATTTAAGTGATCAAAAAATGATTTACTCACATCCATAATTATGGAACTATAATTTCAACTATATTCAAATTTTTATGCACCCTACCAACTTTTCTTCATGGTGGTTTAAGATGAGACTTCATTACTTCTACAAGATAGTACACAAATATGATAATACTATCTATACACAGTGTTAGAATACTCTTGTTTAATTTTTTCATAAATAAGTATGTCTTGTGTATGTTTACCTATAAAAATGGATGTTATCTTCCTCAATAATGAAATAGGATGCCTTTGTTGTTGGATAATCTTGAGAATGTAGAATAGGTATGAAAATTCATAAACTAAAGAAATTATACATGAATGTTGCATATTTAAAGTAATACTCTATTTAAATCTTTAATTATACATGTGGTTGTATTTGAAATTATGAGTTTTATATGTTGTCCTAAAAAATGTCTATATTTTTAGTTTTATATGAAGTGTGCTCTGACACATTATCTTTTTTTGCAGAAATTTGGGGAATATATACTAATAATAAGTTAATTTTTATTGGATATACACACATGTTATGGTGGCCTATTGAATTTACCTATTTTTTCATGTCATGAATTTTGAAATAATGTATGTTTGATATGTAAACTAGACTTGGCTATATGGACTAGTTAATATGCACCATAGAAATTTTCCATTTTTCATACAAATAGGAATTTAGACAATTGTTATTGCTTAAAGATTAAACAAGAAAATCAATATTTTTCCCAATAAATAATTGTGAACATATTTAATCTAGGTAAATTAAAGTATAGGATTGTTGATCTTGTCTGTTTTTTTATTATTTACAATAGTGGAAAGTAAAACAATGTTGATAGTATGATTATTTATTCTTTTTTACAAATTATTTATTGAACAATGATTACATAAGAAAGCCTATGAAGTGAATTTGTATTTAAAATTTTCCAATTCACATACTTTCCATATGTTATAAACTTTTTATGTGTTATTTTGGTTTTGTTGTTTTGATTTTGAGTGAATGTCCTTATTTACTTAGTCATGCATTTTTTTAGGGGTCCCTAAAAATGAAGATTACATGTTAGAATTGTTGAAATGTTAGAGCACATGGAATAACCTCTTGCGAGGATGAGATACTAGCACATTTTGTTAGTAGATGATCATCATGGTCTTAATCTCATTGTCATTACTAAAAAATACATCTCTCACCAAGAAAAAACAATCTTTGTTTGAACTTATTTAAAGTGAAAGGAAAATCATTAAAAAGTTGAAAAGCACACTAGTCGAGAAGAAAAGAGTGGTTCAGTAGTTATATTATACCATTATTGCACTCAGGGTCCACAAGATGAAACTCAAAAAAATGTGTCAATATTGAAACTATCAATGCTTACACAAAATCACTTGGTGACTACAAGGAGAGACAACCAAGGCCTTGAAAATAAAGAATGATGGAATGATTTTAATATATGGAAAAAGGATACATAATTTAAAGTAGATTTTGAGATCATATTTGGACAGGTCCATGAGATGAGCCAAAGTACCAGAGACATTCTAGAGATGAAATATGATAATTATATATGCACATTTACTTTTGTTTAATTCAAATTAGACTATATTTAGGCTTTCATAAGATGTTAAATGTATGTTTCACGCACCTCCTAATTAGAAATGTGGTGAATGGTGTGAATGTTTCCATTTTGGCCATGTTAGATCTGTAATCATAAGATAGTTTTTAAGTTGATTTTTTTTAAATATGTATACATGATACTTCAATGCATAGCCATAGTTATAAGGAGGTAATGTAAAGGTTCATTTTTATTGAACATATATATTGAAAAATCTTTACAGTTATAGAAGGGCATTTTATTTTTCATATTTCATATTTGGGTGATTTGGATTTGCATGTTAGGTTATTCTCTCTTCTTTGATAAAAGCATTCAAATGTTTGGAACAAATTTTTAAAGGAAATGTCAGTTTTATTTTGAAATAAAATTTCCTTCATCTGTCATCAACATAACTTTTTAATGCATTGTATTAGTTGGAAATGGTTGTGGTTGTACTTCATTATTGAATCAAATACATGAAGTATGCCTTTGCATTTGGTAAATAGTTTTAAATGACTTTAAAAGTATTGATTTTTTAGTATGCTATGTGTTATTGCTTTATAAGGGTCATTGTTATTTAAGGCCTTTATTAAAAGATAGTTTTCATAGAGTATAGGTCATAGTAATCCTTTAGAATTATAATTTAAAGGTGATTTAAATATTTATTATCATTGTGGTTTTTCATTATTGTAAAGGGTGTTGGTTATAAATAGACCAAAAGTAATTTAAAATTATTAATTATTATGAAGGAGTTGGCTCAAAATTTACAATCTATTTCATCTTCAAGGTGGTCCTCTAAATTTATTTAAATTACACAAGGTGATGTAAATGATAAAAATAGTGATAATTTATTTGGATCATACATAAATTAGTGTGCTCGATTTTGATTTCAAGTAAATGGTGTTTAAAAAGAGTTTTAGATTATATACTTTAATTATTAAGTATAAATGTAAATTGTACTTGTCTTTTCCTCAATTTTAATATATTATTTTGAGAAAATGTTTTGTTTCCATTTTACATATTGGCTTGATAATTATTTTTTGAGATATTGAGATGGTCTTTCTTGGTGCTACATTAATTGTGAAAAATACAATGTATATTGAGTTATCAAAATTAGAAAATGCAACTTTGTGTTGATATTGAATGGTGAAAAGTATCATTTTTAAGTGAAAGTTTTTTCTATATTTTTTAGTTGAAATATAGAAAATAGATGTTTCTTGACATGGTCAATAGTGATAAAATTTAAAATATGTAATGTTTTCATTGCAGAGTTAGTGTAAAAAAATGGCTTATGATTTTCCAAAAATATGTATCTCATGTGGGATAGTAGTGTGAATGGTTATTGTTTTTTAATTGCCTTTGAAAAATTGAGGGAAAACATAACATAGTTGATTAGTCCTACTCTCTTTGGTGAAAACTGACCACACTTATTTTCATCTATTTCCTTTCTACAATTTCCATGCTTAGTATTTATTACTTATTATGTTGTGTTTACATTTTACATGCTATGAATTCATATTTAGTCTTGTGCCAATAACAAGTTTTCTAAAATAAACATATTTATTTTAGAAGGTAGTCATATATGCCAAATGCCAAACACAAAATTCGTTCACTTGTTAAAAAAAATCAAATCCTTCTCATAATCTTTAAAATATTAATGTTGGAAAATAAATCAAAATTGGGGTTAGTGCATATCATAAATTTAAATATTCTACTAAGAGGGAAACATAAAAATGAATGATGCGAAGTAGACTATGCCTCTCATAGAACTTTTTTTCAAATGATTAAATATTATTTATTTCTACTTTTTTACATTTATATATTTAAGTATTGTAAATTAAGCTAATGTTGGTACTTATTTTTATTATACTTACAAAATTCCTTATACAATTCAATGTTACATGAGCCCTCCATGCATTAAAGCTTATCGATGTCCTAGGATTCTAATGTGTAACCAAGATTACCTTATTGATAGAGGCAAAGAGACAATGAAAAGATTTTTTCTGAGCACAAATGTTGTAATGTAAGAAACCAAGTATACATTATTATTGTTAGCAGATTTGAGAGATCTATATACAAATTTTCACACACATAAACTTCAATGTTTTATTCACAAACATGAGCTAATTGAATACATCAAATTTGCTACTGAAAATAGTAGATAAGTTCATAAAATCTATGGAAGATATAACTATCTAACTAAATGCCACCTAAAGCGATGCTATAACAGATCGTGATAACTAAACTAAATAATGTAATATATAAATAATGCTAACAATCCCCCTTTATTACATTGTTTTTACAAACATCATATTTCTTGATAGTGGTGCTCCATTTATTTCAAACATTGTAATTTTTTTTTACACTTTCTGTGTAGCCTGGTCACTTTCTAAGGTGGCATGTCATATTTGTGGCTTCATGATCTTGGTGGCACCTTGGTGTTTCCTTGTAAGATTAACACAAACTTAGAAGTGACAGGAGTACATCTCTCTACTTAATACTTTTGGTGGTTTCTTCGATTACCACAAACCCATATAGTTTTCTGCTGCAAGTTGATCACAAACCTGGAGGTGGAAGGTGGTCTCGACCACATTCGTGGTTTCTCAGATTTTGACAAACACTTTTCTAGGAACCAAGTGCTACTTTAGTTATTTTACTCCTCACAATGTTCTTCATCAGGGAGTACCAAAATAGAAAATAATGCTGAGTATTTTTATTGAAAACCACAAAAAGTATAAAAACAAAAAATGAGGACTAAGTCCTCATCACCTCCTATAGCATTTACACGCTATCATTGCCACTCAATCTCACACAACATATATATTCACCACTGCCACTGATGATCATCCTCGGCATAGTCAATTTAGGGCAGAATACACCACACTGAAAAAAGGAAAAAAACACACCACTCTAAAAATAACACACTGCACAAAATGTCACAATAGAAACGATGTAACCGCATCATAGGTGACTCACAAGAGGATGCCAAATGTCTTTCAGCCTCCGTGTATCCTCCAACCTCTAATAAAATAAGATGCTTACTCAGTCCATATATCGATGAAGCTCATATGCATGTCATTTTTTAGGAAATAACTCTCCTACTGACACATATGAGTCAGGATGTCAAGTTTGCCCAATAATGCATCCGTACAAGAGATTTTTTTACTTTTGATAATAACCACAATGAACCCAAATTTATTTGATCTTAACTTGTATAACATACAATATTAATTATTATGAATCAAATAATTATACCCCCAGTACTAAACTAACAACTTACAAAACAAACACTTTGAATTTTAAACTCTAAAATAAATGACTTCAAACTCCATATTAGAAACTAATACTGACAATTAAAACTTTGATAAATTAATTAATTCTAGCTAATCTAGAATTAAATACATTGAGAAATTTATTCTCCGCACCTTCATTCTTGAGAATCTACGAAAATGCATCAACTGAACTCTTGTATTTCACTGCCTCACTAGAAGTCATCATCATTCTTCTACGAACAGTGTCAATAAGATATGAAGCAAAACCAACAATAATTGTAATACCCCAACCAAGGAGGAAACTTACAAGGAATTTTTTTTGAAGATATCCAACCAAAACAACTGGCTTAATGGAATCATACATTCCAAAGTATAGAACTCGATAGACAATTACTCCCACACATGATATGTTGAATCCATTGTAAAGATCGGCAATACCATCAAATTTTAGAGTTTTTTTTGGTATACATCAATAAACCCATTAAATTGCCTCTCTCCTCCTTTCTTTGCATCCTTGGCATCATTTGCTAGCCTTGTTCGAGCATAGTAAAAGGAATAAACAAAAAGGAGAGATGATGCACCAACTGCACCACGAGAAGAAAAATTTCCAGAAAACCACTTAATACCTTTATACAGCGTAGAAAGCCAACCAGACTTCAATATTTCATCTTGATTTTGAATCAACAGCTTGACACACTCAATTAGAGAAGTTGCAGTTTTAGAAATAGTAGCAGATACACCTCTCATCAAAAAATCAATCGTGAAACCTTTCATACCTTTCTATACGTAGATAGAGTGCGCAGTATGCCCAGGCAGATATGTTGACGTTCCAATGATGAACACATATTTATGAAAGCGTGAGGATGGGTTGAGCTTACAACACCAAACCAAAAAACTACAAACTTAACCTATGTTACATAGATTTTCTCAAACAAATATATATTCTTCCATCTACAGGAGTGATGTATAAAATGACGGCTCCTCTATTTGTTTTAATCCTCCATGATAGAGATCGCACGGCTTTAATACCATAGTCTTGGTAGATTTAAGAGATACGTATACAAATTTGCAGACACATAAACTTTAATGTTTTATTCACAAACATGAGCTAATTAAATACATCAAAGTTGCTATTAAAAACATGAGAGAAGTACGTAAAATATGGGGAAGATATAACTATCTAACTAAATGCCACCTAAATCAGTGCTATGACAGATCATGCTAACTAAACTAAACGATGTAATATCTAAATAATGCTAAAAGTTATTCAAACATATCACTGAACTGAAGGAAATGCCTCATTATACAGTCATCTAGTTATGATTTCTATCAAAAACTTTATCCTTTAAATATTCCAATAATGATTCTGTCTATCCGAATCATAACTACCATGATACGTTAAATCCAAAACAACATATATATTTACAAAACATGAAGGCATGTCTAAATTTAAATATGTGTATGCCCATGTTATATATCATCCAAAATATATACAAATAATCTTGAAAATAGTTCTGCATAGACAAATATACATACATTTAATAGTCTGTGTCATACAAATATCACTAGACAAAAACATCTTAGAACAACATGGAGTCTAAACTCTTTGTCTCAATAATACATACACTCCTAGCTGATAAGCATAAAAATTGAAAATCGATAATAACTAAAAGACAAAATAAGATCATATAAATTGATGAATTATACCAAAAAAGTATGTGTAGTGGATAAAATGCTAGTATTATCTACCTATAGTGACCCCTCAGTTAATCATGTGATGATTAGGCCAATCAATGTCAAAATATTCATAGCCACCCACAAGAGAGTGAATTTCATCATTGACATTAGCTTGGACAAGTGCACAGATGCACAAAGTATATGTGAGAAATTATTTTCGTCCATGGTGTGTTCGTGGAAAATTATCTTGACGGATTATTCTGAATCTTTCCGCCTCTACACTAAGCTAGTTGGATTCTTACTATGTTGGATTGATGATTCCAAATAATATAGACTTAAAAATGAATTCTCAAAGGAATCTTCTTTCTAATCAATATATGTTTAATTTTATCAAGGTGTATATTGTCATTAGGATTATCAGATGCCTTTGTTGACATAATTTTTATAGGAATGGTCCGATTTAATGTGGAATAGCATTAGTATTATTCCAAAAAACATAAAGGATTACATTCACCTCCAACCATTCACAAGACCTTTGCATGAGAAATCAAACTATGCCTTTATCATAATGTGAAAATCTTGATATTAGCATATGGCATTTGATCTTTAGGATAGGCATTATTGTAACACAAAATAACAAAACTCCATCTCTTACCACTAGGTTCCATAAACTGAGAAGTAAATCCAAGTCACCTAGCATTAATGACATAATATTGGTTGTATGACTTGGATTTCATCTGGTTTTATTCACTGATCAACCTCTATAGAGTAGAGTAGTTATGCCAATGTGCTCATAAAATTATTCATTGATTTCTGATATTTTGACCATATTGATGTTATATCCTACATTTTTATCTATTGAGATAAAATTTGCGAGAGTGATTTAAAAATATTTCCAACCAAGATAGAAAAAATTAGTGATGATTTAGATTAGTAACCACATAATGCTATCCCAAGTATTTATGAAACCAAATTGATAATAAAATATAATTCATCTGCACATTTCTTACATAGAAAAAATATAATTATTCTCACAATTTTTATTGAGTATATGGCAAACTGTCAATTTTAGAACCCTCACAACCTTTTTTTATTTAGAGCTCCATTCCAAGATATAAATCTCCACTATGGGTTATAATATTATTTAGTATTGCCTTGATTTATTATTTTTGATATTTTTTGACATTATATGAGGATGGATTATGTTACATAGTTCAAAGCATTAAAAAAATTCACTACAAATTGAAACACCTATCTAACATTTTTGAGCCTTTTATCAAAATAAAATATTTAAACTAGTAAGAATTTGAATGTACTCTAAATAATAACATCATAATTATTATTAATGAAATCCACTAAATATTTTAATAGCCTAAGTAATGATCAAATTAGCTAGGATTTACATAACTCTTCAAATATTAGCACTAATCCTACCAGCATATTATCCCAGAATTCACTCCTCTTGTTATGTACCTTTGTGTTGTACATTTTTCCTAGGTTAAATTCACTAAGTGTGGAGAATAACAACTATAAAAACTAAATTCATTATTTTAGGCCATCTAACATGCTTGACATGTTTCTAGGATTGCTTATTTCTTCAAAACAATATCTTGAATTTTTTTAAAAATACACTTAACATGAATTAAAATAGTTTTGGTCTTTTCCAAACAACATTATCTATTTGATTCTCCAACTCCATTTAAATTTTTTAATAAAGGTTAAAATCTCAAAGATGAATTAATTTAAAATATCTCATCTTATCCCTCTAGTGCATTCAACCTCGTGTTTTCTCTTCCTAGGCAAGTTTTACAATTTTGTAAGAAATAATTAATTAATAAATCAATGGAAAGAATAAACCAAATTTTTCACTTCTTATTTGTAAATAAAATATTATGAGGTCCAATAGGACATGCTATAGAATGCTTATAGATGAGGTGTAGCAAAGCACTTTTCTAAGAAACCACTCTCAAATGGATATTTCATATATGTTGCATTTCTATTGAAGGTAATATGTATTATGTAATAAGTGGAATTTATTCATTAAAACAATATAACTACCATTAGGGTCTAGTCTCTTTTTAACTAGTCTTCACTATTACTTTTTAATGTATAAGCCAATAATAAAATATTGCAACTAAAAGGACACATCCATTATCGATTTCCATATAGATCTTCATGGTCCTAGAAAAAACATAGTGAATACCAAATCCAAATTACAAGGTAGAAAATTCTTGGTAATAGTAATATATGAAAGATACTATCCTATCTAGAAATATGCTTTACTTTAAGCCTTTAAAAATATGATTTGTATAGTATAGGGAAAAACATTTGTGACATTCATACATATCACATAAAATATGCATGACCTTAAAATTAATTATCATTGTAACCAAAATAAGGATGTAATCAATTTGCATTATCTTCATCATGTATGTCTCTATCTTGTTTCATTATCCTATTCAGATCCTCACTCTAGACTTTTCAATTGTGATTCTTATGCAAAGGGTTTAGAAAAAGTATTATTACTTGTAACATGTTATGATGCCTTATTCTATTCATATTTTATATTAAGTATTTATATTTATAAAGGTATGTTCCATGCCCATCATTCACTTGTTATAATGGATAAGTCATCAAGTGTTGTGTGTTTGATATCACCCTACATTACACCTTGTTTCAAACATCTTTCATATAATTTTTCAATAATGATAGTGTTTCAATAGTAATCACTACTATGACACATTTCTCAAAAATATACCATGCTCCACATGGCAATGATTACACCTCATAAAATTTAGATCTAACATGGGTCTATTCATAAAATGAAAAACATCATGTTAGAAATGTCAAGGAATAGAAAAACAAATAAGTACGAGTAGAGATGTATCTTATATTATCATCCTCCCTTTGTTAGTTTCCAATATAATATACCTAATCTAATATTTCACCTTCATCTATAGGGTTTGATCCTCTCATATCCATACTTGATTTAGCTTCATTTGGAGGGTTAGATCTTTCGACATCTATACCTACTTAACCTTCTTTTTTATTTCCTACATTTTTATCTATGAATTATGAATTCAAAATGTATTAGCCAATTTAGGATCCTCACAAACTTCTAAAAAAATAAAATTTAATGGGAAATAAACCTTACATTATACTCTATATCAATGTTGTTGATTTACTCAGTCATTCCATCACCCACGTCTTGTATAACTACCTCTCTTCTTCTCTCTCTCATCATCTTCACCTTAATCACATGTTTACATTTTTAACATTGGAGTGAAAAAATGGGAAATTTCAAATTGACATGGATGGTTTTACAATATATATGTGATAATACAACATCTCTTATATCAAACTTTGTACCTAGTCAGTATGAGGGTCGCTATTGTGGAAGGTGACATGACAATTTAAAATATGAAAAGTCTTGGCCCATGAAATATTTTCAAGTATATATACTTTTATGTTCCTATAAATTCCATTATCTTTTCATATTTTTTGCCACCAATAGTATATGTAAACAACTATGTTTTATCGATGAACTAACCAATCCACTCTCTAATGTGAAAAAGTTTGTATTGTGATCAATAAATGACTTTGCAAGTGTGAATGGTAAGATTATATGGTTGAATTTGTTTATTTCATATCATGTTTAATGGTATAACAACATCATAAGCACACTTCAACCCTGTGAATCTAATGTTGCTCCCAATATCCACAAAATTGGCCTACGTATTTTTACAGTTTAAAAATACTTGTCTACAAACTTTTTGGACTCCCTATTTTCAAATTATTCATAAAATAGTTATGAATTATGTACCCTAGTTAAATTAACATCATGTGTTGTACATCATCTTGTTTCACCTTTGATATCATATTATTCAACCATGCACAATGCACATGCTAGTTACATAAGTAAACCTCACAATTGAATGTTTCCTTGCATAAAATAATAGATTTTTAATAATTTATAATACAACATGACAATGGTATCTATGAACTTCAATTTATGAAATTAATTATGGGTATTCAAAATATATTCACCCAATATCCTATATCTTTTCACTAATATCATCTACCATGAAGGCACTAATTTTCCACTCAATGTATTTCAAATATATTATCTGTAGAAGTATTTTCATCCATTGGTTGATGTTAGTAGTACAAAACCATGAGATAATCACCCATTAAATGGGTAATCCTTTGTGTTTGGAATCAAACACTAACAACATGTACAATTGGAACTGTAAATAAATACAAAACATAAGTGAGCTCACAAGTCATGAAACATTTCTATTATTAATTACTATTATAGTTATTGAAAGCATACCTTCACTACACTCATGTTGAACATTGAATCTATCATAAATAAGTTACCCTTCCTAAATATAAAAAACCATTCTAATTGTTATGGGAGTTAGATGCCTAGTATGAAGGCTATTTCCCCATCCTAATAAATCTCTTCCAAATTGTATCACTAATAGACAAACCACTTATCAATATTTTACAAAAACCACTCCCAAATACTTTATACATCATTGGGACAATAGGCATATTTTACCTCCTTGATTTTGCATTAGCTATTGTATATATCATCTTTTCTTAGGAAATCATCCCATTGTGTTTCAACATTGAATATTTAAAGTTTCTCATGCACCATCTCTCAATGTTTAATATGGATAACATCTACATAAATTCCAAAAATTAGTATCACATGAACCCATTCATTCATTTTGGGGTTGTTTTAAGTATAAAAAATATTTCTTCCCCTTAAACTATTCATATTATTGGACATGGGAATCATTGCCTAGACTTTTTGTGTGTTTTACCTAATTGTATGTGAGTAACACATGATATAGTGTAATGACCATTAAATTTGTGATAAAATTACACTAATAGCCACACCTTATATTTTTTAGCCAAGATGACTACCTTTTCTTTTCCTCAACACTATAGACTTACCTTTTGGATGGACATCAATTTCTTAGAATTCTTTGGGCCCATATGAACACCAATATCTATACGGATATGTTAAATGTATCAAGTCTATATAAATTTAAAACTTAAGATAAAAATGACAAATGAATCTAACATAATAACATACAAATACACACACACTTTTTATCTAAAATGGGAGGTCACTTACATGACATATTCGAGGTAGTGTTGATCATGTTATGCTTTCCTAGAACATGTTATTTATTGTGAGATGTGACACAAAAAAAATTATGGAACAAATTCCTTGTTGATTATCCTGTCACATAGTTATTACCCCTATCACCATCCACCTAAGTGACCTACATGTCTTCCTCGATAATGTTAGAATAATTTTACCACTTGACATTGATGTAGTGAAATGGATCCTCACTTGGCTTCTACAATGGAGGATGCATAATTTTATCCCACCTTTTCACCATTTATCATAGCATACAAAAAATGTTTCATTTATCCAATACATAATATAAATTTTGAATGGTCAAATATTGAAATTTATGAGCAATAATTAATTAATAACATGTAAAATACGTTTAACACTAATTTTGTTTAAACAAGTTTAAACAAGATTTACACATTGAATAATTGATACTTAAGAATATTCTAGAGATTTCTAATAGTAATAGAATAAAAATATAATTACAATATACATTCATTGTTGTGTAATTACAATGTGTCTCATGATAGTTAAAGATAGAAAATTATAACATGTAGTCATCACTAGATAATTTCATGGTTTTCAAAATATCATTCAAACAACATATAGTCATCTTTTCATAATAAAAAAAAGAAGGATGTCTTTCAACTACAATATAACACATTTCCTAAAATACTTTTTTTGAAATTAAATTAACTGTATATATTACCTCACTAAAAATAATGGAGAGTATGACTATAGAAAAACATCAACATTATAATATGAAGAAATTAAAATGGTTTCACATCAATGACAATGTCATGAACTCTAAAATCAAACACTATATAAAAATATTGTTCTACATGCACATCTTTTAAAACAAGCATGTCTATCTCATCCATATTCATTTCCCTTATTTCATTTCATTATTCCCATCATGATCCTTGTTAGATATATTAATTTTTATAATATATGTCAATATCATGAAAAAAACCATAAAATAATGTTGCATCCTTGTGTAGTTTACTCAAAAGAACTCCTAGAACTTCCCTCCCTTTTACATCTCCTTAACAACAACTTGTGAATCAACCTCCACACAAATACCTCTTTTCTCATGCAATGAAAAACATTAGCCAAGATTATTTATCAAATAAATGTAACAAACACATTGTAAATAACCCTCATCAGCTAGAAATTTATTATACTACCTTATGATGATGTTTTCAGGACTTAATAACATCTTGTTGATATAAATAGCCATTCCTTTCAACTAAACACTAACTAATAAATTAATGTTTTTTTAAAACATATTACATATATTAGAATTGCATTTCAAAAACATTAAAATATTAGAAATTAAACTAAATCATCTATACACATGAATTGGTTAGTCATACACATCAATATCAAGAAACATGAGAACACCCCTTTGCTTCATTTTTTTTATGTCATTGAAATAATTTTTTATGCACTATTCTATTTAACCCATTTTGAACATGTGTGTGTGTGTGTGTGTGTGTGTGGGTTAAATAGAATAATACATGCAAAAAAATATTTCTATATATATAATTCACAATGAAAATTAGAAACATATATGGTTTTAGTCAAAAAAAATTATGAAGTTATTAAATCTATTCCTACAATCAACATTTTGATGATGGTTGTCTAAATGTTGGTTATCTATTAACTACATAGATGCAAAAATGGGTTTTGGACCCATATACAAATAAGGTAAGTGCACCACCCATATAAGGATATTAAATATATCAAGGTAATTTAGATTTGTATTATATAAATTAATCTGAACATGAAGTCACCAGTGGAAATGAATATTGTAAATAGTTTAATCCCTTCATAAGTTTGGAAACTCATACTTTTAGTGGTGTTTTCCAATGGAGGAGAAATTATTTACTTAATATTTGACCATATTTTATGGTTAGCCATGATATGAGTCCTAAACACCCATTTGGGAAGAAAATTGAGATTCATCTCTAATTTTGGTGAGTCATTTGGCTATATGTTTTTCATAATTTATGATTTTATTACTATAATGGAAGAAATTAAGGTTGAGAAGGAGCTTAAAAGATAGATAGAATATATGAAGTGTGTTTTTGAGTTTGTTTTTGTGGAGGAGAAGAGTAAAAAGTTAAGTTATGTGAGGTGGTAGAGGCTAAAAAGAGTCTAAAATATTCAATTAAGAATTAATAAACTATATTTTAGATATAAATATTAATTGAAGGTATTATAAAATTTGATTTTTATAAACATGCATAAAGTATTGAAAGTTCTCAGTAGTTGTTTTTATATTGAATTTGATATATACTTATTTTTTATGTTATAGATTTTTGGTAATACTTCCATTTTCTTGGATATCTATGTGTTAAATTCATATTACTTTATTTTATTTATAATCCAAATACCATCAAAATTACCCATCCTTTGAATGGGATCCAAGATAGTTTAACCTTGTATTTTTATTTTTTATTTTTTATTTTATATAGCATGACAAGCCTTGGTGACATTTGAAGCCTTACATTATGCCTTTCTCAACTTATAGGAGCATTTTGGAAAACAAAGATAACTAGTGCTACTCTATCATTTGTAAAAGCTCACAAGTCCTTGAAACCATAAGCAGGTTATTAGTCAAAGTAGACTAGGAATCTTATTTTTCATGGTCATAGTGAGATGAACTTTTATGGAAATATTTTATAAAGCACTGAAAAGGTTAACCATCTAATTGAGCATTTTTGTCTCCATAAACATTGGACCAAACCAATAAAACTATCAAACTAGAAACTAAAAGTCCTATTGAAAATGAGAAAAAGAGATTCCCAACATGAAAGTAGTAAATAATTGCCTCCTTTGGTTTTCTAGTGTGTTAGCAAGGGTATCAAATATTTCTTCAACACAGGTTAGTGAAAGTAAGTTCTTGAAAAAAAAAATCATTATAAAACGGGATTTTTTTTATTGTGTTTGTGCCTCTACTTCAATTTTTTTATCCTAGATATATTGATTATTTATATTTTATACATGGTCACATCGAAATGGACATGTTCATAAATACAGAAAATACCCATGGAAAGGTTGAAACTTAGAAGAGGGAAAAAATCTTACCTTGTATATCAAGAATATTATTATGTAAAAATTCTACCATAGTAAGACTCAATTCAAAGTGGTATATGAAATTTTTGAAGTAAAAAAATACCTAACAATCCTTCCATATAAAGACTAGATGGGAAGTTGTATAGGAACTATTTCAAGTAGAATTAGTTGAATCAAACTAAAGATATGTGGGAAAAGTAAGGTGGCTTCTATAAACTTGTTGCATGGTTGATTTTTAAACAAAATTTCCTGATGAAGGACATGATTTTGTTAATTAACATAGGTAGTAATAAATTTTTAATATATGGTAGAAAATGAATATGTATGACATGAAAGTTTTAGATGGATTAAGTGAGGTAATTATGGGTTAATGACATGCTTGCCTTTACGAACATAAGATAAATAAAATTCTAGGTAGGTGATGTAATAAATTATATGACATGTACTTATGATTATACACATGCTTAAAAATACTTTAAAGGTGAGTCCATGATAATTTCCTAGTCATTATAGGTCATGTTTTATTATAGTGAAGTGTGTTATTAGGAGAGCTCCTGTTTGAAATACTATATTTGTTTTTTAAATACTTTATCATTCCTTTTCTTAGTATGTGGTTCAAAACAATATATATGTCATGTATTAAGGATTGTATACATGTGAAAGCATTTTGGATAGGTCACATCTTAGATATGCTTTGTTTTAGTGAAGAATTAGAAGAGAGGATGGTGAAAAATAAATACTTTATGAAATATATTTATGATTGTAGACAAAATTAATCACTTATAGTAGGAGGTAAATTATCCTAGTTATTACTAGGATTTGGAGCTCATGAGGATCATAAAAGGCCTCAAACACTAACCCATGCTTATTAGCATGGCCCACTAAAGGTTGGTCTAGTGAGACTTTTTCTATAAGTAAATTTTGACACACACACATGTATGTATGTATATTAGATGGAAATATATATATTATTTTATTATTATCATATAATATACTATTATGTATTTACCATTGACCATAGGTCATTTTCTATTATGGTGAAGTGTGCTATTAGTAGAACTCATATTGGCAAAACTATATTTTATTTTGAAACACTTTTTCATTGATTTGCTTAGTACATGGTTCAACAAAAACCATATGACATGTATTTAGTATTGTAGACATGATAAATCATTTTAGATAGTTTGCAGCTTGGATATCCTCTATTTTGGCAAAACATTAGGAGAGAGATTGGGGACACTTAAAAACTTATGAAATCTATTTACGATTGTAGACATAATTAAGTACTTTCGATATGGATCAAAGATATTGTACTAGTCATTATAGGTCATCCTCTATTATGATGACTGTTAGGAGTCTATTTTTCACATCAGTGTAGAAATTAATTTTTACTTATGCATAAAAGTCTCTAATCTCCCCCAATTGTCTTTTATTTTATCAACTCTTCTTTTTTTCATATAGGAAGGAGCAAGAGAATAGTGAATAATAAAAATAGATTTGAGAACTTGTACAAGAAGCATATGCACAAGGTAAAGGGGTTATGGTTAAGTTAGAGCAAGATCTTAAGTAGGTTTAAATGAAAAAGCAAGAAAATTATATTAAATATAAATTCCAACCATAAAATATTTATCTGTATTGTTATGATTTCAAGAAATATAAAGCCATTTTTACAATTAGAGTCATTGAAAATAACATATTTTACTTATTGTAGTACATATCCATGTTCCTAAATATAAATTTAATACTATTTATTTATTTGAAATATTAAATACAGAGGCTTTAAAAAAAAATGAATAAATAATTATAATTGTAGGTCATTCCATAGGAGGCACAGTTGTGACCCTAGCCACGCATTTGGAAAAGAGGATGGCACACATCTCACAGTTCTCCTTTGTTGGGAGATGTCAGAATTGGGGAATAAATTGGTTGTGAAAATTAGTGGTGAAATTTTCAGACAATGTAAAGGATAGTGGAAAATGAAACTGAGATGATATAAAGTAATTTTTACAATTACAAATGCCTGCATTTTAGAACACAAGCTATACTTGATATTAATAAATACTTGTTTGACATAACAAGAACTTGCAAACGACATCGTAGAAAAAATTAGGATTAGATAAGGGCATATGGGTGGGCTTGAAAGCATAAAAATGTAGTGAGCTTGACGGTCTACACAAAACACTCACCGAACTTGTTCCTATGGATTCAGTAAGCTTGATTGATTCAAATGTGCAATAACTTGAGAAAGGATCCATTAATGATATCCTTACACAAGTTGATATCTAATCCCTTAAGCTGAATTTGAATCATCATTAATAAGGCCATCATTTCATTGTGTGGGGTGTCCTTTATCAAAATTAATAAAGGGACTGACATCAATAGAGAGATTATTATCATGTCAGCTAATGAAGAAGATTTTATAACCCCTATATTAACCATTTTATCAGTGCTCTTAGATTATTTATTAATAATTTTATGAATAGACTTATACATATAAAATGAAGTGAAGAATATTTTCTCCAAAAATAAATTGTGTTTATTTCAAATAAATTAGACCATTTCAAACCATTTGAGCATAGATCATTTCAATTAAATTGGGCCATTTTAAATATTTTGAAATTATACCCACTAAAGTGGAGTGGAGAATGTTTTCTTCTCAAATATATTTTCTATATCCAAATAAATTGAATTATTTCAAACCATTTGGGAGTAGATCATTTTGAATAGATTAGACTGGCCAAATTATGGATGTAAATATATTAAGCAATCTAGTTCATCTACATAATAAAATATCTTGATAATTTCTTGTTGTTCATTGAGAATATCTTCATGAGCAAGTGTCAATATACTAATGCATCAAGTTAATCAATTTCAAGATAAGTGGATGGAGTATCCACTTGCATTTAACTAGATCAAGGTAATTCTAAATTAGAATTGATTAATTTGAAATTAATTCAGCTATATTTGAGATAATTTAGAATTGATTTATATTAAATTGATGATAATATTTATAACTATAATTATAGTTTATAATCAATAAATACACTTGAAAGAGTCATAATATGTCTAAGTTACATCTTTCTAAACATTGGTTCATAGTTGTTGGCATGGTTTTTTTGCTTTCTTCCAAGAATGCAATGATAGACATCATTTTGATTCTTCAATCCTTTTCATCTTTCCAACTTCAATTTATAGTATATCTACTTGACATAACATAAATCATTTCCAAATTTTGATTTGTAACACAATTCTAAGAAATACAAACAATGAACGTGTTGGCAATTGAGAAATCATCTCCAAAGGTTCATTTAAAAATAAATTCATCCAATTTATTTATGTTTATATTGAATGGATTAGAATATATTTTCCTCCAAACAAACAAGAAATTTAAACCTGTGTAACCCATGGCTTAAATGAGTATCCTCAAATGATTGTCCTCTATCATTGACCAAATGTCAACATGAGAAAAAGATTGTAGTACCACCTTCAAAACTTATTTAAAATGATCTCAAATGGAGTATGACATATTTTCTATTTTATAATCTTATTTTTTTCCTGTATCAAGCATTTTCATATCTTTTGTTTTGTTCACAACACATAATAAGTCATCTAACCCCAAAATAAATAGTTTTTTAGAAGTTGGTTTTAGCTCCTCCTTGGAAATGTCTACAATTTGTTAAAGAAGAAATGAATCATTTATTAACAATATTCTAATATAATAAATATAACATGATAATTTTCTAATAAAATGTTTTACATGTTACTAGGTTGGTCGTTGATGCGCTTTTGATTTGCATTTCTTATTGTAACATAAAAACATAATGCATTTTATTTGATTCATTTTTTTATTTCCTTAAATATTATAAAGATTCATATAAACACATAAAAATAAATACATGCTTAGTCACATTGTAACTATACTCATTATAATGTACTATTTATATTGCTAGTTTCGTAACATACATATGCATATAATGTAGGAACTGGCAGACCACTCAGAGTGGTAACCACTAACAATTCAAAATGATAGAACCGCTTGCAGTATTGAAATAGTTGGGAAAATAACCAGTGATAGCAAAATTCAAACATGTAGATAAAACTGTCAAACCATTTAGTATTGAAACATAGAAAAATCCATTCGAACACATATTAAAGAACAAAGACAATAACTGGAAACTTATATTATCATTCATATTAATTCATTCAGGAATTATAGTCAATATTCATTAAATACTTTTTAGGTGAACAGTGATGAGCTATCATGCTCAATTAGACAATATAAATTCTATGGCCATGAACAGTAATGGGTAAATAAAACCACATTCAAGTCTACATAATAATAAAATGAACCCACACTTCTAAATCCTAAGCTAATGCAAGTCTATATTTTATTGTCTTCTACAATCTCCTATCCATGAAGAAAAATTTAATTATAATATGTTTAAATAAATAAAGATAATTAATATATTATAGAATTATATGAAATTGTATAATTACACATTTATTGAAAAGGGTTTTCAATTGTTTTTGCCTTTTTATAGATTGTATGGGTGCATTCTTTTATTGAAACTTTGGTTCTTTAATTCCTATAAGGTATTATATAATGTAGTAACTAAAAATTCTCATCATCAATTGATTTGATATTTGTATTTTAAAAATGTGTCTTGTTTTAGAGTTTTACATTGTGTTGTTTTCGTAGAGGCATCAACCTGCAGATCTATGTCAAGGATTGTTATGTTGGAGACACAAAGTTCTAGAGTTGCATTGTGAACTATTTTAATTGGGACATAAAAACATGAAGAAATAGTTTTTCAGTTTAATTAATCGTTGATAAATAAAAAATTATATAATTGAAAAAAATATGCATGATCTTATCTTACTTTCTTCAACTTGTAATGTGTCATGTTCATTGATATGATCTTCTGTTATTATTGTTTCTTCACTTGCATGCAATTCCATTAGTGTTACACACCAGAAGATTGCTAAGATGTTAGTTTTAAATAATATATCATATACACTGAAATATTGTTAAGATGTTAAATTTGGAAAATGAAGCATAATTATAAAAAAAATTAAAAGTGTTATGCACCTGGTAGTGATTGAAGCGATTGTTCTTGTATTGGTTGCTCTAAATTTATCATTTTTTTTTGAAATTAAACATTAGAAATTGTTTTCTCTTTAGTTTATGTAATATTTCAAGATAAATTTATTTGCAATTTTTTATAAGCATGCACCAATCCAACTCCTGTATATACCCCTAACATGTCAAATGCATCAAAAATATTGAAAGTAGAGATAAGTTTCTCTCAAAAGATGTTATCTAATTCAATTTTTAATGGCCTTCCTATTTTTTTTGAACCAATCATTTCAAATGTTGGTAAAGCTTCATAGATGTCAAAACCTTCCTCTAATCTACTTTGTTGTGAATGGAGGTTGAAACCTTGAAGCTAAAAATGAGTGGCATATTGACAAAAATTGATACCTATAATATGTGTCCAATAAAATCCATTACTATCTAGACCCTATAGTATGACATCCATATCTTTCATGTAATATAAATCACCAACATGCATATTCTTGAGAGAAGTCTAAATGCTAGACCAATGTTCTAGTTTGTAGATGATGAAAATATTGAAGGCCTCAATAATAAGTTTACCAATCAATGCCTAAAGAAGCAGGTGAAGATGTTCTTCCTTAAAAAATTTAGTGTGATTCAAAAGACCAATAATTATCAAATTGACATTCACACCAAGAATGAACATTTCACTAGAATATTATAAAATGGATGGTCAAAGACATGGTGACCCATAACGTATCTAAATCTTTTTTTATCTATCCTAGGAAGATGACCACCATCATTATGTAGATAATTTATCAATATGCTTAATGAATCTTGATATAATGCTTCCTAGCCTTTTTTTATTTTTTGAAATACCTTCATTCAGGACACATAAATTGTCAAACCTTTTTGCAGAAATTGTATAATGCTCCATTACCTCTTCAGGTGTGACCATTTTGTCTAGTGGCAATGTCATATCATGGTTGCTGAAAAAATCTATAATTTTTTATAGTATGTTACTTTTCAACTTCACCTTTTTGCACCAGGTATCCATGTCGTTTTACCCAAGGGTTTTCAAGAAGTAAATAGACCCTATTTCTAATAAATTTTCTAGTTTTAATTTTTTTATCTAAAAACCCTTGAATATTTCTAAGTATTGTTATACTATTCTGATTTAAATCTTCTTTATTTGAACTAAGTAAAGTACCACTTTCAAACAAATTAAACTCCTTATCAAAATAATCCCAAATGAACTATTCCATGAAAAGAAGACATTTTCTCTCCTATAGTTGTTGTGTTGAATAGTTCATTTATGTGAACAAGTGTTTATCTTATTTAGGTATTTCTTCCATCTTTTTTACCTATTTTAAGATTCTTCCAACCTCTCAATTTGATAAGCTCATGTAAAAATTGAACTCTTTCCATAAATGAATCCTTATAAATTTTTTTGTTGGCTTCATTATATTGGTTACATATTTTGTGCATAATATGGAATGAAGTACAAGTTTTTAAAAATCTTTCCCTTCTAACAAAACATTTATTTCTCAATGATAGTGAATTGTATTTCCCCTCTGAAAGAATTCTCTGTTGTGTTGTAATTGTGTGTTGGCCATCTAAAATTTTGAACCTTATAGTTTTTTTATCCATCATATCTTCTAATACTTCCTTTGATTCCATAATATAATGAGGGTTTCTTGGATCAAAAGGAATTAACAAAGACTCTTTCATCGAAACTTTATTATGTTTTAAAAATAAATGAATTATATCATTCATCCCTCTTTCATTCATATTTATAATTTTGATATTAACCTCCCCAATTCATAGAGCTCTATAGGAATGTTTAAGGCATAATTAATTGAGGAAATATACCAAGTAGGGAATTCACTACTTGTCTAATTAGAAGTTTGTGTCAAAAAAAAGTGCTCTAACCTTTTGTTTGATCTTATTTTTCTCCATTGGTGTGAGTACTTATATGGCCTCTTTTAAATATTCATACAAATTTGTTACCCATGCTTGTCTTGTTTTCTTTAATGTTTTTTTATCATGATTGTAAGGTATTTTAAATACATGTCTGCATGGTGGCAAGTAGAAGAAGTTGTTGCTCCTTGTTCATAATTTTTTTTCAACATATTTTTTATTTTAATGACCAAATTATCTTTGTATATCAACCCAAACATTTGAAGGTTTTCATAGTTATTCAAATGAAACCCAAATGTTTCACAAGAAGGAGAAGTTTTTTTGTCAATTCATTTTTACTAGGTGTAAATTTAATTAAATTAGTTATATCTCGATGGAGAAATCCCTCTTTTTCATTCCATACTTATAGTTAGAATTGAAGGGAATTTTCAAGATCATCCTTATCATAGGCAAATATTATTCCAATTGGAGAAGATTCCTTGCCCAACATAGTGCTAAATAAGTATATATTTGCATGCATGTTTGGCAGACTAAACAATTCAAAATACCAATCAATGAGAGTAATTTTGTCACCACCATAAAATAGAAGATGTTGATGTGGATTCAATTTATGTTTTGGTAGTTTAAATGGTATTCTATCCAAATCCTCTTGGAGTGAGACCTTCTTCTACCTTTTATCCAAATTCTCTTCAAGTGAGGCCTTATTATACCTTTTAAATATGGAAATTCTTATTTTATCCAAAGATATTCTGCAAAGCAATTGAAATGATTTCATTATTGATCTTTTGTAAAATCCAAGTTGCATATTGCATCAATTCATGGATTTTTTTTTTTCATTAAGCAATAATTAAATGTACATCAATAAATGTTAATTCTAAACTCAAATACAAAATACATATTAAGTCTTCATAATATATACATTAACTTACACTTAAAATAATAATGTATGACCAAACTAAAAATTAATTATGTACACCAGCCAATATAATCTGATGGGAAAATGAATTCACAAACATTTATTACAAAGGAGAAAGATAAAGGGAAGTATGTTTCTAATATGTGTCAAAACTCCTATCAACAAGTACTTTCAAGGTTTCTCCTAGGCGATACTTTTCAATCATGCACAAGAGTGGATTCTTCTTACAAGACATCTTATAGGTAATACCTTCAAGTTAACCATGATGGTATTAAAAGTTTACATCAATTTCCTTAAAGGAATCTCCTAGTGGACACCTTGAAGGCTATTATCATACATTCAAAGGGACGTTGAATGTATCTCTTAGTAAAACTTTCCTTCACCTTGAAAGCACTACTCATTGATAAATTGATAACTTTAAAGGCCTTTTAGTAATTGGGAGAGCATGCATTTTAGGTCCTCCTACACACATGGAAAGTTCCACCTCAATTCAATTTAAAAATTTACCCTATTATGTTAATAACTTTAGATCTAAATAATTACCTTGTTGTACCTCTAAAATTTTCTTTAAACTTGATGATCCTTTTAAGATCTTCAAGTTATCTTTTAGGATATACCTTCCAATTACCCATGAAGGTATTAAAAGATAGTTAAAGGAATCTCCTATTGGATACCTCGAGATTGAAATTTCCCAGTTTTATTGAGGTTTGTAATATCTTCAATATATCTCCTAGGAGATACCTTCAAGTTACCCATGAAGGAATGTCTTATTTGATATTGTTGATGCCTAAAACTCTCACTCTCAATGAATAATTTCATATGCAAATATTTACAAATGTGAGATGAAATTATGATCTATGAAGCAACCTATAGGATTCCAAAGATGCTTAAAATAAATGTTGTGGTGATGCGTTTCTCCCTCTAAACTACCTCTAGAATTTTTTTTAAAAATGGGGTCCACTTTCCTCAACCAATGGTGTGCCTTTACTTTAAATAATAACTCCCTTATTTCCTAAAGAGCATTGTGATGACATGTTTTATCACCAGAAGGGACCGAAGCTTAGCCAAAAAATGAAGAAGGGATACTTGAGAAAGAGGAGGTCAATCACTTAAAAGATAAGGATTGCATTTGGTTGCATCCAAGCCCAAGGTCATGTTGACAATTTTAAATTAATCTTGCTTCATTGCTCTATTTTGAGCTAATTCCTTCGAACCATTACTTTGGATAATTCATCTAAAAGAATTCATATCTTCTGTCTATTTTTTTGTGTTTTTTTCTTGAAGGAAATCCTTCAAAAATATGTGAAGTGCCTTTGCCCTTTTAAAATGCCCTTTCAGATTTTTGCATTTGGACCTTTTGGACTTTTGTAAATGGTCCTCTTTAAAAATGAAGGAGCCCTTCAAAAAAATAGAATTGTCCTTTGGAAAAACTAAAATGGACCATTTGCCAAAATAAAAGACCCTTTGGCTTTTGATAAGTGTCCCTTTAGAAAAATTGGAATGGTCCTCTCAGAAAATGTGTAATGGTCCTCTTGCCCTTTAGAAGAATTGAAATGGACCATTGTTGAAAGAAATGACCCTTCATAATTTTTAAATTATCCTTTGGGTTTTTTGAGATGAACCTTTCCTTCAAATAATTTATTCAAAGGAAATATGTCTTTAGACTTTTCTTCAATGTCCTTTCAGGATTGTGTAATGGACCCTCAGTCGAAAGAAAATGACCTTCAAAAAAATTGAAATGGCTTTTGAAAAGGTTATTTCAAACAGTATGTCTAAAATAATTTCTTCAAAAAATTTTTAAAGTCCTTTTTGAAATCTTCCCTTGGGATAATTGGAATGTGCCCTTCGAAATTTTTGAAAAGTCCTTTCAAAAAAATTATTAAGCCATTTTGCCTTTGGAAAAGTCCTTTTGGATTTTTGTAAATGGTCTTTTTGCTGAAATAAATGCCCCTTTGGAATTATTGAAAAGGGCTTCAAAAAACTTGTAAAGGGCTTCATAAAAATTGTTAAGCACCTTTCTCGAAGGTAAGAACCCTTTAGAAATTTTATGAGAAGAACCTTTCTGAAAGGTAAGAGACCTTCAAAACTTTTTAAATTGACTTTTCCAAAAGGAAAAGAGCCCCTTCATCACTTTGTGAAATAGTCCTCAAAAAAATTTCAATGGACTGTCCCAAAGGAAAAAATCTCTCAAACTTTTTGGTTGTCACTTTCCCAAAAGAAATGACCCTTCGCAAAAGTTAAGTCACCCTTCAATTTTTTTGCAAGTGCACCTTCCTAAATAGAAAGAGCCTTCATAATTTTTTCCAATACCCTTCAAAAAATTTGAAAAACACCATTTTTTTCTGAGAAGAATACCTTCAGGATTTTTCGAAAGATCAATTCCTTCAAGAAAGTTGCAAGTACCTTTTAGAAATTTTGAATGGGCACCTTTGCTTCTAGAAAAAACTCTTCAGAACTTCCACATAGGACCATTTATAAAGAAAATAACCTTTCATGGAAATAATTCTTGAAGTCTTCCTTTCCATGAAATCCCAAAGTATATCATCTACTTTTGAAAACCCAAAGTTTTTTGCTTGTCCTCATTTGAACTACTCTGAGTAACATAAATACCTTCTTGTAAAGAACAATGTAAAGAACAAGATGAGTCAAATGGATGAAAATCAACTTTGAAGGGGCATCCAAGTCAGATGGTAAAGCTAGTGGAGGACGAATTATAAGGAATGATAAAGGATGGATGTCTGATGTCTATGCTGGTGGAATTGGATGCCAGAGAAACAACTATGCTGAAGCAATGGCTCTACTATGGGGGTTAAAGTTAGCTATATGCCTAGGAATAATAAACTTGAGTATACAAAGAGACTCTAAAATGGTCATAGATGCAGTTAATAAAGCATCAAATGTGAGAATTAACCTAAAAGACATCATTACTGATATTCAATTTCTTTTGCAAAAGTTTTCTAGAGTAGAGATTTCCCATATTTACAGAGAGGGAAACAGGGTCGCTGATGCTTGTGCCAACCTTGGTCAACAATTTTCAGGTTGGAGGGTGTGGTGACAAGGTGTTCATATTCCCTTAAACATTAGGGAGATTATTCAAAAGGAGATGACTTGTCAAGAATGAGGCACATTGATGACAAGGATAGCTCTCGGAGGTAGTCCATTTGGAGAAGGCCATTGTGGATCTCAGAACTTGATAACCTTGGTACTTGTTTGACAATCATTCATGATCCATTGTATCATAAGGTTGAGGCACATGGGTATCATCATGAAAATCAATGGGAAATAATTTCCAAGTATGGGAGTAGACAATGTCATCTCTGCAGGGTATTTGGAATAATGAGCCATCACATCTTCATTATGCATATATGGAAACAAGGGTTAGCAACCATTTCAAAGCTGAAGACTGAACTTAGGAACTCCATGGTTTAGGTCTACAAATACAAAATGGGAGGAGACCATATTCAAACTGAACCCGTCTCCTATTGCGAATTCAAAGATAATCCACTAGTTTGGTATTATTGTAAAGAAGGGGGTATCAGCCCATATCTGGAAAGGCTTAATGGTTATGACAAAAACTTGTCTGAGCAATTTGTGAGATCATGGTTAAATAGGTGGGCCATGGTGGGTGGAATTAGTTTTGAAATATCTGAAAAGGTGATTTCTATGGCCATGGGAATGAGCATGCAGGGAATAAAACTTCAAAGGAAAACCAAAATTATGGATCTGGCAAGCCATAAACTATTTTTGGGTGAGGGAGAAGAAATCATCCCATATCGAGGAGGATTCAAGCACGCTAAAATTTTGGAGCCATGGGATGGAGTGTGCTTCATTCTCATGAAGTAATTCACACTCGAAGGGAAATTTACTAGGTTCTACAATTACCACCTCCCTTTGTTAAATCACTTCAAGTGTAATGTTATTATTAGTTTCCCTTTTTACCTGCTCTCCTCTTTAGAACACTCTATCTTGAGGGTGAGAGCTAAAATGACTAAGAAGCCAGATATGAACCCTATTCCCCTACACCAGGGGCTAATTTTTTGCTTATATAACTTTCACCAAGACCTAGAGCCATCCAAGACTATTAGAGTTGATAGTGGAGACATTCCTTCCAACCGAATGTCTGGCGATGCTATTGATGAGTCCTATTTTTCCCCTGCTCCTACCAAAACAAAATATATTTCTTTCTCCACCATAGAAGAGACCCCTATTGATACCCCCGGCTCCTTTCCGAGCAAGAAGGGTAAGAATAGAAAGGTTGATGAAGAGGAATAGAATATTAAAGAGACCATAGAGGGGACCCACAAAAATCTGAGTAGGGCCACCGGGGGCCAAGGTGGTAAATATCACAAGTCCTCCAAAATTAATAAGGAAGGATTCTCCTCCAGAGTGTGAAGGTCAGGGTGGATTACTGGTAAACCCACCCCGAAGGCCAGACTGATTGATTACTCAAAAAATTCTTCAAAAGAAGCAATCGAGGAGGAAGAGTCTAAGGAGCTGGAAATCCAAGAAATTTTAGAGGACACTGGAGGGAAGATAGAGACTAGGGATTTTGAGGTTATTGAGGAGCATGGTGTTGACACTATGGAAATTGCTGACAATAAGGGGAAAATGTATGTTGAGGAAGCTAGCAAGGATATTGAGAATGAGACTGATTAGAAAGCTAAAATTGGGGCCCTGAAGGATCGTATTCAGAGGCTAGAGCAGAAATTTGCCAAAGGACTCTGGAATACAATTATGCTGAACATGTCTATGCTAAAAGAGGTGGGTAATATTGGGCATGCTGACAATGTAGAGAATACTGAGAAACTTAATGATCTTCTCAAATCAATAGTTATGTAAGGAGAGTCCTCTCTGACTTTGGTCTTTCCATTTCTTGTGTTTTATTTCTGTGTCTGTTGTTTCTCAGCGAGTGCCATCGTCTCTCTGAAGGCATATCTTGTTTGATTGCCTTCTTATCTTTTTTGCTTGTAAAGCGTTCGGCCCCTGGTTTGTTGCCTTAACTTATCAAAAACATGACGAGTCAAATAAAAGTCCCTAAATCACCTAAACAACCCTAAAACCTATTAACCATGTATTTTTCAAGGACTTTTGAGGACCAGTTACTGATCTCTAAAGATAAAATGGCATGGTATGCAAAGTATCGAATGATAAGGGTGGAAATTTGATCTGTGGGATCAAAATTGTCAACATTTTGGTGACTCAACATTTAGACTTCCAATCAAGATAGTTTAATGATGCGAGTGGTTCAATCAATTTTAGATCCATTAGTTTAGATTAGATTGAGATAATTTATAGAATTGAGATGAAAGAAAAGAATAAATTGAGATAGTACAAGTACCCCCTTAAACTATGAAGTTGCAAGTAATGACCCGCTGTAAGTTTAAGGGTGTTTATAGTAGTTTAATCTAGGTTTTGACACCCTGTTTACTTAAATTTATAAATTTTCAAGTATATCAACTCCACAAGTTTGATTTTTTCTATGAGAAAGTAAGCGAACTTATCAAAATATTAACTTACAAAAGTGAAGTTACTCATCGTTGAAAGTCTGATTTGGTCTACTAACTAAGTAACAACCCTACAAAAGTTTATATTGGTCAGTGGACTCTCCAATGCATGCAACATGAGGTAGATCAACTACAGATATGAAGTAATGACCACCTATAGATCTGAGTAATGTAGAGGTATGATGACACATAAATTGAGGCAAGCCAAAAACATCCAAGATACTTTAGTGATAGAAATGTTGCAAGAGACCCAGTTAAAATTTTGACCTGAGGAAGAAAACCTAGAAGTCTTTTTTGTACAGCAACATAAGAAGTATGGTTTTTTACAAAAAAGGAAAAATGGGGCCTTGAAATGCCTAAAAGAAAGGAAAAAAATGACTATTTCAAGATTGGATTGTGTTTGTAGTCAATCCAAGGGTTTTGGCACATTCTAAAACCAATGGCATAGTTTTTTTCATGATCTAAAACTCTAGTAGAAAGTTTTGCATGAACTATACAAAGAATCTCACCAACCCCTTCTTTATGATGGAATAGTGAATGTTTGCATGATTTCACCATAAATATTGCTATAATACTGGCAAAAATAGCTCTGATACCATATCAAATTGACCACAATCTTGGATCCTTGCATATAAGTTTAAGTAAATCTATGTATGGAGCAATGAAATCACAGATAAATTATAAACGAGGAAGAAGCTTATCTTCACACCACAATATTACAAAATATGACCTGCTTGCATAAAATTGCATTAACCTATCTAACCTTCCAAAGTGGAAAAGTGGGGTACATACAAGGAAAAATAAGGAAACATGAGGAAACCTCTAATTTTCCTAATTAGATAATTACATTAAAATGAAATTAGCTTATGTACCCTTTTATAACAAACCTAATGAAGCTTAATTGGCATAGAATGGCCATAAAGCCATGTAGGCAAAATCCAATGGGAAAAATCACTACACTAACAAATAGAAGTAAAATTATCATCATGGAAATTTGGAACCAATGGTAATGATTTAGAAATAATTATTAGTCTCTTGCATAATAAGTAGAGCTTCATCCATATATATATATATATATATATATATATATATATATATATATATTTATTTTTTTTTTTTTTTTTAAAACCCAAAATTCTTCTTGGTCGCTTCTAATTTTTTTACTTTCATAGTAATAAAAGCAATTTATCTATTGTAATCACCAAGACAAAACTTAATGACCCAAAACTAAGCTCCTTATCTAGTAAATATAGATGCCCCCTGATCAAAACCAAGGGAGTTGAAATTTTGATGTAGAGATTCAATGTGCTAATGATTTATAAATAATAAGCTCTTGCATAATATTTAGATTTTTATCCACATTTTTTGAAGATGTAACATAAGAAAATTGTCTAATAGATATTTGACTCTTTTTTTTAGCCCTCCTTAGAATACATTTTAGATAGTTTAATTCACCAATTCAAATGCCTATGAAAATATTCTTTTTTGAACTTACAAACTAATATTTGGATATGAATTCGACCCCAAAATGATAATTAAAATAAGTGACACAAAATCATACCTAGTAACGCAAAGAACTCTTGGGAAAGGATTTTGTGTGATTATATAAATTATGGTTATGTGAGGGCACAAACAGTCTACTTCAGAACACTTTAATAAGTCTATATATAGTATTTATATATATAGAATTTTCATTTATAGATTGTATCTAAATGTAGATTTATATAATTTAAGGCAATAAAATAGCAATAGACTCATCACAATGAATTAAAATTTATGGGTCTCCTATCGTGCGTTGTAGATCACATCTATAGGATCATCAGAATTAGAAAATGTTCAATAATCCACTACAAGACCATAGTACAATGAAAATTATAGAAGTTCAAATATGGAAATAGGAATAAAATTATCATCATGAAACTTTGGAACCAATGGTAATGACTATAGAAATAATTATTAGGTTATTACATAATAAGTGGAGTTTCATCCACATTATTTGAAGATGTAACATTATCAATTATTAGGAGAAACAAGTGGTGGTGTTATAATAGTAGTCGTGCACATTGGAATAGATGGTGTCTTTCAAACATATATGTCCACTTCAAATTTTTATCATATTTCTAAACCTAAAATTCTTCTTGGTCACTTCTAATGTTTTTAGTGCCATTCTAACAAAATCAATTTATCCATTACAATCACCAAGATAAAACCTAATCACCCACAACTGAGCTCATTATCAAACGTATATAGATGTCCCCTGATCAAAACCAAGGGAGTTAAAATTTTGATGTAGAGACTCAATGTGCTAATAATTAATAAATAATTGGCTCTTACATGATAAGTGGAGTTTCATTCACATTTTATGAAGATGTAACATAATCAAATTATCTAATAGGGATTTGACTCATTAATTTTTATCCACCCCCCCCCCCTTTGAGATAATTTAATGTACCAATTAAAATACGTGTGAGGGTGAGTCACCTTTCTTGAACTTACAGACCAATATTTGGAGATGAATTTGACCACAAAATGGTAATTAAAATAAGTGACATAAAATCATACCTAGTAACTCTAAGACCTCTTGGGAAAGGATTTTGTGTGTTTATGTAAATTATGGTTATGTGAGGGTATAAACAATTTACCTTAGAACACTTTAATAAGTGTGTGTATAGTATTTCTATATATAGACTTTCTATTTGTAGATTGTATCTACAACAATCTGCTACAATAGCATAGTACAATGAAAATTGTATAAGTTCAAATATTGAAATAGAAGTAAAACTATCATCATGGATCTTTGGAATCGATTGTAATGATTTAGAAATAATTATTAGGCTTTTGTATAATAAGTGGAGTTTCATCCAACATTTTTGAAGATGTAACATTATTAATTATTTGGATAAACAGTGGTGGTGGTATAATAGTAGGCATACACATTGCCATAATATATGTTATCTTTCGAATATATTATATGTCCACTTTAAATTTTTATCATATTTTTAAACCCAAAACTTTTTGTAGTCACTTCTAATTTTTTTAGCACCATTGTAATAAAAGCAATTTCTCCATTGCAATCACCAAGATAAAATCTAATCATCTAGAATTGAGTTCCTTATCCAGTGAATACAAATGCCCCTTGATTTATCCAGTGAATACAGATGCCCCCTGATTAAAACCAATGGAGTTGTAATTTTGACATACAAATTATGCTAGAGGCTATCTCTTTACATGAAGAATGCAAGTCATCGTAGACTAAGATATAATTTTCATGGTGATTTAGATCCTGATAGGTTTGTACCCATAATTATTATACGAACTTATTTTAACATTACCGTGGGTTTAAAGTAACTAGTAGGTTTAATTGTTGATTTACACTTTTTCACTTCACATAACCCCTCTTACCCCCCCATCCCCACATACAAAATATATTAGTTATTAAATAAATATAATTGACATATATATATATATATATATATATATATATATATATTTGTATATGAATGTTTGACATAGTAGGTTGAGAATATTCAAAAGTGACAATCCAACATAATTGATAGGTTGGATTCTCCATTAATTATCAAGGACATTGACACACATGATACAAAATTATTAGAAGAAGTGAATAAAGGTCTCTAGGCACGTATATGTATGCAATTGGATTGTATGTTAATTTTTAAAACCTATCAATAAAGGGAAGGATATTATGCATTCAAGGACTTCATAGATCTCATGAAGAATGACATGATTTGCATGAGAGGTAAGAGACTCAATAGAATGAAGATAAGATAAAACTATTTATTATACATTTGATGAAATATTTTCACCATTACTAACTTCTCTTGGTAAATAAAAATAATAAAATCATTTAAAATCATGCACATATTTATGATCTTACGTATGGGTCTATGATAATAGGTTGAAGGAACATTTGTCTAATTCTATTTGATCTTGACGTAATTTCATTGACTGTGTTACAAAGTTCAAACTTATGGATATTGTGATTGTATGTTGACACAAAACTTCATTCTAATCTTGGACATTGTGGTAGTTTTATTCCTATAAGGCACATTTTATGGATAACTGAGAAATCTAAATCAAGATTGAATTTTCTAAATAGATCCTCAACATAGCAAATGACTCATTTTATCTATGTAGGAAGTTGATACCCAAATTGGCATTGTACATCATTTGATATTTGTACTAGGATCTTGTGATGGTGACACTTTTCACCCCCATGGAGCTCCATATTTAATGTTAAACGCATCATTTGATCAACTGTGATAGGTTCATGTGGACCATAGATCTCAAAAACATGCTTGGGATTTAACTCTTTGGTTTGGGTTTGAATTTTCAATACTTATCATGTTCCTTCAATTTGACATGACTATTCATGGTGTTTAAAAATAGGTGGGTTGATTTTATACTTCATTTAACATTATGGGTTCAAAAATGTGATCATAGTTATGGATTTAGAACTCTACAATGCTTCATCATGTACATATCAGATGAGGTAGATTAATTTGAAGAGAAAATCTATTAAACATTAATGTTTAGTAGGAATTAAATTAAAATTTGTAATCATGTATCATGAATTTGAAATCATGTATCACAAGCATTTAATTTGATGTTGTAGATGACATTTGGCATAGCACAGTTGGAAATATAGAAGATGGATAATCAACTAATTTTAAGTAATGTGAATGATTAATTTTTTTAGCCCAAGTTAGAACTTGGATATAAAAACTCAATGAACTATTAAATTAAATACAAATTATACAAAAGAATCACGTCTATTCCACTTTACAAAATGACCATCAAATTTTAGTTAACCATTGGGTCTTTTGAACTGCAATTTAAATTAGGGATATGTAATTATTCTGTTGAATAGATTCAAATTAAGATAAAGCATAAATAAATATCTATCCCGATGAGTTTATTTCTCCACTGTAATCTTTTTGTTTATTTCTCCAGTTTATTAATACCAGTAACTTCAATATTAAAGTCTAACTGTGAGATGTGTTTCTTTGTGTTTCTGATTATAGGCTTTGTAAAGTGAGCTGGAGATGTGTTTATTAGTTTCCATGGATAAGACTGGTTAGAATTTTTGACTCATGTATACCACAATCTTATTAGTGGTTTTTTTTAATGCATAGTTACTAAGATGCATTTTGTGCACCTACACTCAGCTGCAGTTTTTGTAATATAATGTTATAAACACACTGGTTAGCATTTATGACTTTGTATATATTGCGGCCTTATTGGTAGTTTTTTATAATGCATAGTTACTAAGATGCATGTATTCATGCACCTCCAATCAACTGTAGTTTTTGTAATATAATTTTAGAAAATATTTATTACATATAATATGAATTCATTATTTCCAACTTTAGTTTTGTATCCAATCATATTTAATTATTTATTTTTAAATAAATTTTTTAAAGTAAAATACTCTTAATTTTTCTAAGCAACGTATATTGCACAAATTTTAAAGAATTTATGACTATAAATTAGGAAAATGAATCATATAATTCCTCCGTAGAATACTTTAAAAAATAATCAACAATCCCCCAATAGCACGGGACCCCTATCTTATTGTAGGTGAATTTGATTAAATGGGAACATGTCAAATTGACAAATGGGAATCTTACAGAGAGGTGTAATTCCTACAGTATGATAATGTCAAATTGTTAGCGGTTAGTTTGAGAGATAAAAAGAAAAAAATAAAAAAAACTCATTATTCAATAATCCAGAAACCAATATGCCACTTTTAATGTAATTCAAACACTTCCCAATCCACTACTGCCACCATTCATTGATGAGAAATAATTTGTGGGACTAGTGATGGATGGTTATGATGTCCCACCTTATAACAACAATGAGGTTCCTTCATATTTTTTGAAGAAAATTTAGTGCAAGTTTAATATCCTGAATGAAATTCTTTATTAATTTTATTATTAAATTTTTTTAGGGTCAATAAAAAGGCTTTCAACATGATAGGTTGGGTGCATATCATGTGCCTAATAAACCTATGAGAATCTCTATCAAATAACCACTTTATCCTGAGACAATCTCCTCTACAGTGAAGGATGTTATAGAGATTGATACTTTACATGCACTTAATGCACTTACTGACACCCTCTTGTAACATACTGATGTTTATGAGAGTGGACATGGAGATGGTCCAACTAACACTACTAATCGACCACACTAATGCCTGTGTTTCTTTATGCACTAGAACTTAAATTAGATGAGGAGAAGGATTTAATGTAAACCAATTATGGTGGTGTTTCTAAGTAGGGGTCCCATGGATGGGGTTGTTGCTCCAATTTTTAATGAGTAGATGGCCCCATGAAAAATGAAATGCATGGTATGAGGAAAATTTAAAATAATTTATTAAATGTGAAGAGCTAACTATTTTTTAGTGAGGAAGTTTAAGGGGGTAAAAAAAGGGGGTGCTAGAGCTCTCCATATGTGCTTTTATTTTTTAGGAAGATATTCTACAAGTTGTAAATATATGAGTGGACAAAATTTATGTAAATTTTAATTATAAATAAAAATATAATAATTTTAAATATTATCTCCTATAAAATAGCAACATACACTTAAAAAAGTTATTCCATGAGCCCACATTTGCTATATATACTACTAAATTCCCTCTGCACTACCCACTAAGAAAATGTAGGAGCTCCCTCTCATGGGACCACTTTATAGTTTTGACCCCTATTGTAATAAAAATGATGGCTAATTATATGGGGCATGATCAAAGTTTAAAATTCAAAAGAACTCCAGCAAGCATAGAAACTAAAAGTGTCAAAACCATGGGCCATGAATTAAAGCTTGCGCATCTTCCCAAATATCAATGGTACATGGATGAGCATACACATTCTGATCAATGGTGCATGGATCAAAGGACATAATCCATTAGATCAAGATCAAACGAACTACATTTGTCTAGACAAGGAAGATCTAATGGTGCAAGATGAACGTGGGCTTTTCAACAAAGCTAGAACAAATGTAGTGGTGATAAGTGTCACAATCATGAGAATTATCATAAGAAAACCAATAGTGTTCAATCCCTTAGATCGAGATCAATGGCCTAAATTGATTTATACAAGGAAATCTAATGGTGTGAGGCAAAGAGGATTTTTTAAAGGGCAACTATCACTTTTAAATATTAATGAGTTAGATGCCATAGAGATGCCATGATGACACCACATAAGCAAGATATGACAAATTGGAATATTTTGTGAACCTACAAAAGGCAAATGTATAAATGATTAATCCAAACAAAATCTTAAGCATGAAACTCATAATTTGTATCAACAAAGGACAATAGTTAGGAGTCCCTAATAAATTTGAAATTCAAATTTACATTGAAAAATGGGGTTCATATAATTTTCACACATTTTTAAGTGGAATAAAAACCACTAAACATATCTGACCAGATATGTTCCTATTCCTACATATTCTTAGATTTTTTTAACATACACTATAGAGGACTCACAGATCAAAATAGATCAGGTTTTAAAGTGTCTGAAGTGTTGAACATATTTGTAACTATCATTTTTGTAGATCTTTATTTTCAAGTGTTTAATCTTAATGATGTTCAAATATATATATATATATATATATATATATATATATATATATATATCAATACTAGGGTTCTTTGGGTCCCTTGCCCTCTATTAAAAAATGAAAATTTGTGCAAAATAACTAAAAAATCCAAGTGGAAATGTCATGGAAAAATAATAAACAAATATACAAAACAACCTAAAGCTTCAAAAATAATTAAAAATAGTTCTTTTAGACACCCAAATACCAACAACATCATCAAAGCCATCAGTTGGTTGGAAAATAGTCTAAAAGATTGATTGTATTACCCTTTTTACCTTTTTTTTTTTTACCTCTTGCCATATTTGTTCCAATTTTACCGCAACCAATTAAATATCATGATTCAAAATTTATATAATTAACTTTATATGCATCTCTTTGTTTAAATCTGAGTTTTTAGATTCATGGCCTCTCTTCACTCCCCCTAATATATTTTGTAAGGGATAATTCTGGGTTTTCTATATTACCCCCACATTAGACTCATCTTTTGTTTAGAAACACCTTGTTTTTCTTTCTTATTATCTCTAAATTCTATATTTTCATAAAATTTTGGTTATTGAAAAAACTCTTCAACAACTACTACTAGATCCGGAATGCATTCAATATATTTTTTACTTTGTACAAAATGTGTGATTTATTTATGTTGACTTGGCCCTTTTATTCATTGTTTAGCATTTTATGTTATGAAATCACTAAGATTCATATTATTATAATATTTTTGGCCCTACTGGAGCATGCCCCATTGTGATGTTAGTGAGCCTTCTATTGAAGGAGTGTGCACATGACTATTGTTTGGGAAAATAGGGTTTTCAAATTGTAACACTAATTTTTTAAAACAATACAATAAATATAACTCCAAATACTCTACTTGTACATACTTCAATCAATTTTTAATAAAAAATAGTATAATTTTTAAGGTGTGTCAAGCTCGGGGAGGCCATGGGTTGGCCTAGGCAATAGTGAGCCCTACTGTAAAGCCCGATATAAAAGGAAAAGAGGTCAAATGAGTCAAGTGGGTGTATAAGACAAAAATGGGTAGATTTGAGGTCCAACTGTAATTCAATATAGGTAGATTCCTTGTTTGGTTTAAATTCTATTGAAAATAGTCGCATAATAATTACTTTACAATTTTTTTGATCATCTTCATCCTCTGGTAAAAAATAACCAATTGCATCTATTTAGCCAATAAACCATGCAGTTCAAATGTCCTTCCTTCTAAATGAATGGGCATGAATAGTTACTCAAAACAATTATTCATAGAGTGGTGAGCCATTATAATCCAAACAAAATGTTAGCCCCATCCATGATAATATAAAACAATGGATGAAATAATGAAATGAAGTAGATTACTAGGGTTGTTTAGTGCTTACTATTATTCATTATTATTTACTTATTACTTATTGTGTGTGGAAAATAGATAGGGACCCAAATGATGAATGTTAGGATGATTCAAGCTAACATTTTTTAATAATTATAATCAAATAATCTTAATAGCTTATATATTTAATAGTTTCAAATTTTAAAAATTATAGATAATCACCCAAACCAACCAAAAGGACCAACTTATAACATGACAAGGACCCATTGATGTATAAATTCCCTTTCCACTTGGAATATGGTGAGATTAAAGACCATATAATTTAAATAGAGTAATTATAGCATTGATTAGTAATTAAATATATATGTTTAATCCATGAGATTAAATTGGATATGCTGAGATTTGCTTGACATAATTTACATGTTAATAGAATTAATACTTTTTTATATTGAAGATCGATTACTAATATATGCATCTAAGATGACAAAAACATACAAAGTTCTATTACAAACAAAAATCAATTATGGGGCATCCCCATTAGTAGATATAATAATTGGTGGTTCAATATAAAAATGGCTCCCAAAAATCAACCCATAAAATAAATATGAATATTATTAGCAGAGATGGCTCCAAACAGATAGCTTAGGAAACAAAAACCAAATGTATCAATAGTAAAATAGATTTAAACACTAGCTATAAAATATGAGGCACCCCAAAGGTGGTGGGATTCAAACATATGGGTCTAGTGCCCTAATAGAAGTATCTCCTTTGATATCACATCCTCCATTCGAGTCAATCGATTCAAGCCTCTAAAGATATTTTATCACTAACAAGTTTCAATTTATTTTGTCCTAAGGCCAAAATTAGTAGGGTAGTGGTCAACTTTATCCAAAATTCCTTTCATGTTTTTCTTCTTCACATAATTAAGGACATCTTCGACATTAACCAATCCTCCACTTTTGATCAACCTCTCCAGCTTTCTAGAAAAAAGTGTTGATGTTATCATCTATCTACTTCAATACGTTGTCTTGTGTGCCCTAGGTATATGTATCTAAGATAGATCCTTAAGAGGAATTCCCTTCTAATGCATTCTCATCCCCCACTTCTGAAAAGAGATTCAAGTCAAATAGAGTAAAATTTTCTTTGGATTCCCAGATAATACAACTGCCATGATCCTCATTACAAAAATATTGTAACACAGTCTCAGTCACTACCAACCAATCACCATGTCCATTATGGTTATATTCAGATGGGGTGATCCATTCCTATACTAGATTATTGGCCTGATTAAAATATGTGTCTTTAGTATAGTCCCATTCAAACTTAGAAATATTAAATTCTACTACTGTTAGGTGAGACATGTCCCCATGAGAATGCAGGCTTAATTTGGCATATCCTCCTAAATCAAGTAGGCGATCTAATGTAACCTTAAGGACACCTATCCTGAGGAACTTCTCAAGATGGTCCTATAGAATTTTCAATTCAAGGAAATTTTTTAGGGACAAAAAATGAAGGATGACTTGAATTATGAAGTTAGTAACCACTCTAGCCTTACCTTCAAACACTTCCAGGTTCCTTTACTTCCACAAAAACCATAAAATTTTAGTTGAAAAAACAAGCCAAAATTTGTGGAAAAAAGGGTGGACTCTAAACTTAGGTCAAGTATAGACAAACTCAATGTTTAACTATCCAATCTCACAAATAAAGACAACATTCCAAGGTTTAAGACAACACTACCATAACTTAACAACATAAGGACAAGAAAATAAAACATGCTCAACAAATTCAACATCACTACAAAAAGAACAAAAAGGATTAGTAAGACCACAATTATTTAAAACAACACCAATAGTCAGCTTCTTATACATTAGTAACCAGTGAAAATAAGATTTCTTAGGTTCAAGACAAGAGGCCCAGATCACATCAAATCTGAAAAACCAAATATACAAAGGATTAAGCATAGACCAAATATGATTGAGGGTGAGGTAGAGGGCATTGGAGAAGGAAAGTTTCTCGTAAAGCATATGATATGTATACTCAAGTAGAGGTGGGCCTTTTTTCCAATTCACATCAGCCCCAGAACTCACTATCATCTTCTATGAACACCACATTATTTTTCCCCTTAAGAGCTATTTGGAGCAAGGTGAACATTTCTTTGTTAAGAATCCAGGAACTAAAATCTATTTTTAAGCTCTGACCAAGTAGCCCATCCTGCATGGGAGTAGATATCCTTACAACTCCTCAACCCCTTAGTGTATGTTTCATATTAGAAATTTTAAACAAAATCATGAAAACCCCTATTTATATCATCCTACAAAAATTAATATACAAACCCAGTCTTTTACCCCAAACAAAATTTAATCAATCATCAAAGAAATTTCTAGAAGGGAGTGCATTCTAGTTTAAGCAAACAAAGAAAATACCTACATTTTTAATCTTTGTTTCCTCTTACTACAAGTTAAATTCTATGGAAACATTCAAAATAATTGTTAAGGTCTTAGAAGGGATAGAGAGATTACTAATTTGGTCTTCCTTGTACTATTGCTCACCATAGTCTTCCTTACATGCCATAAACTCTACTCCTTCAGAGTGTTTTTCTAGTTCCTCCTACTATAAAATCTTACTGAAGAGTCTTTTTGGAGCTCTAGTCACTTCAACTTCTACCTTAGTTGATTATATGTAATTAATCTTATTATTGTAGCCCTTATCACCCCATGAATCATCACTTGATTCATTAAAATGGCCATGATTCCCCTTCTCTGCATGCTCAAACCCATCAAATCTAAGGGTTTCCATAATCAACCTTAATTAATACATGCCCCTTTACACTTTCCACAAAGGCATCAGGAATTATGACTTTTGAAGGATGCATATGGTAGCCATGCATCTCAGCTCAGACAATAGAGACACCAATGAAGTAAACATAACATAAAGCAAACCAAAAACCATAAAAAGAATGTGAAGGCAAAAATTAAAGACTACCTCTAACACAAAATAAGATAAAAACAATAGGAACCAAGGAGGCAAAAGTGACCAAATCAAGCCACAAAGAGGCAGCTTGAAGCACCATTAATGGAAGATGACTCTTCATCTCCCCATTTCATACCTCTAAGCTTCTCCCCTCTATCTACCAATCTTATCTTGAAACTAATACTTTAGGATAATTAATATATTTTATGTTCTCATTGGATGTCAAAATCCTATTTGAGTATCCTCATTGGTGGAAAAAATCTCTAATATTTACATCATAAGAAATAAATCCTTGTTTAAGTACTCTCCAAACATGTGAAATTAATATGAGATTTATATGGTGTTATCTGAGAAATTAATGTTATGCATAGGTGAATGTTAAAATCATGTTAAATTAATGTGATAAAGATTAAAATGGTGGCATTCCAATGATACATATTGTGTGAAGGTGTCAATGATTGTACATTATAGAATTTAATAAAGGATTCATTATTGACTAGAATGTCATCATTTAGGAGTGCCCTATTTTTTACATATAAATAGATTGTAGACTATTTCTCATGTTTTGACATTAGTTTAATTATGTAATTGTAAATGCTAACACATAAAATAAATTCACAATCAAGTTTGAGATAAATTTGGCTTATTTGGGGATTGATATCAAAATACATGTGAATATTGTCGACACCTAAAACTAGCCATTGATAACCTCCAACCAATATTTTGACCAATTTCTACCTAAAACATACAATTTGGCCTAAAAACACTAAAGCATATTAAATGAGTTGAAACTGATATATTCAAATTCCAATTTTGTCTAGGGTATCCCTAACTGGGGCAATGCAATTTATGGGATAGCTAACTTTGATCAGATCATTCTGAGTCAAAATACCAATTTTGCACCTAGGTGCTCTGGATTGATATTTCCTATCAAATCTATTACAAAAGACACATCAACCTTTTTTCCTGTATGATCTTCAATTTTTTCCTAAAGGCTGATGTGATTTAATTTAATCTAACATGTTTGAGTTACTAGGTCTATGTTAAAGTTATTTCCAAACTTGTTAGATTAAATCAAATCACATCAGCCTTTGTTTCAATTCTAGATTTCGATGTCATTTGTCCAAAATTCCTAGCGTATGCCTATTTTTTTGAGCGTATCTTTTGACTCTGTGTTTGGACAAAAGACCTAGTAACTCAACTTTTCCCTTTCCTAGTTTAGACCTTGTTTGGAACACTTTGACCTAGACCTTTGACATGTCAATTTTTATTTAGACACTTGACCTTTTATGCATATGACATTTGACATTAGACATTTGATTTTAGGTTGCTTTATGCCAAGTATTATAGACTATTTTGGAGATACAACTCCACCTTTTGACCAAGTTAGACCAAGTTTGAACCATTTATCTTTTGGACAGTTTTTTAGGGTTTGCAGAACTCTAGGCCTTTTTTTATTGGAGATTTCATCATTTATGTAGATATGTATAGCTATAATTATGGTGGAGTCACTTACAATCCAACTTATGATATAATGGTTGCACAAAATCCCACTAGGAACCCCTATATAGAAAGATTTTCTAAGGAGTTTTATTATTCTCCCTACAATACTCCATATGGGGAACATAGTCAAAATCCATATAATCCAAATCAATACCTTGATTGGCATGAATAAGCTTGTGAGGAGGACTTTGAAGACCTAACTATAGATAATTTTGTTTGGGATATGGACCCATACCCTCTTTTCAATATCAGTACATGAAACATAGTCAAGAACCGGCTTATGATCTAACTCATGACTGGGATGATATGGTTTATGAGGAAGAATTAGATGCTTTGGATTATGTAATTAATCAAGCTCCACCACATCGTACCATTTCTATTCCAAGACTATAATATCCAAGGAATACCATTACCATTCCTAGACCTAGTCCTTTGGATTATGCGAGTAACCAGGATCCACAATACCTTTTCATCATTCTAGGACCTCATCCTTTGGCTTGTGTGAGCAATCAAGCTCCAAAACACCCCTTAATCATTTTAGGACCTATTCCTTTAACTTTTACAAGCAATCAATCCCCACAACACCCTATCTTTATGATCTCAGGACTTCATCCTTTGGCTCATGTGATCAATGATGCTCCATAATAGCCTACCATTATCCAACCACATGTCATTCCTCATCCAGTGTTAATCCCATCCAAACCTCAACTAATCAAATCCTTTGAATACTAATATGTGTTCAAAATTGGTATCTTCCAACTCATTAGAAACCAAGGCCAAAATAACCAACCAATCCAAGATGTTTTTGTTGAACCAACCATTTGTGATAAGTCAACCTATGATGAATTGCTTATTGATCCTATACCAGTTGTCAAGGAGTCTCATTCTAATGAGCTAGTTTTTGCTGAGTCACTGCTTAATGATTATAACCACCTTTGTACAAATCATTATCTTGACCATATACCTATTTTTTAAGAGCCACCTATTGACAAATTAGTCTTCGAAGAGTTGTCTCTTGACCTTTTTCTCATCATAGAGAAGTCTCACTTTGATAAAACAGTCTTAGTGGAGCCCATCATGCCATTACAAGTTATTACTTATCCAATACTAAAAATTCAATAAGACATCATTATAACAAAGTACTCATCAGATGAAGAATCAAAGTTAGAGTCGGGTTCTATTCTTGAATCGATATCAGATTTAGCATTAGAATCACAATCAACATCAATCTCAACATTGAGTTCAGAGTCCCTTGAGTTAGAATCAAATTCAAAAGAATAATATGTTTGTGGCTATTATAACATTAGTTACGCATACCTTATAAATCAATTTGAATACATTTGTGATCTTTCTATAGTTTTTGAGGATGAGTACTTTAGCTTCAACATAAGTTATCCTAGTATCTTCTATGAGGATTATGCAGCCTCTCCCCATTGCATTACCTTTCCAAAGGCCATTACCATAAACCAAAATAGCCATATCATTGACATTCAATCTCCCATAAGTGTTGATTGGGATCAATAAAATCACACTTTATTGAATTGCATCCATAGCAACATAGTAGTTGAAGAAGAGTAAGGAGGCCATGACCACATTCATATAGTAGAAGAACCCTCTCCTAGTGAAACCTTTTCAGAGGTGCTAGGATACAATCAAAGTTCTAACTCAACATCTTCTAGTGAAACTTTTTCTAGAAGCACTAGAAGAAAATCAAAGTCAAAATCCAATGTTCATTAGTAAAACCTTCTCAGCGGTGCTACAAGAAAATCAAGACAACTTAATTGATGAAAATATCATTGAGACACCAATCACTAAGCACAAAATTTCTTCACTATTTTATGAAGACAAAATCAAAGATCAAATAAAAATAGATTCCAATCTACAGCCTAATCAGATGGTAGCTACTCTCAAGATCAAATAATAGAAAAATATGGTGGTCTTATTGAGAGAATAAATATTTAACCCCACCACAACTAAAACTATGTTGAATCTGACATCAATAACAATACATGTGACTGAAATACCTGATCCTCATGTATTTCCCCACCATTACACATTCCATTATCATCAAACCTTCCATTTCACAATCAAACCACTCCCTCGAGGGGGCATAATCATAGGCTTCCCAAAATCATTTGGAGCTTTGTTATTTAATCATCATCTTCTTGATGGCATACATGCCATCTCTCATTATTTGAGAAGACATTATTTTTCCTATGGTTTGGAATATATTCCCAAATAAGGGCAAACTGTAGACACCTAAAACTGGCCACCGATAACTTCCAACTAGGATTTCAGATAATTTCCACCTAAAATGCATAATTTGGCCTAAAAACACTAAAGCATATTAAATGAGTTGAAACTGACATATTCAAATTCCAATTTTGGCCAAGGTATCCCTAAATGGGGCAATGCAATTTATGGGCTAGCTAACTTTGATCAGATCATTATGAATCAAAATGCTAATTTTGCACCTAGGTGCTCTGGATTGCTATTTCTTATCAAAACTCTTTCATAAGACACGTGCCTTTGTTATTTATTATTGGTAACATCCTAAATGGGATAATGGATCCAATGCATTTGATAGTGATTTCCAATTCCAGTCCATTAAAATTTTGGACCAATAATAAGACATTCTAATCAATGTGAGTAATTTGTGCACAAAATGCTTAAACATGCTTAAAAAATAATTAACCCAAATCATGGCCTAATTATTAATTCCATGGAAACTTGTTGAAAATTTTGTTTTAGAAATGAATATTGAATATCTGCATCATCAAGTGACCTCATTTCTTAGGAAGACATCCCTAGGCCATAAATGCCAAAAATATCAGGATTCATACCCTCCATGCCTTATCAATGCCTTCCATAATGCCCTCCATGCCACTTAATTTCCCCTTATTCCAATTTCATGATGATGATAATTATAAAATTAATTCTAAAAATTTAATTAATCCTCAACCACACATCTCAATATTAGAATGGATGGTTTAAGTTGATTCTAAACATTCTCAAAAATCTATAAATAGGAGGCCTCACCACATGAATTTTAAGTTTTGATATTGCAAAGTTATAATGTAGAATTGATTACAAAGCTTCATGCAACTAGTGTTATCATGCCAAATTAATTTCAAGCCAAGCCAAGCCACAAGGCAAAGGTGTGAAGGAGAGATGGAGGTAGCCAAGATTCCATTGCCAAGGACTTCATGAGCACAAGCTGAGCAAGCCACTATAACAAGCATTTTGGATCATACAAGGGAGGTAAAAGAAGGTTTATTTTGCATTTTAGTTGTGTTTTTTATTGAATTTTTTTAAATAAGCTCTCCCTAGTGTCTAGGCCTAAATATGTTATGTTAGTTACTGTGTTTCTTTCATTTTGTTTTCATTTTGAATCTAACACCATACTAACTATCCTCTCTTGAGTCAAATTCCTAGTTCACAAATATCACCCTACCATAACGGTAAGGTTCTTTTGGATACAATGAACATTCACTCCATGGGATTAATGGTGAGTTTATTATTTCAAGGGATTATATTTTATATTTATTAATTACTCTTTCAGGAAGTAAATTTGTTCACATTAAAAGGGATCTTAAATTTAAGTAGATTATGATAACAATCATGACATCATTATGGATTTGGAGATTCTTCTATTGTAAAATTGGATGCTAAAAATTTTGATGATGAAAATCAGATTTTGAATCATGGCATGGAAAATTTGAATCTCATCATAGAAAATTTGAAGCCCAATATGTAAATTTTGATGCCCGACATGGAAAATATTAAGCATGGAAAATGGAAATTCTGCTATTGTGAGTCTTATGATCAACTGTAGCTGTACAAGTTTGTTATTGTGAGTCTTTTGAACAGTTGTAGATGTACAATTTTATGCATTATAAACAAGTTGTAATAGTATTTTAGGTGAATTTAATATATTCAATTCTATGTTTTATTGTAATAACTCTACCCTCCCCTATTTCATATTTTCATATATGTTTATTTATATCATTTCCAACACTGTTATTTGGTATGGATTATCCCCATAGTCTTAATATTTTATTTTACGTAGTCTTGTTGGTTGCTACCCACGTGGGCTTGTACATTTTGTTTCTTCTACCATAGAGTTAAATCAAACTTGGGAGTTAGTTGACCTTCCAAAAATAAAAGAGTTCAAAGGAGTCAAGTGGGCGAAATTGACAAAAATGGGTAGACTCCACCAGTTATAATTCAATATGGGTAGACTCCTTGTTTGGTTTAAATTTTATGGAAAATATTCACACAATAATTACTTTTCACATTTTTTTATCATCTTATTAATCATCTTGTGAAAACTAACCAATTGCGTAAATTTATCCAATAAACCATGTAGTTCAAATGTCATTGCTTCTAAATAAATGAGCATGAATAGTTACTAAAATTCATCTTGATTTAGCATAAAGTGTTGAGCCATTACAATCAAAAAAATGCTAGCCCCATTCATGATAATATAAAACATAAGATAATATAATATATAAACTCCCATAGCTTTATACTATGACATTTTAAAAAATAATTGACTATAGCCCCACATATAATTAGGATTTGAAATTTTGGAGCAAGGTAAATGAAATAATTACATTGAGTAGCCAACTTACTATTGATAAATTTGTGTGTATTCCTAGAGTAAATAAATATAACCTACTTCTATTTCTTGAGAAAATTGACCACCTTAATATTTAGAAGAGTACTAATACCTAAAAGTTCATGACAAGAAATAGTACGTTGAGAATATTTAGATTTGTCCTCGTGTCCTTTAAAATTGTTGAAGTGTGTCTATGTCAAGGATGTAATGTGAACAACAAAATAACATTTCTTAGATTATAGGGACAACATGAATATAGTAGTGACACCTTGGGGATTCATTCAATTTTACTAGAGAGATTATGTGGTTAGAACTTACCACCTTCTAGTCTACAAGCAGACCCTGCTATAAGGACAATAGGAATATAGTAGTGGCATAATCTACCTAAATTTTTTATGAGGTAAATTTATTTGTATTTGCCAATATAAGTTTAAAATCTTAAATAAACAAATGGATATACACAATGAAAATTAATATAAATTAATTCATGTTTAAAAAGTTCAAAAGGAGGGAGATAGGTAGGGAAAAAAATAAAGTTCCATTGTAACAACAAAGATCAACATATCTCCTTTGATTTTTTTTAGCAACCCAAATAACCTGCAATCAAAATCAAAATACTTAGATCTGATCCATATCTAGACTAACATTGGAATTATCTATGGTTGTGGGATTCTTGTAACTATTGTTTTTAGCATTTAATTGTATTAGAATTCAAATTTAACACTAATTTTCCTTTGATTCACTATCAATTTTAGATTTAAATATAAATTTTGCCACCTTTTGACACATGGCACCTTCTGATTATTCTCAAGGGCTCTCAAAATGTAGCTTAGATAAAATTTTTGTACTATGCCATGCGGCATATTTATATTCATTTTGATCTCTTGGGTGGGGCCCTATAATTTTGGTTTGTTGTGGGAGTACCATGAATAATTCTTATAGGCAATCAGAGCTGGCATTAGGTTTCTTGAAAAATAAAAAGGTGCCATAGTTTTATCAAATCCCTTTCAAATGCCTTTTAAATCCACATGGAAGGTATTCCAAGGCCCCTATAGGTATCTCATAGGAGATAAATTGAAATAAAATTCCAATTGTGTGCATGCTCAAGGTATCTCCTAAGAAAGAAAAATCTAATAGTGTGCATCAGTGTTCTTGTCAAATAAAAAGTTGTCATGGTTATATCTAATCCCTTTCAAGGACCTTTTCAATCAGTATGGAAGTTATTATAATTCCATTCAAGGTATCTCCTATGAGATACCTTGAAATAAAATTTCAATCATGTGCATGTTCAAGGTATCTCCTAGGAGATATCTCGAAGGAAAATTCTAATAGTGTGCATCAGTGTTCTTGCCAAATAAAAAGTTGTCATGGTTATATCTAATCCCTTTAAAGTACCTTTTAAATCAACATATAATTTATTCCAAGGACCTTTTAGGTATATCTTATGAGATATTTCTAAATAAAATTCCAATAGTGTGCATGTTCAAGGTATCTCCTAGGAGATATCTCGAATGAAAATTCCAACAGTGTGCATCAGTGTTCTTGCCAAATAAAAGTTTTCATGGTTATATCTAATCCCTTATAACTACCTTTTTAGTCAACATGGAATTTATTCCAATTCCATTCAAGGTATCTCCTAAGAGATACCTTTAATGAAAATTTCAATTGTGTGCATGTTTAAGGTATCTCCTAGGAATGAAAATTCCAATAGTGTGCATAAACATTCTTGCCAAATAAAAAGTTTTCATAGTTATATATAATCCCTTTAAATGACCTTTAAAATCAATATTAAAGGTATTCCATGTCCCTTCAAGGCATCTCCTAGGATATATCTCAAAAGGAAATTCCAATAGTGTGCATGTTCAAGGTATTTCCTAGGAGATATCTCAAAAGAAAATTCCAATAGTATGCATCAATGTTCTTGCCAAATAAAAAGTTATCATGGTTATATCTAATCCCTTTTAATGACCTTTTAAATCAACATGAAATTATTCCAAGTCCATTCAATATATATCCTAGGAGATACCTTGAATGAAAATTCCAATTGTGTGCATGTTCAAGGTATCTTCTAGGAAAGAAATTTCCGAAAGTGTGCATCAATGTTGTTGCCACATAAAAAGTTGTAATGCTTATATCTAATCCATTGTAAATAAATTTTAAATCAACATGGAAGGTATTCCAATTCACTTTGAGGTATCTCTTAGGATATACCTTTAAATAAAATTCCAATCATGTGCATGTTCAATGTATCTCCTAGGGGATATCTCAAAAGAAAATTTCAATAGTGTGCATCAATGTTCTTGACAAATAAAAATTTGTCATGGTTATATATAATCCCTTTTAAGGACATTTTAAATTAATAACAAAGGCATTCCAATTCCATTCTAGGTATCTCCTTGGAAATACCTTGAAATAAAATTCCAATTGTGTGCATGTTCAAGGTATCTCCTAGGAGATATCTCGAAAGAAAATTCTAATAGTGTGCATCAGTGTTCTTGCCAAATAAAAATTTGTCATGGTTATATCTAATCCTTTTAAAGGACCTTTTAAATAAACATGTAATTTATTCCAAGTAACTTTTAGTTATCTCTTAGGAGATACATTGAAATAAAATTTCAATCATGTGCATGTTCAAGGTATCTCCTAGGAGATATCTCCAAAAAAAATTCCAATAGTGTTCATAAGTGTTCTTGCCAAATAAAAAGTTGTCATGGTTATATCTAATCCCTTGGAAGGACCTTTTAAATCAACATGGAAGGTATTCCAAGGCCTTGTGAGGTATCTCTTAGGAGATACCTTTAAATAAAATTCTAATCATTTGTAAATTCAAAGTATCTCCTAGGACATATCTCGAAAGAAAATTTTAATAGTGTGCATCAATGTTATTGCCATATAAAAATTTGTCATGGTTATTATTATCAGCTAGAATTTCACCCTAAGATGAATAGGTAGATTATTTAGGTCTCCTCAGTCAAACCCTGGTCAAACAATGGGAACAACCCCAAGCTATGGGTCGCCTATGTTGGGATTGAACCTCTAAAGTAGGTCGGATTCCTCTTTGATGCTCACCTAAAACTAAAAATATTCCTAATGATTCATGGGAAAATGGTTAGAAAGAGAGTAAGGGATCCTAAAAATTTTAATAGGAGATGCACCAAACTTAAAATGGAACTCCCATAAGCTTGAACCCACACTAAATCAATGAAATAATAGTACTAGTTCGCACAACCATAAGATCAAGATAATTTGCATTAGTATTTTGTAGGAGAGGTTTAGAATAGAACACTAACCTAGACCTTAAAATATCATTAAAAATCCACAAAAAAAATTTGTAAAATAAGGACCATGAATGAGTAATATTCTCCTTCACACAATGCCATAGTGCACAACTTGTCAGACACAGATTCAAGGCAAAAGATAGGAAAAGAAAGTCTTATTGCATTAAGAGGTAGTTCTTACAAATAATTGATAGGGTAGAGCCTAATCAAGATGAGGATATTTTTTATTATCTCAAGGAATGTCTTGTCTCTTAGAAATATAAAATAAATTCTCAAATTTGAGGTCCCTAAAAGATGCTTTCAAAAATGGAAAGAAAGGGTTAATATATGAGAAGGTGAAGAAGAGAGAAAGAAGGGGAGGAGCACATTGTTCATGATAATCAGTGAAATTTCAACTCCAAGAGATTTTTCACTAGTATTTTGGTCTGATAATAATAGGTCATTATGAGCAAGATATTTGTGATTTTCCCAAATAGCCTCCAAATCATTCTATTTTAACCAAGTTGCATAAGAAGACAAGAGTTTGCTTATAGTGGCAATTCATGATATGGTTTGAAGTAAATGCTCTGACTGCTTTCCAAATCCCCAAGATTTGGTCTATTGGTCTTCTACTAGATCTCATCGAGAAGATTAAATCTTTATATCTATCGGGCACACATCATAGCTATCCTGAATGGTAGTTTGTCAAGGGCCTGAATTGAGATGGTTTTCTTACTTAGTCACGTATCTACATAATTCCTTGGATCTCAAACCGAAAGGACTATAGATGAAAACCAATATAATTATATTGGTTTTCCTATAATTATATATATGGCACTCTATTCAATGTTAGCTCCCATTTGAGTCCACATTGGGCTACTTTACTTTTTCTGCCAACCTGGTTTTGGTTCTTCTTATTGAGTCGGGTCAATTTTTATTCATCAACTTTTTTTGAATACACCAACTCATCTCATTTCCTATTAGCTATCTAGATCACCTTTTATTGTTGACCATTTGACTCTATTTCACTCTATCTAATTTTGAGGTCCGATTGAACATGGATTGTAGATCCTTTGGGACCCACCACCCCAAGATCAATTTATCATTAGTTTTTGGGATCCACTAACCATTTGAATTGCTTTGAGCTCCCACACGCTTGAAGCTTGTTAGACACATGTTCCTCTTAAGGTTCCTCCCTATGATTTTGGATCCTAATGTTTACTTTATGGGTCTTAAAAAATGTTCACACTGATGTTTTTCATTTCATGACCAATTTTGTAAATTTATAACTTGAATAAAAAAGATTGTATGGGAACAAAACTTACAAATAATGGACCTAATGCTAAAAGGAACAAACCCTTTTGATCTGTCAGCCATTTAAGCTTTCCACATGTTTTTGTAGAATGTTAAAGTTGACTAGTTCATGTGACTTTGCATGATGTCTTGATGACAGTCTAACCAAAAATGGCTAAGTATGGAAACTTAGAAAAAAATTCATTATGATCCAAATTTATGTATGCATATCTTTATTTGTACTACATTGCATAAGCTAAAACATGGAACATATGAACTAGGCTCCAAAATGAATAGAACCATGTGATTGTTTCTTCTTGACTCATTAATACGTGCAAGTTTTAGTGCCATGGATATGTCATCTTCAAATTCTTTGACACCATATCCAAATATTTAGACAAGTTCTAGATGGTGAGTGGACCAAATGGATACCATGATCTTCCATGCTTATCTAAAGCACTCTATAGGGTCTATACAACTATTATTTAGAATTGACAAATTATATTTCAAGTGAACCAAAAGTGCTTTTAAAACCTTTGAGTTTTATGGTCTCTCTAGTCCATTCATTCCATCAAAGACCTTGTTCAACCATTTGATCAATTAGGAACACTACCTCAAGAGCCTTATCAACTGGGCACATGCTTGGTATGTGGGCCAAATATGGCCAACATCTTCAGTGACTCAAAGGGAAGCATGCCCACTATGTTTGAGAAACTATTTAATTTTTCCTTGTCTGATCCATTGGGCATGGAGTCACTCTTGAAACTAAGTTGATCATGAAGAATATGTAGGTCTACCTCTTTCTATAACTTCTTCTTGAAATACAAGGGCCAAAAAAAAACAACAAAGCCAAATGCATGCAAAAAAATGTAGGAAATAAAAATAACTAACCTACTAAACAAATGTTCACACAAGCACTTAGAGAAAAACATGAATCCTACTCTAATATATATATACAAGGTTTATAATTTACAATAACTTTCCCCCAGATCGAATGGAAAGGTTTTGAATTCACCTACTTGTGATGAACCAAGTTAGAAAACACCTTGCCTTTGAGAGTACATGATGTGTGAGCCAAGACACCTAACTGTTGATTCTTCTAGCATACACTCAAGTGGATGAGAATGAGTAAACATGTCTCCAATGTAAACATATTGGTCTATTTCTTCAGATAACTCCAATTTTGACTATAGGGGCCCCTAAAAAAATTTCTATTACTAAATTTAGGTATGTTGGTTGGAAGTATGGACCTAAAACCCAATCATCACACTCCCAAATCTACATAATTTGCAGGAATAGCTCCAATCCTTCTCCCTTTATGAACTACTGATCATTAACATATGGACCAACTTGATTCATCTCCTTTGACATATTTGTAATGTTAACCTCTAATAGAGATGAGTTTGACATTGTGACCTCTCGAGGCCATTTGGGACCAGTTCTAACTTCCAAAAGTAGATAGATGTTTGTAGTTGAAGAGATAAGTTGATAATTACATTTAAAAATTTCAAACATGGCATCTCCTAAAAAGCAATTACCTCTAAAGGCTTTTCTTCATGAAACTGTAGCTTGATCATAGGCTCTTTCTGAAGGGAGGGCGAGATGGTAGGCTGAGGTTGTTTGAACTATTTCTCCTACCCTTCCCATTTTACTAATCTATCTATCCACCACTAGATCAAGGTCTTCATCTCATACAAATCATCATTGATAGCACTATACTAATCTTCTTATCCGATAGCCATCCACCTACTTGTCAACCTTTGAGATAAATGTTTCATCCTCTCTATGAGATGAGAAAGGATCACATCAAGCTTTCTATCCCATTTTCTCATCACTTCTTCTAATATCATCATAGTTCATTTAAGTGTGAGAAAGGATGTGATATCATAAGGTTGGATAGAGGGGTAATTAGGTTGGTATGAAATAAATTTATCCTCATTATGGGGCTGATAAGGATGATTAGATGGATGGTTAGCTCCATTTGGTTGGTGATGAGGCTCACCAGCGAGATGAAGGTAGAACTTTACCTAAATATAGTCATAGAGACTCATAAAAGGATACTATATGTAGATAAAGTTTGATTGAAGGCTTATTTGGATAATTATAACCAATTAAAAGATCTAAGTCACCATTGATGTTTGTAGATGTGCCTCCAAACGCTAATTGGATTAAGAGAATACCAAAACTCTTCACTTTTTTTGGACCTTAGTCCCACCGAGCATGCCAAAAAAAATTATCATCTAGAATTTCACCCTACTGAGTAGGGAGATTGTTCAGGTCTCCTCAATAAAATCTTGGTCAAATAATGGGAATAACCCCAGCTTGTGGGTCACCTATGTTAGGGTTGAACCTTCAAAGTAGGTCATATTCCTCTTTGATGCTCACCTAAAACTAAAATTAATCTTAATGTTTCATGGGAAAATGGTTATAAAGAGAATAAGGGCTCCTAATAAATTAAAAAAGTGATGCACCAAACTTAAAATGGAACTCTCATAAGCTTGAACCCACACTAGATCAGAAAAAGAATAGTACTAGCTCACACAACCTTAAGATCAGGATAATTTGCATAATTATTTCATATGAGAGGTTTAGAATAGAACACCAAGCTAGAACTAAAAACAACATTGAAAATACCTAAAATAAATTTGGATAAGAAGGACCATGAATGAAGAAGATTATCCTTCACACAATGCCATAGTTCACAACTTATCAAACACGGATTTAAGGAAAAAGATAGGAAAAGAAAGTCCTATTGTATTAAGAGGTAGTTCTTACAAATACTTGACATAGTCAAGCCTAATCAAGATGAGGATACTTTTTAGTATCTCAAGGAATGTCCCATCTCTAAGAAAGATAAAATATAGTCTCAAATCTGAGGTCCTTGAGAGATGCTTACAAAAATGGAAAGAAAGGGTGAATATAGAAGGGGAAGAGAAGAGAGAGAAGGGGAAGAGCATGTTGTTAATGATAATCAATGAGCCATCAGATCTAAGAGATGTTTCACTAAGCTTTTGGTCTAATAAAAATAGGTCATTATGAGCAAGATATTTGTGATTTACCCAAATAGCCTCCAAATCATTTTATTTCAAGCAAGCTTCACAAGAAGACTAGATTTTTCCAAAAGAGGCAAGTCATGATATAGTTGGAAGTAAATTCTCCAACTACTTTCCAAATCCCCAATCTTTGATTTGTTGGTCTTCTACTAGATCTCATCAAGAAGATAAAATCTTTATATCTGTTAGGGACACATCATGCATATCTTGAATGACAATTTGTCGAGGGTGTGAATTGAGATGGTTTTATTACTTAGTCATGTATCTAACTAATGCCTTGGATCCTAAACCAAAAGGACTATAGGTGAAAACTAATCTAAAGATATTATTTTTCCTATCTTTATATATATGGCACTCTATTTAATGGTAGGTCTCATCTGAGTTTACATTGGGCTCCTTTCCTTTACTTTTTCCACCAACCTAAGTCATGATCAAGTTCTTACCCAGCTAGAGTTACAAACACTAGTGGTTGTTCAAGGCATGGAAAACATCTCCTTAAAGTATATGATAGATTTGGATAGAGCCTTTGAGGTTCTCAATAAGAAGACCCTACTTATGGAGGAAGAATGGAGGCCCTTACAGGTGGCCCTTCAAAAATTATAGGTTTATGATCTTTATTCCCATTTTTGGAATTTTTCCTTGATTGGTCAAGGTACCAAAATTTTGGGTTCTCTTGTCTACAAGTGGATGCCTCTATGAGTTTCCAAGAATTATGGATCAAAATCCATGTTTGTTATTTTAGAGTAGTTCATCTTTGACTTATGGCACGCTCAATAGTTGGCATTTCCTTGGCACCCTCCAATAATTCCCCTTTTTTGCTTATTATTTTCTTAGGCCCTGTTCTCAAAAATATTCCTAAGTCCTTGCCTCATCTATTTCAACCATATCACATTATAACACTCACTTGGCTTGATGAAGCTCTCATGTCACTCTGGTGGAGCACCATCTCAACACATGGCAGCCTCACACTCAGTTATGTGAAGGGATGCCCTGCTTTCCCTGAAAGAGTGACTGACCAACATGTGGTGCCCTCATGCTCAGCCTCACCAAAGGAGATATCAAGTCTCCCCAAATAATTTTGAGCTCAACATGTGGTGCCCCCATGCTTATCCATCAATAGTTTTCTTCTATCATACATTTAACCCACATCATTGATCAAAGAAAATAAAAGGGGACCCACCATGCTATTACAATGAAGAAGAGACAAGCTCTTCAATGGTGTCATCATTAGTGTGAGTAGTAGTATTTCTAGGTGTCATCCTCCCTAGAGGCCATCTCACATATATCTTCTAGGTGATTTCCTTTTAGAAAGGGTTGGTTACCGTTTTTGCTTATTTTAACTATTTTGTATACCACCATTTGTAATAGAATAAAAGTAATAGTATTTAGCATTTTTCCATTCTTTGGCCTTAATAGGTGCCCCTCAAAGGTGTGACTGGGCATTTTTTATGTGCCCTCAAGGCCTTTTATATTATTTTATCCATCTAATAATGAAGAGTATCTGATATGTTGTATCAATTTGCATGGGAATTTATTTATGTCTATCATCTCTTTTCCTCTGATTATATAGTATCAATACTTTCTTTGATTATAGATATTAATTCATGCTTTATGTTCCTTTATGGTATGTAGTGTTTAAAGGTTTTATCTATTTTATGAAATTATAGTTTAAGCATTTTAAATTTCTCAGTGCATCACCTTAGTTTTATGTTTAGGTGCATCAATGTTCTTGCCAAATAAAAAGTTTTCATGGCTATATCAAATCCTTTGCAATGACCTTTACACTCAAAATGAAAGGTATTCTAAGGCCCTTCAAGGTATCACTTGGGAGATACCTTGATATAAAATTCTAATCATGTGAATTTCAAGGTATCTCCTAGGAGATACCTCGAAGGAAAATTCTAATCATGTGCATAAGGGTTCTTTTCAAATAAAAAGGTGTCATGGTTACATCAAATCCCTTAAAAGGACCTTTTTAATCAACATGGAAGTTATTCTAAGGCCCTTTGAGGTATCTCCTAGGAGATACCTGTTAGTGTGGGTTTTATACACACTACATCCATAATGAGGTGGCCTCTATAATTTTAGGATCTCAATTGAGGTAAACTCCACTCCAAGGCTCTATTTTTAAGTATGTGGTTTAGTTTAACCTATTGATGGAATAGTGGGTAAGGGATGTAGGTTGTTGACAAGGTTTTTTGGATGGAGGTGTGATTCAAATAAGGGTAGTGAATCTCTATGTGAGTTGGTTACTAATGTAAAGTGGGTAGATATTTAAAACAAACTCCAAAAATGAGAGTGGGGTAAGGTAGAAAAAAAAGCTTCTATGGTTTTTAGGAACTACTTCCCTGGTTCTTTTCTAAAAGGACAAGTTCTTCTCAAAACCTATGCATGTTGCTATCAGTAATTACACACTCATAATTAGTCAAAATCATTAATCAAATATTCTAAGATAATTATCTTGAAGGGAACTTTTACACAACTAAGGTTCATTCCAAAATCCCCATTACATAAAGTCTGAAAGGTATGTGCCTTTAGATCTGAAGGGTCTATTCCATAGGGTATTTTTGGTATGGGAAAGGGCTATGACAATTATCATGAAGGGTAAGTAGTCTTTTCAAAAGGGGTCAAAATCCTAGGAATACAAAATCTTGAAGTGTATGTCCATGGAAAGGGGTTCATTACAAAGATGACTAAGGGTATTTTTCATAAGGTAAGGAGACGAGGATGGATATCTTGAAAGGTAGGCTTGGTATGGAAAAGAGGTAAGGATAAATTTTTGAAGGATAGGTCCTGTAGGGTAAAGGGTTCAAGACAAAAGTCCCAAAGGGTAAGTGGCCACTTAAAAATGTTTGAAAGGTCACTTTAAAATTGCCTGATGGGTAGGTTTATGGAGTCTTAAGGGCATGTGTCCTTCAGGGCAATTATTTCAGAGGAATTATTTTTGGACAAAATGTTTGTAATAAATTTTTTAAAGGGTCACTTATCTCAAATAAAATGTCTAAAAAAATAACTGAAGGGTAGGAGGGCCATTAAAAAAGTCTTAAAGAGCACTTTCAAAGATTTGAAGGGTAATTTTAGGAAATCCAAAGGGAATATACCATTGAAAAAAAATTTGAAGGGTAAATCAGAGGGGAAGTCTACTCCATAGGGCCTCTATCCATGACAAAATTCCTAAAGTATCTATTTCAAAAAAGCCAAAGGGTATCTCAAAAAGGGCTAAAGGGTGAGGTTCAAAAGGGGGGGGGGCGGGGGGGGGAAGGCAATGCCAATTATGTCAGGGAAAATGCTCGCAATAAAAAATCATGTAGACTAATTCCATTAGGGGAATTGTCTTAGACAAAATATCTACAAAAGTTTTCTTGATAAGGATAAGTCTACAAGAATAGTAGGCAAGAAAAAACTCAACAAAGACTGATAATATGTGATTCAAAATAATAAGTCTAAAAATACAATAAATCCCAAGAGGATGGCAAAGACACTCAATGAAAAAATAATTCCAAAACATAAGGAAAAGGTATTCTATTAGGGGATTCATGTTGAAATGTCATGGGTTCATAGGTGCATGCCACATGTCCTTGACTATTAAAAAATAAAGTCTTAAGCTTAATGTCATAGGTACCCTTGAAGGTATTACAAGGATTTTCAAACCCTCATGCATGTGTGAAAGTTATTTCCTAAGAGGTACCTTCAATCTATTATGCCCACAATAGAGGTTCAAATCAAATATAAGATCCCAAAATATAAGAAGCTAATCATTTTCCATAATTTTTCTCAAAAACCCCATTGCTCATTATCATTTTATATTTTAATAAAATATGTGGTTGAATATTGAATTAATTGGCTATTTTTATCTACGCATCTATTTCTCTATGATGCATGTTTGAAATGTATCTCTTAGGAGATACCTTAAAAGTAGGATGAAGAAAAAATTGAAGTATGCAGTATATGGTATTAAAAGCTATTGTTTTTTTTATTGACATAAACCGTGTCATTAAAAAATATGTTATACATTACCTTTTTAACATTTTAAGGTTTTAACATATCTTCATGCTTATGTTCTATTATAAATATAGCTTTATCTCCTACATACAGGTATAAATTGGACTGATTTTATAAATAACCTAATTAGTAACTCTTCTCATGTCTTTTGCAAATGTCTAGGTTAAAAAATCATACATCAATTGATTTCCATTTTTGAGACTACTTTTCTCTCATAAATAATGGTAAGTTTGTTGGTGAAAGAAGAATACACAAAGTAGCTGGTCCAAATTTTGAATCTCTGGAACCCATAAATCTCACTTCCACATGCCACAATGATGAAATACCTATTGAATGTGTAAGTGTTAATGTGATTGAAGATTTTGATTTGACTCTACCACTTCTATTTCCTACAACTTTTGTGGTTAATTTTGGGGATGTAGTTGATAATTTTACTATATGGAGCACAAGAATGATGCAACACATCATAGATAAGTTTTTTATAGACAATGACATGGAATAAAGACAAAATACTTTGAGTTTAGTTATACATATAATACCATTGAAATAAGAAAACCCTAGATTGGATTAATTTGTTTGATATATCAATGTTCCTACCACATTTCAAATCCTAAGAAAAAAATTTCTTGGGAAAAAGGTACATTTATTACACAAATATACATATCTTGCAAATAATGAAAATTTTGTTTTTGGTTATGTTGAATTTGCACAACCAGGGGAGAATTTTTGTTGCATTCATGTCCCAATGGTAGAAAATGAATTGGGAATTCACATAGGTATAGTTATACAACATTGTGAGACTTGAAATACAGAGGTAACTGAAACATCTATCGTGAGATGGCCTTCCAACAAAATAGTGGACATTCATACTTGTAGAGAAATCAATTTACCATACATGACACCAAAGGAGAAAGAAATTGGAAACATTTGGGATGTAGTGGATAATGAAGTCATTCCTTTCCCTACATTCCTAGCATAGAAATGTTAAAAAAATAGTTCATGTCTACAAATACGTAGGCTAAAGAATAAATCAGCCAAACACTTCACTTAGCCAAGTGGAGTTTGATGAAAGCATAGATAGTGAGATTTCAATAATTGATGTGGATAAATGTTGCACCAAAAAATGTTTTTAGTCAAAATTATCATTTGAGATTCTAAAATTTGTAAAGATGAAGTTGTTTGATTCCACCACAACATATATGAGGCAACATGTCTTGAATTCCCTTTCTGCCAGTTTGTTTTAAAAAAATAAAAACATCACTAGCATTGATTTTTAGTGTACAAAGATATGTTTGGAAGCTTGGCTTAAAATATATGGATTGAAGAGAAGTATATTTTTTAACATTCAAAATTGTCACAAAAATGGGGAATAAAATGCATTCCATGGATGGAGATTTTGACAAAAGCCATATAGAAGATAATGGCAGCTAAAGATTTATTGGACCGATTGGTGGATGATTTTGCAGATGTTTCTCCATGACTAATATGTTAGGCAGATATAGATGAATCATGAGAAAATGTTTGACATATTATAGCATGTTTCACTCAAAAATTTATGATGTACCACATTAAAGCACAACTATTAGATATGCAATATGAGCTAAAAATTCTAGCCAAAATTCAATAACATGTGGAGAACTAATTTCCATGATGTGACCATTACCATGTTTGATGACTTCACTAAGTGTAAAACATGAATCTTGTTGACTCAATATAAATGCTTTGGGTCCCTCTCTAATGATCAGGAAGAGTATATCGATCAAGAATTCATGATACACTCAAATCAAATATTTTTTGCAAGACAAATGTATTACACACATAAATGAATGTCAGAGCATTACCCTGAAGAATGCCTCAGTGTCATTCAAGACAAGGTGGAATGTCAAAAAACATTTGTACTAAGCATAGTGATAAAAATAAAAGTAGTTACTGATAGAATATTAGAGTTGTCATTGTAGGGATTATAACACATGGTCATGGTGCAGGCAGATATGGGCATTTGTTTTACCATACGTTCTTGGAGGGTCTAACTTTACTATCACCTCATTGAATAATTTCTTTTTACTATATAAACCTAGATCTTCAAAATAATTATTTTATGATGCATTTTTATCTAACAACTGCTACCTTGAATGCAAGAAATGTAGAGAAGAAGCACAATCGATTGGTTCCTTCATGAAACATCCTTCCAAGCTATACCTTCAACTAAACAACTATTGTGTGAAAAATAAGAATAGGTATTTCCATCATAATTATATTTTAAAAATGTTAAACCTTATATGAAACTAATGTTACATTTACAAATTCATAAAATCATGTTTTTATATAGGTATGAGTTACAATATTTATATGTTCTTGTCTACAAAGGTTTTTTCCTTGATGTTGAGGTGAGATTTATCCCTGTAGGACATACCCATGAGGACATAGATGACACATTTGGAAACCTGTCTGAATGTATAAAGAGGAGAAATATATGGAGTATGGCACAGATGATGAACACTTATAGGATGTGTAAAAATACAAGAAACTTCATGCCATATTTGATTGAAGAGGAAGTGTATTTCAAAGAGTATGTTAATAGTTATTAGTTGAAGGGAAGAAATGAAATAGTAGGCTTGACAAAAGGTCAATACTTTCTTCTACGCATGGAGCAAGGTCAATCCATTATGAGTTGAAAAAACTCTATAAGAGATATAAATTGGTCACCCTCGATTACATTATGGGGAACAAAAAAAATGGTGAGATAAATATTCTGAAAGGTAATCTGACAAAAATATATTTCAAATACTTGAAAAATAAAGAAATGTCTCGAGATTCCACTATTAAAAAATCTCAGATAGAAGTAGAAAAAAGAGTGAAAAGTAAATTAAATATAACTTGAATAAGTGTGTAGAACAATGCAATGAATTTGGTTTGACCATAAATAGTAAGTGGAAGGATCTTACATATTACTTCCAAAACATCCATGACATAATGAAAGAAGACATGTTCCCTTCTGAAGTTGAGTGCATAGGAGATTTTTGGCCTAGAACTCATCATGACATACCTCTGCATAGAGATTTGCATAAAATATTTCATGATAGGACCCTTAATTTTGGAGTGGCATGTACAGATACATATATTGGTCTAAGAAGTAAAAGAACAAAAATTGTATTTAATCCAACTCAAGATGTGAAAACTGAAGATACGTTATTTGTCAGACATGATTATTCTATAGGAGTGGACTACATAGTATGAGTTCTAGAGCTAAAATCAATATTTAGATACTACAAATAAATGGGGATATATAACGAAGGGTCAATGTAGCTTGGTTCATCCCAGTTCATGTAGGGAAAAAAGATGCAAAAGAAACAAAAATTTATTCAAGATACTTGGACAAGAAATATAATCCAAACCCAACTGACACATCTTTACCATCTATACTCATAGATAGTATCATCTACATTTGGAAACCAAATAAAAATTGGACTGGTCATACACTTGTTTTCACTAATTTTCAAAAGGCATTGTAATAGACTATTTGAATGCATCATCCCACTAGGATCTAACAAAAATAGTGATAAAAGGATTGGGAAATTTGAAATGGTGTTTCCTTAATTTTGGAATGAGAAATATGAATGTTTTTTCAAAATTTAGACTTTTTTTGAGAATGTATAATTTTTTATTAATTTATTTATTTCTAATGGCACTTCACATTTTGGGTCTTCAAAAATACACATCGGCATTTGAGTTTTATATTTTATACTAAGATAATTTAGTATTTAGGTAACTATGTGTCTATTTAATATCATTTGACTATTGGAATGACCACTTCACATTTTTGTGATTCAAAATGGACTTTGGTTTTTGTGTATTCCAAATAGCTAAATCATATTTTGTGAATCATGAAAACCTCTTGGGTTTTTCAAATTTTCAAATTAAACTTCACATTTTGAATCCTTCAAAAATGGTCTTTGGTAAATGGTCTTCATAATTTTCACATTTGATAATTTACTCTTCAGATTTTGTATTTTGCAAAATACACTTCGACATTCCAATCTACGGAAAAAATTCTTTGAGGTTTATGCCTCAGAATGTCCCACTTGTGTGTCAATATTTTTTCTTTAGAAATTTTGCATATCAATAAAATTTGTTATTCATATTTTCAATTTTTAAAATTAAACTTCATACAAGCACTCAATATTATGCCATGTGGCACAATCTTGATGACTCGGTTGTATAGAAGAATGACCAATCCAAACAAAAGCCCTAAACAATGTGATCACCTGAGATTGCAACACACATCATAATCTTGATAACTTGATTATGTGGGATATTATATTAATAATATAACACCCATAATCAACACGTGGAATGTACATAAATATTAGATAAACTTTGATGTTTTTGAGGATGTCAACCGAATTAGATTAAATAGATAGTTCATGATCTAATGAATAGATGACATGTGGAATCCTAATAATTCCAGGTGTTTTAAATCACATATCACTTGAGAAAATTATTTATGTATGGATTATTTTTATTTAATAAATATATTTCCAGGTCTTATTATCTATAAATGCATGGTCCATGAAATAGTTTGAATGATCACATAATTTGGGCTTATTGCAAATACATAATATAGATGCCATTTTATTTATAATAATTTCAAGTAATTCTTGATGAATTCCAATTTATTTATGATAGTTTTAAAATACTAATTATTTATGATCATTTTAAATGATTTGGACTTATCAAAAATACATTGGATAGATGTGATTTATTTGTAATAAATCCAACTTAATCTCATTACAGTCCAATTTAATCTTGATACACTCCAATTTATTTTTGATAGTTTTTGAAAATTTGGACTATTTATGAGTCCATATTATCTAAAATAGTATTTTATTATGCAATTTATCTTTTACAATAGTCTAATCAATAAAATTAAAGTAATATTACGCACACACCAACCTTATATGGTCACTACCACTACTAAAACAAGTGTCAAGGGGTGTCTTTATCATACGTGTAGTTAGAATGATAAAAAAAAATATTCAATACAATTTATAATTTATTGTCCATAAAATTCATCTAATTCCTTATCTATAATGATACTCTCCATTATACTAATGGGATGCACCTATGCCATAAACAGTGGAAAAATGATGCAAAGCATGACAAGGTTGCTTAGAATGTTAATGTGTTTGAGAGTTTCATATTAGTAATTTTTATTTTGGTGTGATTTTGAGGGATATTTTACAGTCCCTTATTTTTTTTGTATTCCTTGAGGTTCCTTGGATGGTGTGTTTTTAGGCCATTTGGAGTTTCCTACCAAAAAGCAAAATTTGAATATTTGAATATTACAACTAGGTTAGAGTGGAATTTTAGGTTATGTGTGCAATAAAAATGATGATTAATGTTTATGAGTGGTATTATTGGGCCATACTAGTATGGGTTAAAGGTTTCTTAATGCAAATTTCATTTAAAATAACATTTTAGGCCAAGAAAGGCAATTACAACAACCGACCTACATAGAGATGGTCTTGTGAGGAGATATCTTGCATGTTTTGACATGATGAAAGGATATAAATGCATCAATATATTAGATATATTGTATTATATTAGTTTTATAGGATAATTTTTATAATATAGAGGTTATTATCTTCAAGGAAGAAAATAAAATATGAATATTTAAGCAAAACCCTGCCTGCCTTGAGATTTTTGTGTGTAGTTAATACATATGAAATGACATGAATGAATGAAATAATGTTTAGATTAAGTATTTTTAAGGTCCCATAGGATATTTTTATGTGAAATTATCATTTATTGTTTTTATTTTTTTAATAAGAGTGTTCTATTTTCACTTAGCTATAGGTTCATGTGTGTTGCATTACACAAGCTAAAAGAACTTTGTTTTTATCAAAGTTAAGAACAAAGAGATCAGAGGTGTTTTGGAGTGTCATTCAAAGTGGTTGATATATGTTAATGTGTTAGAGAGTATTTCAAATATAAGGTTAAATATTATTTATGTTCAAAATACTATCAAAGTTCTATATTCAATTAAAAACTTCCATTATAGTACACACAGTCTTGTAAGTGCTTCCAGAATTCTATAAACTTGTTTTTGGGGAATTAGTGTGATTGTTCATGAAAAAATAGATATTAGATAAGATTAATTTAGTTTTTTAATGCCTCATATAACTCTTATAATTTTTTTAAATTTATTATAATTAAATCCAACCCAATCTTGAAGCTCTCATCTTTACACTGGCCTGTTAAAACCTAGCCTAGGGTTTGGGATTTGCACCTTGAATAATATTCATTTCCACCAGCCAAAAACTATAAATTTTATAATGTAGTGTATTTTGAAATTTTATATAGTATTCATGACATTTTCATTTTATATTATACTAGACAACAAGGAATCAAAGGACTGTTCTTAAACTAGGCCTAATGGAGACCTAATTACAGAAGAGACTTGTGAATTAGTGGTCTTTCCTTATGAATATAAATTTGAATTTATTTTTGGAGTATTAAGGGGATAATATGGATATAAAAATTGTATTATTTTTTCTTAAAACCTTGTGTATTTTTCAAACCAACTAGATTTGTGCTTTAGAAGGGCTACAAGAAAACATGCCTTAAATAGGAAATAATGAGTTGTGTGAGATTTCTAGTGTTGGGATTGAGTATTCTGATTGGGTGTCTAATTTAGTGTACAATAAAAATATTTATGGCCATATAATACCTATATTAGAGACATGAACAACATAATCATGCATTAATCTTTCAGGGCTATGAATCTACACTAGAATGAGTAAGTTTGAAGCAAGAATGGGGAGTGAGTTATTGAAAATTATGCATTGGTTGATGGTGTTTGTAATATGAGGATAAAGTAGAGAGGATGATGAAGTGGTAATATTTATTTAAGAGAGAGAAGATAAATATGTATGAAAATAGTCTTAGGTGCCTAGAAAAGGTATGAGAGATCAAGCATAATAAGAGACAATCAAAGTGCCTATTAGAGACAAGCAATCCAAATATTAGAGAATGGATAACAAGTAAAAAATTAGATCCCAGTAAAATTATGAGGATAGTATATGCATCCCCCTTCATAAAGTGGTGTAAGATTAGGTAAGCTCTTGGAATGGTTTATGATTTTGATTATTAAAAGTTTCCTAATTGAGATTGCATGAAGTTAAGTGGCAGATGAGGAGAAGTTTGAAGGTAGGTATAGAGACCATGCAAGAAGTCAAGAATGTGAGTAGATGTGAAGAATATCTTGGAATCTTAGGTCATTAGTAATGTGAAATAAATATTGAGAGTGATTAGAGAAAGATTAAAATAGATAATTAAAGATTTTGTGGTAGAGGATCAACCCTAGGAGGAGAGAATAAAGACTCCGAGAAGAGGAATAGTTCCAAGGTGGAAAATACTTAGATAAGAGTGTCAGTAGACCAGATAGAGGAGAGAATCTAGGTTGAGACACCATGGAAATCTGAAATAGACTTGCTAAATCAAGGTAAAAAATGCATGATTGATATAAGATGAAGATAGATAAGGCCAAATTGAGGAAAGGCTTAGTTGAGTTAGAATGCTAAAATGAGATAAAGAGGAAGGAAGATCCAAAGAGAAAAGGGTTGGTTGTTGAAGAGGACATGAGTGAGATATATAAAATAATATATAGTATAATTCTCTTGGTGAACCTTATTCAATAAGAATAAATCCATTGATATGAATGGGTAATGAAGAAGAAGAGAGTTAAGTGGCCTATAAGGCTACTAATGGATAGAATAAAAAGATTATCAATAGAGATAATGAGAAGCAAAATATGTTTCTATGTAGGCAACTCAAGAAAGAGATGAAGAAGTTCAAGATGTATGAATAAATTTGTAGACATGAGGAAGGTGAGTATCACCTTGTGGAGAATGAGATAGTCATGGAGGATGATGAGAGGAAACAATTAAGGACATTATCAAAGCAGCCTAAGAAGGAGAAGATGGAGGAAATAAGCCTCAAGATTTTAAATCTAATTATTTATTTTCATGTGTGTATGTAGGTATAAAATTGAAGAAATAAGAAGTCCCTTTTGAGGATACAAAACTTGAAATCATGAACAAGATTCTTATGCTGAATAAGAAATTGATTCGGAAGTAGTGTAAGGAGGTTTGGTGATTTGTTACCCTAAAAGAGGAGAGATGATTGGAAAATGAGATATTAAATAATAAGGATGCCTCATTGAAGGCATAAAAGAAGTATAATTGAATCAAGAAGATGGAGCCAAGAGGTATTAAAATTAGAAATCTAAATTTGTATTGCATGAATAAATCAAAGAGATTGAATATGAGATTGTAGGTGATGAAGAGTTTATAGATGACCAAAAAGACTAGTTATTTTTATATAAGAGTTTGGATCAATTGTAATTAGAGATGATAGCTTCTTATCATGCCATAAATAATAGAGAAGAGGTAAAATTCTATCCTAGAATAACATTTGAATATTTGAGCCCTTAGAATGAGTCATTGGGGGATCAATAGAGATAAATATTGATGGATAAGATAACATACATCATGGATAAGTTAGGTATACAAATTAATTTATAGTATGAAGGAGTGTCTAGCTTGACACCTAAGGGAAATGGATCCCAAGTACAAGATATGGTACAAGATATGAAATAGAAAAATTAAGAAGAAAAGTTGATATGTATAGAGTTGATGTAGGTCATTGAAGTTGACCTATTATAATTTCCTAAGTCAAACTAAAAATAAGATGAGAACTGTCATAAAAGAACTAGAGGTAGAATTACAAGATGAAGAAAAATGATTCATGGATTCAGAGATAGAAGAAAGTGATAAAGAGAAAAATAAAATGAAGAAAGAGAAAGGTAAGATGTTAATTTTTCCAATTGTTAATGTTTCAGCTAAGTTGGTTGGATATATGTATGATGATAGTAAGATATCAGGTTGCCAAGATTTATTGTGTTATAGTGAAGTTAAATTGGTCAAGGAGATGCCATTGTAATGTCAACAAGGCAACAAGAAAACTCACCATGAGGAGGTTCAATATGATGAATAGGTATCCAAAGAGGATATCAATTAGATTTTGATAAGGGTGAAAGAATAAAATATGGAGGATAAGCCAATAAATAATGAGGAAAAAGGTGAAAGCATTTTTAAGAAGATATACGAAAAAGAAGTGTATGAAGAAACCATGATAAAGTTGGAAGGAATCTAGAAGTAGGAGTAAAGGTGAATAATAATAACTAGAAATTTAAGGTAGAGTATGATGAATAGAAATCAAGGAGGAAATATGAAGGAGACAAAGATTTTCAACATATCACATAATTCATGAACGTAGAAGATGAGTTGGCAAAGAAGCAAGATAAGGCAAGGAGACAAAGAAAAAAGAACCAGTTGAGAAGTAAGGATAAATATAAGGGTACAAATAGAAAGAGGATTTCATAAAATCATAATAAGAATAATTTTAAATCAATTAAAAATTTAGACAAAGTGAATTTGACCAAGAGCTCAAATTTTCCCACTTAGGGAAGTTGATGTAGAGCATCACAAGGTTACATATAATGATAATGTGTTTGAGAGTTTCATGTTAGTCATTTTTTGTTTGTTTTGGGTTTTAGGGGTATTTTAGGGTCAAATAAAGTGTTTTGGGGTCCTTGATAGTATTTTGGATGGTGTTTTTGTAGGCCATTTTGTGTTTTCTACCAAAAAGCAAAACTTGAAAATTTTAATTTTCTAACTAGGTTAGAGTGGAATTTTGGGTTGTGTGTGTAATGAAAATGTTGATTAATGTTTTTTAATGGTCATATTTGGTTATATTATTATTTTTTAAATGTTTATTAATGTGAAATTCATGGAAAATAACAATGTAAGCCGAGAAATGTAATTGTAACCGTCACCCTACATGGGATGGCCTTGTGAGGAGTTATCTTACATGTTTTGATGTGATGAAAGGATATAAATATATGAAGTAAATAGAGAGATACGTATTATAGTATTATTATAGGATAAATTAAAGGATATATATGTGAGGATCTTCAATTAAGAAAATAAAAGATGAATATTTAAGAAGAACCCTACATGCCTTGAGAATTCTTTATGTAATTACTATATAAGAAATGACATAAATGAATGAAAAAATGCTTGGTGAAAGTAATTTTAAGTTATTAGAGGTTATTTTTATGTGAAATGATCCATTATTATTTTTATTCTTTTAATAATAATGTATTACTGTCACTTACCTATAAGTTTAAGTGTTACATTACACAAGCTACAAAAACTCTATTTTTATCATAGTTAAGAACAAAGAGAGAAGATGTGTTTTGGAGTGTCATTCAAAGTGGTTGAGATATAATAAGGTGGTATATAATATTTAAAAGATAATGTAAAATATTATTGATGTTCAAAATATTATCAGAGTTCAAGATTTAATAAAAAACATCCATTATAGTACATAGTCTTTGAAGTGCTTCAAAAAATTTGTAAACTTGTTTGTTGGGGGCATATTGTGATTGTTCATGAATAAATATCTCTTGGATAATGTGATTTTAGTTGGTTAAGACCTCATTTAGGTATTATATTTTGTTTAAATTGCTTATAATTCAATCTAACCCATTTTTGAAGCTCTTGGCCTTACACAGGCCTGTCAAAACCTAGCCTAGGGTTTGAGATTTGCAGCTTGAATAAAATTTATTTACATAATTAAAAACTGATTGAATTTGGTAATCCAATTTTTTTTTATATATTCTATAATAATCATGATTTTTTGAGTTGATATTATATTATACAGTATGGAATCAAAGGATTTTTCTTAAACTGGGTTTAATGGAGACTTGATTATAGAAGAGACTTGTGAATTAGTGGTCCTCCCTTGTGAATACAAATTTGAAAATTTGTGTGGATTATTAAATAGATAATGGGTATCTAAAAACTTTCTTAGTTTTATTGTTCAAACCAACTAGATTTGTACTTTTGAAGGGATACAAGAAAATAAGACTTAAAGAGGAAAGAGTGAGTTGTGTGAGAGTTTGAGATTTGGTATCAAGTATCATGGTTGGATGTCTAAGGGATTATATAATAATCATATGTATGTCCATATAATACCTATAGTGGAGACAAGAATAATGGAATCATAGACTAAGCTTTCAGGCCTATGAATCTACATGAGAATGAGCAAGTTTGAAGTAAGAATGGAGAGTGAAGTATTGAATATTATGCATGAGAGGGTGGTTTTTTTCTAAGAGGAGAGATTGGATAGGATTATTAAGTGGTGATATTCATTCAAGAGAGAGAAGAGAACTATGTATGCAAAGAGGCTTGGGTGCCTATAAGGGGTAAGAGAAATCAAGGGTAATAAGAGAGAATCAGAGTACCTATTAGAGACAAGAAATTAAATTATTAGAGAATGGATAAAAATTAAGAAATAAAATCCATGTAAAGGTATGGGGAGAGTTTATTCATCCCTCTTCATAAAAAATAAGACAATTATCCAATTCATGATATCAAATCTTTATAATATGACATAGTAAAATATTGATTATATAAAATTCAATTATTCATCATATTTTCATAACATTAATTTATACAAATGAAAATTAATTTCCTTAATTGAATTTAAAATAAAAATTAGGATGATTAGGTAGTTGGTTCATCGAGAAAAAATCTATCAAGCATATCTGCCCCATGCACCAAAGTTAGTCCCTATGTGAAACACAAATCTTATGAAATTTTAGACTTTATAGCTAAATAAAAACATACATTTTAATATATAAAATGAATGGTGAAAATGTGGGAGAAAAATCATGTTCAATAAAGGTAGGAATGAATGTGAAAAACCTTTTAGTTGGTTACAGTTTTCATTTTAGAAATTAACAGTTCATGGAAGTGGAAGAGGAAATTCATGAAATGCAAGAGTGGTTAGGATTCAAGGTTGGTGATAGATGTAAGGGGTGGGAGATGAGGGTAAATTAATGGCATGAGAGTATCAATTATATATCACAAAGGGTAGGGAACTATAAGGGGTCAAAAATGTGGCAATATTAGCAAACATGTTTCCACTTAGTGATGATAAAAAATAAGAGGAATTTTGGGATGAGGTATCTGAATGGGGTAAAGAGCTATAGATTGCACGGTGATAAAAATATGTTTTTAGGGTTGTAGATATTTTTAACTTGGAACAAGAATGAAATTCCTTTATAAAACTTTCTAGCTTATGTCGAACTATGCACTAATCAACAAGGGCACTAGGAAAATGCTGGTTGTAGGGGAAGTTTAAGAATGGGTCAAAAGAAATTAAGGGGTGAATCAAAGGTAAGTTTTATTCCTATATGTTTAGTTTTCATTATTTTTAGCTCTTGGGAGGCTAGGGAAGACATTTTGAAAACTCCATTTTGGTTTATGGGAGGTGTGGGGATATGGATACAAAGGTTGTGCCCTAATTTTATTCTTTTGTTAGCTCAGAATGGACTATTTCTAGTTTGGATTTGTTTCTAGGCCTTCTAATGGATATTTAGGGAAAGGATATTTTAATATCTTTTGGTAGCTTATTGGGATCCTTCATTGAGATATATCTAGTTTATCGCATCTTACCCTTGGGTAAGGGTTTAAATGGATTTAGATAAAGAAATTTTAGAAATAATTGTGATAAAATCCCAAGGGAGAGTTTGGAAGAAGCGTTTGGACATTGAAAAATATCATTTTGTTTCTTTCATGATCATCATCTAGGTCATGTGTATAAATTCTAAAAATTTATGTGGAAGGCTTCTTTGACTAATCAAGTGAATGTGAAAGTTATTTAGGGGCTAAAACTTGAGTCACTAGGCCTAGCCTTTGATGTTTTTTTGAAGGGGTTTGATCTACCAGATAAGGATAATGAAATAAAAGTGTTATAGCATATGATTATGGTAAGGGATACCTAGGGCTTACTCTAAAAAATAGATAAATGGGGTGAGATTTCCCCTACCTCATTAATTAAAATGTGTTATTTCATTGAAAAAGAGACATAGATGATTAAAATATTTTTTTAACATCCTCAGGCCAACTTGGATAAGGGTTCTTTGGGTCATGAGGGACCCACTAGTTTAGAAATGGATAATGAAGTTGAGTAAGAAGTGAGAACTTTGGATAAGGAGGAAGAAGTTGACACAGAGGAGGAGTTGAATTCCCATGAGGTCCTATCTTTATCTCTAGTCATGTACTGTTTGATTCATCCTACTTGGGTTATTAAAGATAAGAGGGGGTGGAAATATGTAAAATAAAAGGTTGTAGGAGAAGTCATGGATGGCATGCAAGGAACACTAAAGTAGAATATGAAGTTTTATAATCATGGGGTGGAAGTCCCCTCTCCAACATTATGAGTCTCATTTCATGGAATATTAGGGGTCTAAATGCCCCTAACAAGACACTTTGTTAAGTGTATTCTATTTTTTGAAGTTCTCAAGGCTCTTCTTTTACAAGAAACTAAGTTGACTTTGTTTGAAGTGTCAAACCTAATGCACAAAATTCATTCAAGATGGAACAGTTATTTTATGGAAGAGTGTGAAATGTTAGGAAGGTTGGTGGTGGTAGGGTCTCCTTCGGTGGAAAATATTGAAGTTATGTCTTCTAGGCCCTTGTAGAAAATGTACAAGTAGTAAAGTTTATCTTATGACACTAAGTTTTTGTTTGTTAATGTTTATGGTCGAAATCATACCAGTATAAATATTCAATTGTTGAAGGAGATCTTAGATGTGTTTAGTTAGTTCCTTGAAGAAAAAATAATTATGGGTGGGGATTTTAATGCCATATTACATCTTGATAAGAAATTTGGTGGTGTGGTTGGCACATTGTAGTCATAGTTGAAATTTAGTAGGTTTGTGTTAGATACTAAGTTGTTTGATGTAGATCTAAAATCTAGTTGGTTCCTATGGAATAATAGAAGAGCAAGATTTAGTAATATTTCAAACCATCTAGATATATTTAAAATCATTCCAAATTTATAGCATGTAATTGGAATGTGGAATGCTCAGTCCTAATTATCTTAGGATCAGACTAGTTTCTAATTACTTTCAAGGTGGTAAGGGATAGGTTGCCTAATCATTTCCATTTAAAGTTTGAATTGATGTGGCTCAGTGACCAATCTCTTTTCTAGTTAGTTAAGGATTGGTGGTCAAATTGTCCTTTTTAGTTGGCATCCATTATGTAAAAATGACGAAGATGTAAAATTTCATCCAAGGGCATCTTAAAATATGGAACACAAAACACCATAAAAATATTTTCTTAGAAAAATCATGGGTTGAAGCTGATTTCCAATTTTTGAATGAGTTTGTGTTGAATCAGGGTATGGACGAAATAAAATTTTATACAGATAAGACGCCGATGAAGGATTATGAGGAATTATTTCTTTAGGAAGAAATCCACTAGAGGCATATGTCGAGGGTGAATTGGCTAAAAGAAGGACATAAAAAATTAGATTTCTTTTATAATATGATTAAGGATAAAAGGAATGTGGCTCACATTTTTAACATCAATTCTAGTAGTGGTGAGGTATTGGAATATCAAGATAAAATTAGGGAAGAGGTGATAAATTTTTTTTAAAAATTACTGTCTAGAGAAGAGGTGTTGAATCTTACTGCCTAGAACTAGAATCTTGATATTATTCCTAAATTGATTTTATATAAGAAAAATGAAAAAATACTTGGCACTTTTTTCTTAAATAAGTTCATGTTATGGTATTTACCATAGGAAGGGATAAATATTTGGGCCTAGATGAGTTTTTTATGGCTTTCTCAAATCATTTTGGGAAATTATAGGCAAGGATGTGTTGAACATTGTAAGAAGATATTGTTGGAGAATAAATGTGGATCCAAATCTAAATGTCTCCTTCATATCTCTTTTTAATAAAGGTGAGTCTCTTATAATTTTTAGTAACCTTCAATTCATTTCTTTATGTAATTAGGTGTATAAAATCATCTCTAAATCTTTGGCAAGCTAGCTCAAACTATTTTTGGATAATCCAATTTCCCAAGAGCCAGTGGTTTTTATCTTAGGAAGGAATATTCAAGAAGATATTATTGTATCCCATGATATAATTCACTCCCTTTTTCATAATCATTATAAATTCATGATCATTAAGCTATACATAATGCCTATGATCAGGTCAATTGGAATTTCTTGATGAAAAATTCCTAGAAATTTAGGTTTAGCAAAGATTAATGTGAGACGATTTTTAGTTGTGTGGCTAGTTTTAAATACATATTTTTAGATAACATAAACTCTTTGATATTATTAAGTGTATTGAGAGGTCTTAGGAAGTGGACCCTTTTTCACCTTTTCTTTTCATCACTATGGTAGAGGCCTTGGGAATGGTAGTGAGTCAAGTGAAGATGAATGGTAGGCTTATGGGGTTCAAAGTAGTGTATTAGTTAGATAGCTTGATTCATCATCAGTTTTATGATGATACCTTCCTTTTTAAACAATATTTGGTTGGGGAAGTGTGAGAATTGAAATATATTCTAAAAAATTGTGAACAAGGTTCAAGTCAAGTGTTTAGTGTAGGAAAATCAAGGGTCTATTTTTTTAACTGCAAGGAGCCTAAGTAAAAGGAGAATGTAATAGACTTGGGATTCATAGTTGGTAAGATTCCAAGAAAATACCTTGGGGTTCTACTCTTTTTTATGGTTTGGTAAATTTGTTTTGTGGGAATAATTTATTAAAAAATTTAAATCCTAATTGGCTACCTAGCAAGGGGAGTGACTATCCCTTATAGGCTAGATTACTCTACTAATATATGATCTAAATAATTTACCCATTTATTATTTCTTGGATATTTAACCTCCCTAATATGTGGTGAAAATATTGAACAAAATTATGAATTATTGACTTTCTTAGGGCACAACAGATAAAAGTAAGATTCTTTTGATCAAACGGTCTAGTTTTGTAAACAAAAAATGATGGATGGAGTGGGGATAAAAATATTTAGCTTCAAAATCAAGCCCTAAGGGAGATGTTTGTGTGGAATATCATTATTCCACTAGATTATCTATGGTTTAGGATCATTCAGCATAAATATCTTGGCTTAGATGTGACATAGAGCATGTGGCAATTGCAAATCCACCTAAAGGATCACACATGCAGAATTTATTGATAAAGTGTACATATATCATTGTTGATTATGATTCTTAGAATATTACTAATGGGAAACATTTTAACTTATGTTTCAATTCATGGAATGGGCATAATCCACTTACTAAGTTCCCTAATGTGGGTATGGCATATAATTCTTTTACAGTGCATTGAGGGAGCAAGGTGGCTAAATATTTGGTTTTTCATTATTTTTAAGGTCTTACTAATTGGAAGAGGAAATTTTTGAGCAATATGATAATTTTGAAAAATCAAGTTAGGATTATTTATCTTTTCTTGGCAAAGATAAAGGTGTTTATTAATGAAAAGGAGGATGTGCTCAACTGAGTAAGGATCAAATATGGGTTCTATGTACTGAATCTGGGTTATCAAATGGATGAGGTAAAATATGCCTCATTAGATTGGGTGTGTTAACTATATTTTGGGAAGGAAGGGATTATTAAATAAGTTATTTTACATGGCTTACTATTTATAATAGAATTCTCATGCAAGATAAACCACGTAAGATGGGTGTTCATGGACCATTTAGAAGCTACATGTGTAAATCCTAAGAGAAAACAACAGATAATTTATGTTTTGAATGTCCGCTTGTTGTGTTGTGTTGGTAGTGGTTGTGATGTAATTTTAAATGGTTCTAGGCCTGGCTACCTTCTCTTTTTTTTTTTTTCAGCTTGGTCACTTGGTAATGTGAAACATTCCTTGTATAGCTTATGGAGATTCATCTTGACTATTCTCATTTAGTCAATATGGAAAGAAAAGAACTAACAAAATTTTCAAGGTAAAGAAAGGTTTTTTTTATTATTATTATTATTCCTAAGGGATACAAAGATATCTATTTCTAAAGTGGTTTGAGCATAGGTCAAACGTAATAAAAGACACCTTACAAGTTGGAATATGAATATGTGTGGTAAATGGAAACTTTTGGTTCTTCCCATAATCAATGGATCTTTGGTAATCAAGTCAAAAAAAAGTAGTAGGTATGGATCCATGTGGGCCCCCTATACCTCATTGGTTTAAATTAAATTTTCATAGAGCTTATATCGATAATCTTAGTGTGTTTAGGTTTGTATATATGGTGAAGGATTATATCAGTTATTTAATTAAATCTACTTATATAAAATTAATGAATGGCACTAATAATGAAATGAAAGCTTAATCACTTATGGCAAGTCTTTAAATGGTGATGGTGTGTGGAGTGGGGTATCTGGAGACTAAGGGGGACTCTTTAGTTATGATCCAAGCATTAAATAATCATAATGATAAATTTCATAATCTTAATAATGTTATTTCTAAGGTAAGGTCACTTTTTAGTAATTGCAAAGAGCGAAAAGGTCTACACTATTATCGGGAGTCAAAAAAGGGGGAAGATTTTTTGGCCAATGTATGAATTGATCTGATGGAGGAAATATAAATTGATAATTATAGATATAAGTGGGATTATTTCACTAGGATTTGATTCATAGATATGATGAGATATATCCATTGTCTTTGGTTCGTGTGAGGATTTTGGAGGGAGCATAATGATTTCAGTATTTTTTAATTAGCATTGAGCATGTAAATTCACAAAAAAATGGTTATTCTATGTGAAAGGGTGATGGATTTTCTCTATGAAAGTGGAGATATTTAATGTTTTTTTACTAGTGTTACTTTAGGTAGTGGGTGTTTAGCCATGGATCAAGTGATGGTGGAATCATTAGCTTGGGTTGCAGTTTTTGGAAGTGGTTGAAGAGGGATATGAATTTTACAACAATGGTGTTTATGTGATGTATGAATCATGTGTTTTGGGAACCATAGTCAAATATTTTGGAGGAGATCAAGTGGGATTTTGTATAGGACTTAATTGGGAATAGTCAATGTGTGAAAGTGAATTTTGGGTTCATTTCTCTATTCATTAGTAATTTGCTAATATTGATCTTAAACAAGATCTAGGTTATAGAGATGGTGGATTTATTTGTATTTATAGAGCATAGGGTGATTTTTTATATAAGATGGATATGGTTTATCCTATGCCATTTAATGACATGTCATTTTTAGGGTAAGATGGTCTTAGTTTTATTCCTTAATATTTTTATGGCATTGGAGGATAGATTGATAACCCTACTAAATCTAGTAGAATGAATGGATCTAAGGTGTTCTAGTTTTTTAGAGTATGAGTCTAAACATCATGTGGCTTGTCCCAATTTAATTGTCGTCAAAGCCCCTTTTCCTATGTTGGATGAATGGCAGGCTATACGTAGGTCTCTAGAGAGGGTATAAACCATAAAATTATTTTCTTAGAATCTTTTCAAAGGATCTATATTGGTCCAATTGTGGGTTGGAAAGAATTAGAATAATGTGGACTTAGTGGTTAGTAAATTTCAAATGGAGTTGGGTTGTTATTTGATGCTGCTAGCTAATGGGGTTCTAGAGGAGGTTATAGTTGGTATGTTGGGTGGTGATCTAGATGAATAAATTAAGGATGAGAAGCTAACATATATGGAGGATGTACATGCTATTTTGGAAAATGATACGGTAAGTTTAAGATAGTGTGGTAAGTCATTTGTTAGTGGGGATTCTAGTTTGTTTGGATTTTTTCTTAATTTGTGTTATTAGCAATACATATGGATAGTGATAGTAGTTTTTTGGTAGATATTATATAAAATATGTTGTATCTTAAATTATATAATTAATAAAATTAAGTTTTTGGTTTTAGACATTCATCTTTGGTGTTTTTGTGAAATTCCTCAATGAAATTATTCCATCAAGCTAGGCCAGCAATCTTTCTTATCTAATATTCATCATGTACATACATCAGGGGTTCTGCACACCCACACACACCAACCCTGCAAACCATGCACATATATATATATACATACATGCATGTATTATACATGTATTACATTTATGTGTGTATACATATATATTTGTGTAATATATATAATGCATGCATGTATGCATGTATGTATGTATGTGTGTGTGTGTGTATACACACACACATATACATATACACATACATATATATATATATACACACACATATATACAAATATATATATACGTATATGTATATATATGTATATATATTAACTTTTATATATTACATAAACTAGAAAGAAAAATGACTGCATAGAAATAATTCAATGTCCTCATGATAATATGTTTTTGTATGTATGTGTTCATGTGCAACATCCTTCCCCTCTTTACATACATACATGTGTGTGTGTGTGTGTGGGTGGGTACACACACACACACACACACACACACACACACACACACACACACACACACACACACACACACACACACACACACACACACACACACACACACACACACACACACACATCACACATGTATTGTAATTAGTGCAAATAGAGGAAGGCACACACACACACACTTTAAGATCACTTGAAGCACGTACTAGCACACTGGTTGAAGAGGTGCATGCACATGTACACTTGAGGTGTGGGAAGCTTCTGAGAGGTGTGGAGAAGAATGCATCTTCTTTATTGTATTTTATTTATGGATGAGCGTCTCTCATATTCTGTGTTATTTGTGAATTCACACACACATCATATATACTCTTATTGGTGGAGTAGGATCCTAATAGTTGGTATCAGAGCTTTTGGTTGGGTTACACACACACTGTTTGAGTGGGAGTATAGCAATGGCAGAAGAAAGTAAGCTACACACATCAATTATGGAGGATGCAAATTTAAGATTATTTGTACACACACATGCAAGCCCCTGGATATGAAGAATGAAGAATGGGAGGTTCTTGATCGGAAGGCTTTGGGATCTATAAGGTTGAGCCTTGCATCATCTGTGATTTCCAACTTATCACAGGCTAAGACAACAGTAGAGTTTATGGAATCTTTGGAAAATTTATATGAAAAACCCTCAGCTTCGAATAAGGTATTTCACACATGCACATACATACATGCATGTATTATACATGTATTACATGGGAGAGTTTGGTATGTGTGTATACATTAAAAGTATATTTGTGTAATAGGAAAAGCACATATATAATGCATGCATGTATGCATGTATGTATGTATGTGTTGTGTGAAGATCAGCATGAAGGACATGAAGAAGAAGCAGATGTTGTGGACACACACTTAGATAAAGTAGAACATATGCATCCCCAAATAGAGAACATAGGGAGACTTTGGAGAAATTTATTTAGGGGATGGTAATACAAAGGGAAATGAACATACATGAAGGAGGTCATATATATATATATTATATGATCACATATATGGACTCTTATCCAAGGGTACTTGTTCAAGGAGAAGATATAAGAAAGTAGGTATGCTTTATCTATCTACTTGTATACTGATTCTCTTTCTGGGTTATATATATATATATAGGCTTGGTGACACATGTTCTTGAGTCACACACACATACATATACAAATGTATACATAGCAAGGGTGATTTGGACAATGATCCAAAAGGATATGGGTATATGTATGTCGGTTAGAAAACCAACATGTATATGTACAACCTGACACACACACACACACACATCAAATTCATGAAATTGAAAAATAATAATTAACTTTTATATATTACATAAACTAGAAAGAAAAATCCTTGACTGCATAGAAATAATTCAATGTCCTCATTGATAATCATGTTTTTAGTGATAGGATAATATTAACTACATTACATATAGGTGCCTTCAAAGCTAGTTCTAGTATGGTAAAGTGGGATGCAACATCCTTCCCCTCTTTAAAAATACATAATACCAATTGCTTAGTTAATTAAAGTTGAATTATAAATATGGAGAACACTCTCAGAAGACTTTATCACTATTCTCCAATTATAATTTTGATTAGGTAGTACATTTGGAACATAATCTTTCAAAAATTGGGTGAACACTTTTGATTTAAATTATGTCAAGGGGAAAAAAACAAGGTTTAAATTCATTATAAAGATTAAGTAAAAAATCAAGGTGAACACCAATTCATAGTCTTAAATTTTTAAATTATTACCTTTCATATGCAACAAAATTATTAGGTTTTTCTTTATTACCTCATATATTTACAATAGATACACAAGATTGGAAAGACTTTCCATTATTTGATACATCAACAACATATGAGATTATCAATAAAGCTAAAAAATAGCTAGGGAGAGTCCCCACAAATCCTCTCAGATTCCATCGACATTTCTCATTCCTTAAGACTGGCCTCCCATTTCATGATATGGGTATCTGATAACCCAAAGAAGGACAATGTGTGTAAGTCAATATTGTATCTACTCCAATAAGCTCTGATAAAGTATGATGATTAACAAGAAAAACAAATAAAAAATTTCCAATGTATTAAAAATAATCAATGAAATATTCCTAGGTATACATGCTTATGTATATAATACTTGATTAGATAGGTTCCCATTTCCATATCAAGAAACCATAGTCCACATATGAGTCAGTGTGATACTAAGGATTTATTCCCAATAACTTGATAATCATGTTCTTAATCCACCACTCATTCCCCGTGTCTATTAGATCGAAATGATCTCCAATAAATGTGTATCACACATACACTCTATACCACCTTCACAAAAAACATATGCCAATTTTTTTTAAATAACCATTTGAAATGTAAATGATGATTTTATCCCTTATATTCATTAATGAAATTAAAAATTACTTGACAAATTTGAAATTTATTTACAACTCCAAAGAGTAAATTATATACTCATTGGTGGATCCCCTTTTAAATGGTCTTTGGAGTGAATATTTTATGAAATCAAAATCATGTTGAATCTCAAAATACGATGATCTAATTTCATGATAGCAAATGTGGAGGCCACTTTACTAGTAAAACCACTCTCCTAAGCTCTTATGTTAAGGATATTATTGGCCAACAATGGAACAATAATTTATTGAATATTCTAAATTATGATCATAATTTCAAAGGCATGACAATCTTAATCACACTCCATATATGCACTCCAACCTATTGTTTCCCAATGGTCTTTCTCTCTTTGGGGATATGATTTAATTAGAAAAAAAAATAGAATTTTTAAATAGACATAAATTTATCATTACAACTACTAGATATTTTACAAATTTGGTGAAAATAATAATCCTACAATATACAATAGGTGAGGATATGTTTAGTTTGTGATGCATATTATCACATGATTCATGCTACCTTTTGTAATTGTAATGGATAATGGTTGATATTTAAAAAATAAAAAAATCAAAATATTTTGTGATAAGCTCAAAATACACCAAAATTTATCCACCCCTTATTACTTGCAATGAAATGTTCAAGTATAAGAAGCTAGTAAAACAATCCATGAAATCTTAAGAAAGAAAATTTCAAAACATGGAATGGATTAGCATAACAAAATTGTCTATGCTCTTTAAGCATATCACAAAAAATGTTTGCACACTAACGACAATTATGCCCTACTCTCTTGTTTATGGAATAGAAGATGTACTGCCTCTTTATATAGAAATACACTCTTTACAAGTCTCATTGAATTAAACTATGAAAGACAATGAGTATAGTAAAAAATGCCTACATGAATAAAAAATGCTTGATATAAATACATACAGGCTCTTGAAAATTTTAAAATTTATCAAGAACATCTCAAACAAGCATAGGAAAATAATATTCATGATCACAAATTCCAATTTTGTTATCTATTAGTAAAATAAAATACCAATGTTTATAATGAAAACAATGTAAAATTCAAACACCATTGGTTGGGTCCATTCATAATCACTGAAAGTTTGGGCACAAGAGCTTACCCCCTAACCACACTCTAAGTCAAAACCATTAAGAATCACATTAACATAATAGATTTATATCACTATTATACTTATATTAATGTAATTTTTTATTTTAAACATTTTAAAAATTAAAAAACATGTAAATATTTTGAAAAAATTTAAAAATTTAAAAATTTAAAAAAAATGAAATTTTAAAAATCAAGACCTAAAACATTTTTTTAACTATAGTTATCTTACTTCTTTAAATATTTTATTTATTATATGTTAATTATATGGAATATTTCATTAGATGGAATATGTTAATAATATGGAATACATTATTCACATGGTTCTTTGATGTTGTGATTATCTTATGACCCAATTACCTTGATAAATTAGGGATATATTTTCAATCTATTTGAAAAATTCAACAAGTTATATATATCAAAAAAAATTATAACATGTTTTTATAAAAATAAGAAATTTTTTTTGTTAATCAATGATATAATGTTACATGAATATGCCATTTGATAACACTAACATTGATAGATATGAATAATGTCAACTAGTCTCATTAAATTTATGCTTCTTTCTTACTTTGTTGCACGATAATTTATAATTTGATTTATTATTGTGTGTATCCTTTTGAACTAAATGTAATTTTTTTCTTGTATGGAATCATAATGCCATTTGTGTGTGGCCCATGGCCTTTTCTATTTATGCATCATTCACATGTCCCTTGTATCTAAACTTCGGTCCTTATGTGGGGCATATTATGAAAATTTCATGACATTGTTTGACATTGTGTATTTGATCATTATTTTTTACTTTGGATATATAATCCATATCATTCATCACACCTTTTAATTTTACTATTGCTCCATTGTGCATATCATGCACATCATGCTTAGGTGATTCAATGCTATGTTTATCTGAGGCATGTTTTATATACAACTCAATGTTATATTTAATACTATATTTCAATTAAATTTAATGGTTCAAATTTTTATATATAATTATATCTTTAAAATATGATTTATATTGATATAAGTTATTTTTGAGCTAATGTCACTCATCTCAAAAGGTGGGAGTCATAATAGTATTGTCATGAGAATTCAAGCTTTATTATAAAATTTTGGGTTTCTAAAAATATATAGTTTCATACATTATAACATGATTCATAATTTTTATATTATGAGGGAATTTTTCATGCATATGCACTCAAACTCATAATTACAAGGTGAAACTTTCAAATAATTATAGTTACATTTTTTTTAAACAGTTGAAATTTTAAATGATAGTTCAATTTAAATCTAAGTACAATACAAGGGGAATTATACTCATTCATCTCAAGTTGAAAATTTACAAATTTCAATGTTTTAAATTTGTGAAGTTTCAAATAGAATATAGATCCATCTACAATGGTGTAATTCAAGTTCATGTTACAAGTGTGCCATGTTAGAGTCTAGTGATGCTCAATGTTTACAATTGCACTTTTTATATGTACAGAACCACATTTAGTTGTTCCACCACTTCAAGTATTTTAAAAATTGTCAAATAGAGTTGTAGCACACAATTTTTTCAACTCAATCATTTAATGTATTTCAAAATTAGACTCGATAACTCTCAGTTTTACAAAGGCTCAACATTTATAAAAATTCCTTAAGAAGGAAGCATACACTTATCCATTTCTAAATTAGAGGGAAATTAGATTACATACTCTTTTAGGTGTATAATTCCTTCCTCTCTTTGTAAATTTCAATTTTTGGATTTTTAATTTTAAAATATGGATAATAACTACTTTTAGAGGAATAATTTTAGGTTTTGCATAAGGATTCTTACATGAAAAATATTCAAATCAGAAGATAATGTTTATACACACTTATGTTCCCATCTATTTAAATATATTAACTTAACTTCATTGCATCACTGAATTAAATTAGGGGTAAATTTATATACATAAAATTAGTAATTAAGTGTTAAACAATGTTTAATCTTGACATTCTTAGCTTGCTTGACCTATTCATCATTATGCTAGCTTATAAACTCTATGGGAGCATATATTACTTTAAAACATTTCTTAAAAAATACTCAAAACATCATTTATACATCCCGAGTTTGTTTACAAGCACCTACCAAGCCTTTTCCATTAGTTAGTATCCTTTTGGGATATGACCAAACTATGTTGAATAGGGTTGCATTATAGACATGTTCACTAGTGCGACCTTGCCCCCATGCCCTAACAATAATTTTTTAAATTTGAGACACTGTACTTAACCTCTCTTGTACTTTTATCAAAATCATTTATCAAAAATATTTGAAATATTATCATAAAGAAGCACATCAAGGCTTCTATAAACACATTTAGCAATCACTTGGTAATTTTATTACACATTGAGTAAAAAATCACTATCTCATACAATTTTAATGCTAGTGTATTATAATAGTCATAGGTCAAGTATTAATATATTTTATTATAGTTCAAGTGCATTCATTAACAATCATTTCCATCATCCATTATGTACATTCATATAATTGCACAATCATAGATCACACACTCACTCTAGGTAGGAAAACTACATCGACTTGAGGCCCATTGAGGCTATGTAGGCAACAGTCATACTATATAAGAATTTTTTAGGGTAGATTAACTATTCCCATAAACCTATTGCCCCATTTTTTTCCATTTGATATATACTATGTTTTTTTGTATAGGAGTTGGGTTTTTGTTTTATAAGTATTTTTGTGGTAAATTAGGACATAGGATAAATTATTAAACCCTCAAATATAGTTGTATATTCAATAATGAGTCAACCACGATCAATAGATAAAGTTGTAGTGCAACCCTATCCTCCTTCTATGGATTTATCTCTTCATAATTTGAATCCATATTTTTAGATGCAACACAGTTTTCAAGTCTTTTCATCTAATTTATAATCACTTTTAGCCTCTATAGTAACTATAATATCTATTTTATGGAGGTTTGCATATCTATAGGCTTATTTATTATTTTTAGGTAATTTATAATTCTATTAATTATGTATTTCACTTCCAAATATGTATATATATTGTATATAAATTTCAATAGTTTAAACCTATTAGTTTCATTCATTCAATTAAAAATATATTAAACAAATAATAACAAGAATGATATTAATAATAATAATATAGACATAACATCATATCTCAAGGTAAAGTCTCACCATTCTTACATAAATACTTATGCACATACACACAAGGAATTGCATGTCTAACTCTAGGATTTATAGACCATGGTTACTTAAAAAATCATAATTTCCATAATTCATTGGAATTTATAAACAAACTCAAAAAAAATTATTCAATAAAAAAATATGAAAGTGGATGCCATAGATAGTATGACAATATTTATCACCTACATAATCATTACATACATTAAAACATTCATGCAAAAAAATAATATCAATAATTTTATAACATTATTTATGATGGAAAAATTCCATAAATACCATGAATTCCATATCAAGTGAATAAATGATACACAAAAACACATACTTATACACAAAATAAATCATATATCTAACTCATGTTTTTACTATCGTAGGTACATAAAAAATCATACGTTACACATGAAGTTATAAATATACATCCAATGATATAAATTCATGTTTCATTCAATAATAATAGAGATGAATATAAAAATAAATTAGTACTATGAATGCATGTATTAACCATATCATCAAAATATCCATGGAAATCCATACATAAAAAGTTAGTTACAATAACTATAATCCACATCTCATGGAAATATAAAAAATAAATATCATAAAAACATTTGAAAAGGCATAATAGGAAATACAAATCATATAAAAAGCCATTCTACTTGATCTAACATCTTTTCTGCTTGAGACTTCATTCACTATCATCAAGTAAAATAAGAAATACAAATCATAATAGGATAGCCATCTGCTAGAGCTAACATTTATTCTACCTAGGACTACATTTGCTATAAAAAAAAATGAAATAAAACTCATTGTATGATACCCATCAACCAGAGATAATATTTGTTTTAATAATGAATCCTACATGTTGTTTAATAAGTTCAAGTTAGAAATACAATTCATATCAATATAACTCATATCATAATACCCATCTCCTAGAATTAATTTCTGGTCTTTTCATAAGTAGGATACCCATATTCTTGGAGGAAATTTTCAATATACATATTATTTTTGACAAAAATATAATGAGATCCAATAATGGCCCCATAACCACTTGCTCCTCTTCAAATCCTAAAATTATCTAGGATCATCATGGCTCTTAGTAGCTCCTAGGAATTGTCATGGTATACCACTTGTCAACATCCATACATTTCAGTAGACTAACTATTAGTAACATACATTGATATGATAGTGTAACTTACCTTGGAACAAATCATGATTTATTGAAAGTGAACTCAAAAAATCACATGGTTATTATGTACATATTTATAAAAAATATATAAAATAATAGATATCGATATCTTGTACCTAACAATCTTGATGATAAACACATATGCTAATACTAAAACATCCTATAGATCATGAATAGTCATTGGTATATCTCAATCTTTAGTAATTATTATTTTATCTTGAATCATATCACATCAATGAGAGAGAAAACTTAGAGGAAAAGAGAGGACAAATAAAATTTTCAATGTAATAAAAAAATGATAGGTATAATTCATGGCTATAGTTAGAATTCTTAGTAAACCATCTATAATAAGTTAATAATAATTAATTTAATCAACATACACAAAAACCATATATAATAAATTTATGTTATAGATGTCAAATACTTATATAATAATAAGGGTAAGTAATCATGTGGATTTCATAAACATATAGTTAATGAGAAATTATGTGAGCCCCCAAAATAAATGATAATAGTTAACATCTATGATCAAGAACTTTGGGATGAAGCATAAAAACTATATACACATTATTTTCCATTGAAAAGTAATCTACTGTGAATCATGTCAAAATATCAATATATTTATAACATGGCTAGATAATTTATTCAAAAAAAATTATAAAAGAAGATATAAAATCCATTATGTGATAGAAATACTACCAATCGCACCACGTAACTACAATTGAAATTACTGTAAGTATGGAAATATATGTTAATACATACATGTTGACTATAAAAAGGATACTCATAATGTATAACAACAAAATGTGCATAGATCATGACCAATTTATGAATATATTCACATTTCTTAGTCAACACAATAATATAACCATGTAATCATAAACATTTATGCCACAATAGACATAATATAACCATCTAACTTAATGAATGACTGGATTTTCAAAATGACATGAATGCCAATCAATGCAACTACATCTTAAATAATCATAAAAAAGTTAAGATCCTGAAATAACAAGAATATGAGAATCCTAATGTGACTAGAATAACATCTTAGCAAACATAAACATATAAAATGGGGAATGAAGGTCTTCAACACAACATATCCATTTGAATTGTTAAAATTATGTTAAGATAAGAGAATATTAATTGTGAAAAAATATTTTAGCATGTAAAAAATATCACTACTAAGCACATAAAAAATAGACATTATGTACAGAACTCATCATTGAACATTTACATTACATGATATAATGTAATGAAAAAGGTGAGGTATAAAATCCACATCCCCTTATAAAGACTTCCTCTTAGAAGTCACTTGTCAAAAAAAAAAATTAGTCTATAGAAGAGAAAATATCAATAAAAGGGTGGTACATACTAGTAATTATCATATGTGATCCTTTTTTTATGCTATTTAAGTGCCTTTAAATCCTAAACTTCAATATTTACAACTTGAATACATTCAAGGAGATTTATCTTTCTCCATTATCACTTTTTTTATCCATCCACATAGAAACCAATACTAAGTATGATTCCAAAGAGTGAGAAAAATATATTTAAAAGGTAAGGTTTAGTGTGGAAAATTATGAGATAGGCTGTTATACTACCCCAATAGATAAACTCAAAAGGAATTCAACTCAAAGCATCTAGAACTAAATGTTACAAGAATTTTTTTTATAAGTTTTATACTAGTATAACCTTCAACGATTTAACCTTATTCATTTTGAATAGGAGGAGGAAGTTCATCCTCCATAATGGCTACATAGAATCAATAAAAGATGAATAAATACAAGGGATACTTGATCCAAGCATAACCATCATAGGATCTAAACATAATAATCCTTTGTGGTGAGTTGAAAAATCTAAAATTGTAAAGTAAAATAATTTGAAACACATTTGTGTATTAATAATAGATAAAAGTGGGAACAATCATGTGCCTCCCTAACCATCCTTCATACTATCAACCTAACACTGCCATAAGGATAGTTATACAACACAAAAAAAGTCAACCCTCTTCTCAACAAAATTCAAGAGTGATATGGTAATATCTTTGGTGTCAATTCCTTTCATGGATGTTGAGATAACTTTTTAGGGATTATGGAACGTTAAATCTAGGTTGTTAAAGGGTATGATTATAGTAAATTAGGGTATCAAATATGCAATAAATATATTGATTAATTTGTGAAAGAATTGACCTAATTTAACAATTCTAAAAATATCAATGAATGAAACAAATAAGTAATTTGATAGAAATTGACTGAGATGGATGACCTAGAGGCTAAACTAGCATATACACTAATTTAAGTGTTTTAAATAGGGTCTATGTCTTATAAACCCTCCTGGATAGTAGCACAATATGTCAGATAGTAGAGTTTAGGTGTTATTTTCCACTTTCAATACTAATTTCCCTTGTGTATGAACTATGTAAACTTATGAGTGCACATTTACGTATGTCTGATCTACCTACACCTATGTGGATGAGCTGTAATTCACATTTTATACAATTTTTAATGATGATTTATGAGAAAACCCTATACCTTCATGTTGTTAGGGTATTCAAATGACACAAGTAGAAAAAGTGTGATGTTATCTAGGTAGGTTGGACATCCTCAACACCTTAATGCGTTAATATTTACCTACATATCAATAATCTGAGGAGTGATCAAACCTGTTGTAGTTTTCCCACCTAAGTTCTTGGTGAAAGTGCAAGTGAATCTTAGTATGAGTGTTGAATTAAGTGCTTTAAATGAGGCTTGAGACTAGAAATCTATGTATTCTGAGTTTGGGATGGTAGTAGATAACTATATGTATAAGTAGGGTGTAATAGGTATCAATAACCTTAATGTGCACAAATTATTCTAAAATTATTTATATGTTTTACATCTTATTTCCATCTAGTGGATAAAGGGATAAAATTCATGTATTTATAATAATCTAGTGTTTGTCTAGAGTTCAAAATAATTCTAGGATGACCATAGGTGTCTTGCAAATTTAAAATATATCCATTGGGGTTGAAATTTAGCAAAAGACACTATTGTTAAAAATGGGACACTAGCATGGGGCTCTCATGTCTAAAGAATGGCGCTAGTGTCTAGGTGGAAAAACTTATGACATGACAGCCCTAAATCTATGGGGAAAGTTATAGGACTTATTTTGGGATGTTTAGGGATGTGTAATGCCTACACAAAATCTAGATAAGGGACAAAAGACATCCTAAGATAGGTATAGGTTTAATATAGGGATGTGTGTTCTTAAGAAACACTCATTGCACTCAAGTGACATCTTATATGACTAAATTTTTCCTGTCTTTATTCTAGAAATTCAAGAAATAAAAATGACTAGGATAGAGGAAAAATAAGTGTACCTGGACTTACCTAAGAGGCAAATCACTTAAATCTAGGTTAGAGTATGTGAAGCATGATCCATTTTGTATCCTTCAAATGAAATATGGATGAACCAGTCCTTAGTTAAGGAATATTAAAAAAAAAATACAAAACTAAGTAAATAAATAAAAGAGAGAGGAAAGACATGAATTAAACTCATTGGGTATGTGAATCAAAACAAAAACTTGGTAACTTTATGTGTGTGTGTAACTAGTGATCAAATTGATGAATAGCTTGGATTGAACTGATGGCTTCCCCAATCCTTATTTGTGGGTTTTTCAATAACTCATTCCAATTTGACTCCATCATTTCCTACCCCTTCTTGATGGATCCTACACTATGAATAACTTGGATTGGACTGATGGCTTGTCCAACCCTTCTATATAGGTAGATCAAGAACTCAAGTGGGATATGACTCCATCATTTACCACTCTTATGTAGTAGATGAATCTATGAATGAAAATGTATAATGTAATTAAAACTTGTAGGATGGATCCAAGGCCATTTATAAACTCTTAAATGAAAAATGGCCAAGGGTCATCTCAAGAACTCAGGAATGTAGCTCAATGACTATGCAGAAATAACAACTATTGTAGATGTAATAAGACATCATTATAGATCATAATTGAAATATATGGTGTTTGGTTTATAAGATGTAAAGGATGGCATGGATTTTTTTATTCTATATGATCAACTAGTGCATAAGTGATCATATAGAATCAATGGGTCATGGACATTCCCCCAATGTGATATTTGTGCATATGAATTCTAGTCTGATTTATTGTAATATGTGTCTATGTATATATAAAACATTAAATGGGGGTGATCATGTTGTATATGATGCTCCCAATCTCAAAAAACCTGATATAGCTCTATGTAAACTAAGCATATCTAATAACCTATGGCTAAGACTATGTAAACCTAAACTATAAATATTGTGTCTTTCTAGGAGTTACATATTATTTTTATTTTTAGGGATACTAAATAGTATCATAGAGCTTTAGATAGTAGATTTGGGGAGCTAGTGTCCACTTTCATCACTAGTGTCATCTATATTTTTTCTTTGCCAAATTAAACTTGGTCTATGTATAATTGATTTTATCTATATTTTTTTGATTTTGAGATCTATAATTCTATGTTTCCATGCTAAAGATTATACTCTAAATGCATTCAGATGCCCTCATAGCTATGATAAATCCCTATGAATGCCCCCTATTTTGAGTTGAGCTATTGTACATTGAAATAACTATCCTCAAAATAAAATCTCTACATGATGTGTGTTAGACTTAGCATATATGACATTTTCATAATAAACCATTATAATGTGTATACATGACATCAGAATGTAAGATAATCTAATAATAAGTTGGTAATGTATGATGTATGTTATATATGTCATTAACATGGTTTTGAAGATAGATATAACAATGTAAAAATGTGTATGAACTAAATATCTAAGTAATAATCTATGTAAACTACCAAGGGGGATGGGGTATAATGTCTATCATGGAAAACAAAGAGGAAATTGAATATGCATGTGGGCACTCATGACATCTAACTGGGTCTGCAATTAGAAATCAAGAGGAAAGTGTCATGTCCATGATGTATACATGAAATCATACATATAAACACATGAGGCACACAAATTATGCCAAGGGTACATACTACAAGGGACATGGGTAAATATAACTAAGTTTGAGAAAGTAATACATATAATGAAATGTTCAAATGCCCACATAGGCAAACAAAAAGCAAGGTTAGCTTAGAGAAACATGGAATGACATGTTCAAATGTCTACCTATATAATTAGGATAACACACACAAGGACATGGGAACGTGTCCAGAGCATACATAGAATGAAAAGATGTGGCTTATATCCCTAGAATAAGGACATATTCAAATGCCCTCAAGTAGGTGTAGAAGCAGACATACAAAATCAAGTGTAAACTAGGAAATCTAGAAACAAAACTATGCATGAAGATGTGGTTCAAATCCATATAAGAGGAAAGATGTACATAAATTTATTCTATAGTAGTATTCAGAAAAATATCTATGTAGCATAGGATGATCAATATTAAGATATAAAAAATGTTAAATTTATGATATGGAATATAGAATGATATAACCTGGTAAATTAATTTTTTTTATAGGATGCCTCCAATGGGTAAATGTATCAATGTTGAATAAGTGTGTGTCCCCAATGGGTAAATAGTAAAAAATATCAATTTGTGTGTGGGACTTGAGTCCTATAAAAATCTGTGAACACTAGAGAATAACAAGTGAAGCATGTATGTATGATAAAACTAAACTACACTAACATAGAGATCATATGTAGTACCTATAAAATATAAAGAATGTAAACATGGATATGCAAAAAATATAAATTTTATGTTTTTTTATAAATATTTGATTTTTTAATATTTTGAGTATATTATTATTTTTATATTTTTTGAGTATAAGATATGTACAACTAATCATGAAAATGAAACTATATACAAGGAGAAAGGTAAGAAATTCTATGTACATGTATAAAAGAATATATTACCAAATGAATCTTGCAAGAGAATCATAATCAATGTGGCTTTATCAAATAAAGGGATAATGATCATGCAATTTGTCTGATGAGGTATCTAGGATCCAATAATTAGGTGTATTAAGTGATATGTATCTGAAATTGCCTATACAGTAGGGCTAAGAATATGTAAAGCTGACTAAACTAGATTATTAAATATGGTGCATTTGGGAACCCATTTGGTATAAGAATTTATAATTAGTGGTTATGATCTCTAATATAGTGCTAATTTATGTTGTGATTGAGAGATATGATATCTAAAATACAAAACATGTCTTTGATGCAAGGGTCTATATAATAAAGGTATTCATGGAAGAGTATACATATGTGGTACTATTTTAGGGGTAACCTCACTTGCACTGGTGGATCAACTAATACTTGAGGTATAGTAACAAAATTTGTTTGTGGAACTGTAACTATTGATTACTATATAAATGCATGTGGAATAGGTAAAGGATACTCATATAGAAGCCCCTCAACTATAACCACCTGATTAACATGTATATATATTTAAACATCAATAAATGATGAATAGGATGGCTCATATTTATTATATCTAATTCTTACATAATAACATATAAAATGTGCCTACACTAGGTACTACTATGAATCTAGTGTCCATGTGTGCGGGCCCAATCTATAATATAAGTATAATATCCCAAATGGAATGTTGAACATGGCCACTTAAGCCATGAATAACTATATTTGTCTGATAAATATCTTGATTTGAATAATCAAAATTATGTATAAGTGTGATATTACACATGTTGACACTTTACTTGATGTTAAACATGACACTTTGAATAGGATGGTTATCAATGTAGGCTCATTAAAATACTGCATATAAATTTGTGTCATCATTAACTATCTCCTACTTTGAGAAACTGATGAGAGGCCTAGTTGGCACTATAGTATGATATACACCAATGATATTATGTAGAGGGTGTGTGTCCACTATATGAGTATCATAAGATACTAGTGGTGGATAGGACTGGTATGTATAATGAACACTTAAAGTGCCTATTCTCTCATCCCTTGTATGCTTTGGAAATGGATCTGAATATTTATAATGATTTTGCTTCAGTTGGTTGTGGTATAGGTGCCTCTGTAAGAGTGTTAATATCAATTATATTAGCTTCTATTAAACCTTTTATTTTATGTCACAATTTGATGCATATGTTTTTATTATGACCTAGTGCCTTGTGATAATTTTAAAATGCATTAGAATAATGTTCTTTGGAAGAGGCCTAGTCATATCAACCTTTCTGATGGGAGGGAGAGATATGACATTACATTATAATAGTTGGTGTATAACCCCTATTAGAAACTAAGGAAGATTCATAAAATATTTCTTTGGAGGTGTTTCACTAAATTTTGTTTATTTTAAGTCTAAAGGAAAGCAAAAAGAATGATGGGGATAAGTGATTAGAATGAGCCCATATTTGGTTTACGTGCCATATCTAGACATTATGAGCACTCCTCTTTGTCTAGGGAGGACTACCTACAAATAATAAAGAACTACCACAAGATGTTTGTAAGAAAATAAATGAGTGGACTGCCAAGCTACGTGCTTATTCTAATAAGTGTATAACTTCCCTAGAGATGAGAGCCCACTTTTGAGAGGTAAAAGAATAATAAATAACTGAAAGAGTGGTAAAGAGAGAGTGAAAGAGAGATAATATAACCATTATTAACAACATGTACATAGCAGAGAGTGACAAGGTGTAGGTGAGCTACTCTGTTTATGTTTTAGAAGTTTTCTAAGTAAGTTTTGAAAAGGCTAGGGAATTCACAGTCATCAATGTTGGTATGGGAGTAACCGATATCAATTATACTACTAAGGTCAGTAGTGAGGTGACTAATGTTAGTTAGGTTATCGATGTTGATAAGGGAAATAATTGTCTAGGGATATTATAGAAGGCTTTCTCAGGATTGGGAAATGGTTTGGATTAGGTCAGGGAGGTTGGAAGAGTTATGAGAGGGAGATCATGGCTTGGTTAAGTCTGGTCAGAGGTTTGGTATGTCAGGTAAAGGGGTAATATGGAAGGAATCTTTGTAACTCCCTCACAAGGGTACGATCAAAAGTGCATAAAGCAATGTAGGGTAGATATAAAGAAATAGAAGAATAAATATTTAAATGACCTATAGTATCAATGATGTACTTAGCTATGGTGGTCACTGAATAATAAGTGCTAGGTTGATGGTCCCTATCAAGGAGTCCAAACCTAAGTGCCTAAATAGAGAGAACAAGTGGGTTTTGTTGGTCCTCAAGAGCTCAGTTGCTGAATTTTATTGACTTACATAGGGTAATCGTAAGCCTGGATGTCAAAAAATAGAATGTCGAGAGCTTGAATAAGAGTAAGAATTGATTTTCTTAATTTCTACCAACCTGAACTACAGGTTAGAGTTTGGCTTATATTATTGAGTTTGGCTTAGGTTAGAGTCTGGTAAACCTTTCTATATTTGGCCTATTTTCTATTATTGTGTGTGCCAAGTGTGACACATGTTATAAAATGGTAAAAATTAGAGGTTAGAAAGGAAGTAGTTATTTAGGAATTTAGTTTGGAAGTCGGAATAAGTCTTGGGTAGTTAGGATGAGGGGACCAAGTCTTAAGGTGACTTATCAAGGGAGAATTAGTCATAGGGTGAGGTGGCTAGGTAAGGTGGCAATAGGAGTTTTTAATTAACTTACTTAAGTATTTTAAATTAATTAAATGTGTGAGAGGTAAAATTATGGGTTAAGGAGATGAATTGTTATTATTAAAATGGGTTTAGGGGGTTTTGACACAGGGAGTTATGCATGTGTGTGTGACATAATGTTGGTGTCTACATTTACCCCTTTTTATCTTGTAATTTTTACTAACATGTTGCAAGACAAAAATAGGATTTAGATGCTCCAATTATTGGATGAGGTATCCCCCCTTAAAATGGGAATCGATAGAGGAGAAATCAGAATCGGGTATCGATTTGATAGAAAGGTAATTAGGTGAATGGTGGAGAATTAAGTATCACTCCATATGTGTAGGCCACAATGAGCTATAGTTGATAAATTAAAGAATAGGAAAAGTCAAGGAGGACTCGAATATAAGTAACCAAAGCATAACTTATAAGTGATAGCTAATAGGTCAAATCAATCAAAGTTATAACTCCAATGGTTAATGTGTCCTAGGTATCTGAGGTAGGAAGTGCCCCTAGGAAACACAAAAGGGTTGAAGGTGATAAGATGGGCTTGGGTGCAATCCATAACACCTAAAATACATGTGTTTACATAATATCCAACTATAGAAGAATAGCTTAAGCGGTTAGGACAAGCAATGTAAGGGTGGTGTAAAAGGGTCAATAAGTGAGGAAATATTCATGATCTCCAAGCAAAGTCATCGAGGGTGAAGATTTAAGTGATATTCAATGTCATTTTGTCATGGTTGAGGGAGATATATGTGATCTCTAATTGCCCTAGTGTATGGGTAAGGTTTGAAAAGTTAGGGGTTTTATGGGTAGGTTTTTAGGGGAAATGGGTAAGGTTGGGTTTGGGTTGTTCAGCCCTAGGGCCAAACCAAGCACTGATGTCAGCCATTATGTAGACTGATAAAGCATCAAAATCAGCATTAATTCTAACATCGGTGACTATAGAAAAGTATCAAAACAAGAGAAAGGGTGAGTTTTGGATCTCTAGTGGAAGTAGTTAACTAGCCTAATGTCCGAGCTCAACTCAAAATACCCCTCATCACCGGAGTGCTACCTACATAGCCTAGTTTAGGGCCTCAGGACATTGTAGTTCTCCCAGAACCTAGGAGAAAGATATAAAAATGTATGTTTTAGGGGAAAAGGTAAGTTGAGATAGTTGGAGAGGTCTAAGGCTTAAAATATAGGTCATAGTGTCAAGAGTCAATAATATAGGTAGGGAGGCCTAGTGTTGGAATAGGCGGGTAGGCTTAGGGTAGAGAGAGAGAGAGGTAGTGAAGCCTAGGGTAGAGAGAGAGAGAGAGGCAATGAAGCCTAGGGTGGAGAGAGAGAGGCAATGAAGCTTAGGGTGGTTAGTAAGGTGGGTATATGGCTGAGCTAACCTTAAAAGACCCCATGTCAACTGAGTGCTACCTACATAGCCTAGTGTAGGGCCTCAGACCAATGTAGTTCTCCTAGCCAAAAGGGAAAAGGTGGTGATAGAGTAGATTAAAAGGGATGTGACCTAAGTTATTTTTGTATCAATGCAGGTGAGGATGGAGCTTACACTATGAGATCATCTACTAAGGTTATTAACATGCATGAGGAGAGATACTACTCTAGATGAGTGGGAACATATGGTATCTATAGGTTTAGGAGGAGTATGGTAGTACTATTGTGTCACATGAGATGTGTCTTTGATGATATATTTGATTGAGAGGTGAGATCATACCACCAACACCTTCCATCTAACGATTGGGGAGTTAATAATGATGTAAGAGGATGTGTATAGGATTATATGCCTACCACTCTAGGGTGAGGAGATTTTTGCATGATTGAGAGAGGAGTATGATATACACATGGTTACTTTATATGGGGGCATGTTAGTGAGGTGACTTACCACTCTGAGTTTTTCATATGAACCATTGTATATAGCTGATGAGGAGTAGCATCATCTAAGCATCTTGATGATGATCGATATCACAGTGTATGCATTACTAGATGCAAATGGATGGAGATTTTAGATTACTTTCATAAGTGTGATTATACATATGGTTAAGTAGTGGACCATTTTTGCCTAGGGTCCAGTATTTTTGGCATAATTATATAGAGAGCAATGGGGTTTGAGGCTATGACGATGATACAGTTTATGTGTCAGTCATCTACTACACTATTGGACATATGAGCACATCATGGTGACATAACCACTAGGGTTACCTACCACTATCCTGACTAGCTTTAGGGTTGGATTTAGATGGTGGAGAGATGGGATGGCATAGACTTGAGTGCATGGTGTGGTGTGAGACATTTCCTACTATAGGTGCATGATCGAGGACTTAATCCTTGTAGATATCTTATGAAGACCATATCTGACATACCTAGTTTTCAGAGGGTAGGTAGAATATCTTGTTTGGTTATAGAGCTCATTATGGGTTAGGGGGAGATGGGATGGTGAGTTAGAGATGGTTCTTATGGCACAGGTCAGAAGGTAGTTTAGTCTACTGTAAGATATTTTTCCTACCATCCCTCGATACAGGAGGGGTGACATAGAGGCACCTTTACCATTGCCCCAAGATATCGATGGGATATATTTTGAGGACTTGTTAGTAGGGCCAGGTGTCAGAAACCCAAGGTGTACAATGGCCTATACATTTTGGTCTACTATAGGATATTTACCTACCTTCCCTCAATATAGGAGGGATGACATAAAGGCACCCTTATGATTTCCCCAAGAGACTAATGGGCCAAATTTTGAGGAGCTACCAGCAGGGCTAGGTGTTGGGGACCTAGAGTGTATAGTGGCCTATAAAGTAGTGGAGGTTAGGTGGCCACCACTAGATTTATAGTGGTTAGTCAGAGAGAGGGATGCAGTGTTATAGGCTCAATATATAGTAGTACAAGCCTAAGATGTAGTAGTGTTGGCTCAAGAGACAGCCTAGGCATAGGTGTTAGTCTTATAGGGGTAGGTGGTAATGTTTTAGGGTTAGATTGGGGCTCTATAAGGTCAAGTTATAGCACTACAGGGCCAGGTGATTATTTTACAAGGTCAGGTGACTGTAGTGACAGTGGAGAGAGATAGTCTGAGAGTAGTAGGCCATGCCACTCCTCCTCTTCCACCACCATAAGGACCAGTACAGGTTGGGCCATCATTAGGTGTTATGGGTCCTCCATAGACTGTATCTATCGTAAGGTATTTGACTGCCCTAGATGAGATTACTTACTATGAGAGGGCGATTAGAGAGTTCTCATAGATATAGAGATACTCAAAGTTTAGAGAGTAGGAGAGGTCGATGTCATGTGTGATGGCTTCTAGATCATGTTGATGTAGATGGATGGAGAGTGGTGATGATATTACCTCCTCAAGACCACATGAAGAGCTTTGAGGACTCTGAGTATCAGAGTTTGCTAGTTTTTATTTATATATGTTACATGTTTACTAGCTTATGAGCCGAAGATATGAGATGTATATTTTGAGAGAGATTTATGATGTTATGATGATGTAGATGATGAACATGTACTTTTATCACATATTATATATATGAGATGTTCATTTATTACCATGTGTGTATTTGAGATGTGTTGCTTATGATTATGATGATGATATGGATGATGTTTATTTTTTGCTATGTTGATTTGGACATTAATGTTGATCATATTATTTGAGTTAGACTAGCCTTTCCCATTGATGTGATGGTATATGCATAGTTGATTGGTTAGTTTCATCTTAGCATTTTTCCATATTTGTGATGGTGTATGCTTAAAATGAATAGACTAATTAGGTTAATTTATTTCAGCATTTTTCCATATTTGTGATGGTGTATGCGTAAAATAAATAGGTTGGTTATGTTAGTGTTGGTATGACATTATTTTTTCATCTTAAATAGAGATATTGACATGTGATTGGGATGGGAAAATAAAGAGGTAGAATGCTCGTGCATTAGCAAATATCGTAATTTATAACATAAATAGGCTCAAGAAAATGAGCCTCTTTCATGCCTTATATCTTTGAACCATTGTGTTTGTTACAGAAGTGTCGTGTTTACCTTATGTTAAGTGAGCTTCATAGTCCCTTGAAAGAGTATGAGGGGAAAAAGGGTAGAATGAGGGAAAATGTTTAGATAGCATAAACTACCAAGTAGAAATGATGTCCCTTTTGCGGGTGACCCGAGAGCTAATATAGGCAAGTCTATGACATAAATCTTTTTTTTTGGTGTGTGTGTAAGCTGATCAATGCGAGAAGCCTACAATGGGATTTGGTATAGGTTAAGGTTGTGTAAAGAGGTGAGGATACCTTTGCATTTGTTTTTCCCTTTGAGAACAAATCTTGGATTAGTCATCCTTTAAGGGAGTGGTCTAAGCATTTGTTTTTAATCTTATATAGTTGTCCTTCAAGGGAGCAGTCTATTCATAGTAGCAAAGGGATGTTACGCAGTTGTCCTTCAAGGGAACAATCTACATTGAAAAGCATGACCTAAGGTTTTATAAATTTTTAAAATATCCCATTTTTTATTTTTTATTTTTATTTTTTTGCTTTTATTGATGGACAAGGCTATAGAGGCTTAGGATTTTTCCACTGTGAGGATAAAACCATAACATTGTGTAAGTTATCTAAGTGTATAGGAGTAAGGGTGAAGAGGAAGAGAAATGAATGTAATAGGGGTGCTCAAGGGATGAGCTCAAGTTAAACAGGAATTAAAGCAATGCTAGTTTAATAAAAGAATGGTCATAGGTGTAAGGCATTTAAAGGCTCAGGTTCTAGCCTTCCTTCAAGAGAAGACAAGTGATATGTTCTTGAACCATACTTGTGAGTTATGATATAAGGTCCAAGCTAATTAGGAGAAAACTTATCCCATTTGATTTTGTCCATATTCATCACATGTTGATTTTCTTTTAAAATGAGATCTCCTATATTGAAATTTCACTCTTTGAGGTTTTTTTTATAAGCATGTTTGATATGCTCTTGATAGATTAGGAGGTGGTTGAGGGCTATGAGATGGAATTCATCAAGAAATTCAATTAGGGTCAAATGTTCTTAGCAAAAGTCATCATTAGTAAGTATGTTATGTAGAGAAATGCGAAGAGAAGGAATCTAGACCTCAAGAGGCAAAACAACCTTTGTTCCATATACCAATGAAAAAGATGTAGCACCCATAAGGGTTTGAATGCTAGTATGATAAGCTCATAAAGCAAAAGTAGTGTGTGTGTACCAATCCTTGCTCGTATCGTTGACTAATTTCATGAGAATTTTGGTCAAAGTTTTATTAGAAGCTTCTGCCTGTCCATAGCATGGGGATAATATGGTGATGAGAAGCTTAATTTGATTCCAAATGCATCATAAAGACCTTGAACAACCTTGTTTTTAAAAGACTTTCCACTATCGGTTATAATCTTGTGACGTACACCAAAATGATAGATGATGTGATGGTTAATGAAGTCAATAATTTTGTCAGCTTTAGTGGAGATGTGAAGGATGGCCTCAACCCACTTGGTGAAGTATTTAGTGGTAGTAATGATAAAATGATGATAGAACAATGAATGAGGGTTAATCTCTTTGATTAGATCTAAGCCCCATTGGGAGAAGGGACAAAAGTCTTTGGTGACTTGTAATGCATGAATGGGAACATGAGGGAGGTTATCATGTTGTTGACACTTGACATAATGTTGAACATAATTAGCATAGTCTTGATGAATTTTGGGCCAATAATAGCCAAGTCCAAGGATACGTTTAGAAACTATGTGACCATTGAAATGTCCACCACAAATCCCATCATGGATTTCCTTAATAACAAAGGGAGTCTCAGTACTAGTTAGGCATCTAAGGAGAACATCAAAACTTCATTTTTAGAGAAGTCCCCCTAGTATAGTGTAATGAGTGACATGTTTTATGAAGGCCCATTTCCCATTATTATAAATATTAGGAGGGGTAATAGAGAAGGAAAGATAATCCATGAGTTGTTTGTACCATAAGTCTTGTGGGTCACTTGTTACATTTTTGATAAAAAATATATTAGCTGAGACATAGGAGGGTAATGTTAAGTAATGCATAGTGACATAGATTCTCAAAGAGGAGGATGAAGAGGGTATGTGTGAAGCAAGTGAATCCATCATGTCAGTAAACTTGTTTGTAGATCAAGGAACAATTTGCAAGAGATAAGAGTCAAATGATCTCAAGAGTGTATCTACATGATGTTTATACTACTACAAAATTTTATTCTTGCATAGGTAAGAACCATTACCTTGGTCAGCTACTAGCTGAGAATCACCAAAAATGGTTATGGATTTGATACCCAAGAAGAGATCTATTTGAAGTCCTAAAATCAAAGCCTCATATTTGGCCATATTATTAGTACATTCAAAATCTAGTTTAAATGAAAAAGGCATAGGCTCATTGTTTAGAGGAATAAGAATGACCCCCACACCCCCTACCATGTTGGCATTTAGATCCATCAAAGAACATCATCATTTGATAGGAGATGTCAGAGATGGAGAGTGTTACAATAGATTCATCAAGAAATTCAAGGTTTGAAGGTTGATTGTCAGGTAAAGGGGTAGCAACTAACTAGTCAGCGATTATTTTCCCTTTAATAGATTTTTGTTGAATGAACTCTAAGTCAAATTCAACAAGAAGCATGAGCCACTGAGCTACACGTTGGTTTTGATATGGTTTAGAATGCATGTATTTGAGAGGATCAGTATGGGTGACCACATAGGTTTTATGATTTAAGAGATAATGGTGAAGCTTAGAGGTAGAAAAGACCACCCTAAGGCAAATTTTTTTTAGTATGGCTATATCGAGTCTCATAATCAATAAGTATGTGGCTTATGTAATAAACTGGCTGCTCTTGATGTCGGTCATCTCGATGTGAAATCATAGCACCTAGAGAATGGTCTATTGCAAAAATGTATAGGTAAAAACACTAATTTCCCTTAGGTGGAATAAGAACCAGTGGGGAAATGAGGTATTGTTTAAGTGCATCAAAGGCTTCCTAGAAATCTATATTCCATTAGAACGAGACATCCTTTTTGAGGAGATGGTGAAAGGGTTGGTAGTGATCTGACAACTAGGAAATGAAACATCAAATTGACTAAAGTTTGTATTATAGGATACATAATTGTTTGATATTAGTAGAGGGAGGAATTTATAAGATTACTCTAACCTTAGTAGGATCAACCTAAATACCGTAGAAAGAAATGATAAAACCTAAGATTTTATTAGAAAGAACACCAAAGACAAATTTTTTTGGGTTTAGTCAAGAATTATATTGGAAGAGATGAGTGAATATTATTGTGAGAATTGTCAAGTGTTCTTGACAAAGTTTAGACTTTCTGAGTAAGTCATCCATGTAATCCTCCATAATTTTGTGTAGGAGATCATGGAAAATGTAGGTCATGGTGCATTGGTAGGTTGCACTAGCATTCTTCAAGCCAAAAAGCGTGACTCGATAACAAAAAGTACCCCATGGGGTAATAAAGGTTGTCTTGTGTTGATCTTCAGGAGCAACTAGGATTTGATTATATTTATAGAATCTATTTATAAGTGATAGCATGTCATGCCCAACCATTAGATAAACAAGTTGGTTGATACTAGGAAATGGGAAATCATCTTTTAGACAGGCAAGATTTAAATCATGATAGTCAGTGCAAATATGGATTCCTTTAGTCACTTTTATGACATAAATAATATTGGAAATCCATTGTGGGTACTCAATTGGTTGGATAAAGTTAACAGAAAGGAGGTGTTGGATCTCTTCTTTGATGAGGATAGTGATACGAGGATGCATTTTATGAAGCTTCTGCTTAACGGGTTTAGCATCTCGATTGGTGACAATGTTATGGGTGATGATAGAGGGGTCAATACCAGGCATGTCATTGTAATAAAAAGTGAAGGATTTGCTATGGTCATTAAGAAATGTGGCATAATCAGATTACTTAGAGGAATCTAAAGACTAGCCAATCTTGAGGATGTGAGGGTTATCGTGGGAGGGTAGGTTGATGTCAATGGTTGATTCATTTAACATAGCTTGTATTTCAGATGGGAGTGATCATTGGATATAGGAATCATCCACACCCATGTAGGTGAGAATTACATCATCATCTTGACATTGGATAGTGTTAATAGTGGGAGAATCTTCATTAATTATTTCAAGATGAATGAGAGGAAGGGACCTTGTTTCCTTACCCTAACGATAGGTAAGAGGCCCCAAATGGATGGCATTTATTGAAAAAAATACCTTTGATTCGATAGGTGATTTTGGAGAAGAAGGTGGAGAAGGAGAGATTGGTTCTTTGACAATTGGTTCAGGGGAGGTTTTAGTGAGTTTATTTGGTTCATCATGTCCCACCCCATGCCTCTTTTTGACATTTTCAATGGTATTGCTATTATAATATTTAATAGGCATATGGACACCATGATCATAACAACCCAAACCAAATCCTTTCCAGGCACACCTATAGAGATAGGTGTGATCGAATCTAGGGTTACTCAGGAAAGAGAAGTCATAGGTAAATGGTTGTGGTGAATAAGATGGATTGCTAACAATGGGAGCTTGATCAATTCCCCCATATGTGAAATTAGTTCAAAGGTTAGGGGGCACATAAGGGATGACCATACCAATACGGGGATCATAATTTGGGTGCATGTGAATCATTCCATACTCTTATGGAGTATAGAACATGTCAAGCATCAATAAATGATATTCATCGAGTGACAAATGTTGACAGGTCTCCTCCATGGGATCTTTGTTAGGAATTTGTGTTGCCAGTATTAATGTAACCATAGGAGTGGAGCTTATGGAATCTTTAGAAGCATCATGCAATTAAGATGATGTTTTCAATGGGATGGGAACATCATTAGGACTATAGGTCATATTACATGTTTTAAACGGAGGTGGATCAACTGGTATAACATGTACTTGTCTGTCATGTTTAAACTTGACACAATAGTGCAAAGTTGAGGGTACACATGCCATAACAAATATCCAAGGTCATACAAGCATTATTTTATATTATAAATCTTATTTCATAACATAGAAGAGCTCAATAATTATGTGAGGACCTACATGAATATGTAACTCAATAGTACCCACCGTAGTAGCTATAGTATCATTAAAAGAACAGAGTACCACATTAGTTTGAGACATGCAATTGTCAAGAAGGGATAGTTTTTTGTAGGCATGGGTGGAAATAATATTAATACTATCTCCCCCATTGATCATAACTCTCTTGATATGAGTTTGATCAATATATGCAGTAATAAAAAGGGTAGAATCCTAATCTTCAGGGTGTTGAAGTGGAATTTTTGAATCATTGAAAGAAATCAGGGAGACAAAATTAAGGGAGCTAACCAAAGATGCAAAAGGTTGGGGATCATTTTATTATACCTCAATTTCTTTAAAATCACTAGTCAAATCTTGACAATGTAGGGATGAGCTTTGGATTAACTCATATAAAGACATTTTCATAGGAGTTTGGTAAAGTTGTTTCACCATTGAACTTTGAATAATATCTGAAGATGGAGTTTAAGGAACGCCCAAGATGGAAATCTTAGGATTAGTAGGGGGAGTTTCTTTGGTGAAGGGATGGGTCTAAGGAGTAGTGACCTTTTCCTTAGCTTTATCTTTTTGGTTTTGTGACTGTGTAGCCACATTAACTATGTTGATTTGAAAATTTGGTGAAAGAGGTGGTAAAGGGGTTACAATGACATCTTTGGGTTTGAATTTAGGTGGAATAGTAGGAATAACTATAGATGACAAAGGTATAATAATAGGAAGGTTAGCGGTAGTGTCATTAAAAAGAATATCAACATCGAAGTGTTGATGAATAACTATTGTGAGGGCTTTATAATTCTCAATATCGTGTCTAGGTGAATGATGATATAAACACACTTGTGTATTATCAAAGATTACAATAATTGACATAAGAAAAAGAATTAAGAGCTACAAGTGGGCTTGCATTTATTTTATTAATAGGAGTGGACACTTTCTTTTGTTTAGATGTTGGAAATGTAATTTTATGTGGTGTCTTGTTTGGTATTGATGGAGCTACGTGTTTTGCTATCACTTTCTTAGTGTTGAATGTGAAAGGCCAACTAGATGGAAAAGATAGGAGTGGAGGTATCTTAACCTTTTTTTTGTCTTAGTTAGATGATATTCCAACTAAAGTAGAAGGGTGTGGCCCAAAAATAGATGGTAAAGTTGAGGGTTGAAGAAGGGATCAACGAGATCTATGAGGCTTAACCTTCTTTTGTATTTTAGGGTAAGAAACTCTAATTTGTGGTTGAGGAGTTAAATATAGTTTCACTTATAGATGAATTAAATTATAAATGAGGCATACACCTAAGGTCTTGATCTACTTTAATGTAACAGATTCTTATGAGGATGAGGGTTCTGGCATAGACAGTTGAACTTTAGTTGCTTTTGGTGAAGAAGATGTATCTTTGTCAAAGACCTTAGGTTAAAGGGTAGTAAGGGGATTGGGTGTAAAGGTTGACATTCATTGTGTTGGATATGGAGTTTTAAGTGGATCTAAAAATTGTACATGATTAAGCTTCGTGGAATCAATAAATTATAGACTTTTCACCAAACATGAGAAGGGTTTTGATGAAGTTGATGTAGGCCTTACGGTTGTGTCTTTAGAAAGTTGTATTTTGGAAAGAGGGAAATTTTTGGTTTCTACTACTTTGGGCCAAAGATGAGAATGAACTGTAACGGGGTCTTCTTCGACAGAGACAGGAGAAGAGACTTGATCTACCATGGGTGGAGGGGAGGTAGGAGAAGTAGGTTCCTCGAGAGGGTAAAGCATAGGTATTATGGATCCCTCAGCATGTGGGTGAGGCATGGGTAAAGAATGGTCCTCCATAGGTATAAAAAGGGGTAAGAGTGGTGCAATTGGAGTAGGCACAATAGGTATCTCATTTATTATGGGAGTAGATGATATGGACTCTTCTAGGTGCAAAGGTGAAGTGGGTGGGGTACCACTATCTATAGGGGAAGAAGGTTCCTCAAGAGGGTATAATGCAGGAATGATGTTTCCTTCAACATGTGGTTGAGGAATAGGTAGGGTGTGCTATTCAAGTGGTAAGAGGATAGGTAATATTGGTGTAAATGAAATTGGGATAATAATATCCTCTGATAGCAAAAGGATTGGTAAAGGAGGATCTTCCTCTCGAGGGAGTGGAACAAATAAAATAGGCTCTTCTACTTGAGGAGGAAGAATGGGAAAAGTAGATGCCACAGAATGTGGGGGAGGAGTCAATGAAATAAATGTCCCCTGTTGAGAGGAAGGTTGAACTAAAGGTAAAGAGGAGACCATATTAACTATATGGATATTATGATCACCTGAGTTAGTTGTGGATTGGACAATATTTTGATTTGGTGAATGGTTAGGAAAAGTGTATTTGAACACATCCATACTTTGATTAGGAGGTACATTAAGATTATCCAAGATGAGCTCACCTCTATCAAGCATATCTTGAACACTGTTCTTGAGTGTCTTGCAATTATTAGAGTTGTGGCCTTTAACTCAATGGTAACTACAAAACTCATCTTCCTTATACCAGGTTGGGTTAGAATGGGAAGGTTCAAACTATATAGGAAATTTAATCTAAGGAAGGGTTATGACACCTTGTTGTAATAGTTTCTCGAAGACAGATGTATATGATTCCCTAATGGGAGTGTATTGTCTTTATTCATACCATTGTTGGAATTACTTGGTTAGATTTTAAGAAGTCAAAGAATTTGATTGGTTTGTGGTTGTGGAAGAGATTGACTAAAGACTACTGTATTGTTGGAGCCTTTAGTGTTTTGGTTAGAGGGAGAAGTTTTGGAGGAGGAGGATTCATTTGAATTGGTATTGGGATTCTCACTATGCAACTTGACTTTTCCTTCATCAATAGTATGAACCTCTAGTTTCTGTGCCTTTGTAAAAGCTTCATCAAATGTGTGGAAAGTTTGTACCTAAAGTGTGGATGAGATGTGCTTAGCACATGCCCTTGATAAAATCTCAATAAACTCAAGTTGGGGTAAGGATAAGGAGAGTTAATTGATCAAGCTTATCTAACGAGTGACAAAATCTATAATAGACTCATCATCAAATTATCTAATAAAATAAAGGTCTATTATAGAAACCTTTTTAGAAATGTTAATAGAGAAATGGTCTAGGAATATTTGTGCAAGTTGGGTAAATGAGAAAAGGGAGTTTTGAGGTATATAACTATACCAATCCAAGGCATTACCTAAAAGAGACATAGGGAAAGTATGAATTAGTAATGCATCATCATGTCCTATTAAATAAAAAGCATGTATAAATTCTTGTAAGTGTTGTTTTGGGTCCTCTTTACTCTGGAAACAAGTATATTTAGGGAGCTTCCATTGGCTTAGATAAGGGTGAATAGGCATAGAAGGATGGATTGGTTCATTTCATATCTGATCATAAGATAATACATTCTTTGAACCAAAAATGGATGTCTCTAGATTAGACATCTTATCCATTAGCATCTTAATGAGGTTAGGAGGGGGATTAATTTGGGGGATTCTTCCTAAGTTATAAGGAAGCTGATAGGAAGTAGAGGGAGCATATGGCATAGCTTTTTAAGGTTGTGTTAGTGCAACATGAGGATAATGAGTCATAGGTTGAGGTACAAAAAGAAAAGGGACTTGTCCCATTGGGTTGGATACTATGCCTCAGTTGGTTTTTGTTACTGTAGGTTGAATTATTGACATGGTTAGACTAAATGAAGGGTGAGACATAACTTAGGTAATTATAGGCATGAGGGTGGATGGAATAGGTACTACTAAATTCTAAAATGGGGTGTGAATTAGTTGAACTGGTTGTGGCTGTGAAAGTAGGGAAGTTACACCAGTGTTTAGGTGGGATTGAGCAGTTGGAGATGTCACATTTTGGACATTGCTTATAGTTGGGTTACTCGTTAAAGTGGTGGTTTGGATACCCATGGGGAAAATAGTGGAGGAAAATTAAACTGAGGTTGTCTCCATTAAATAGGTTGTCATACTATAGATTAGGTCACCCAAAGAATTATGGGTTCAGCTCATAGCAAGGTAATGCTAAAGGGATACCACATTGCGATCAAGAAATTTAGCAAAATCTTGATCTCCCTCAGGCACAATGGGAATATTGTTAGGGCTAGGAGTATGCTTTGTATTTGAAGTATGCTCCATGATAGAATCAAATGTGAGAGGGGAAGGTGGAAGTGGTTACTAAACTCCATAATCGATAAGAATTTTGGCCTAAGCTCATGTCAATACCATGCAAGAGGTGGTTTAAATAGTCTTACTACCCTCTATTTGAAATAAAATAAATAAAATCCAGGCTTGAGTGCAAATAAATGGGTTATTTTAGCTTTTTTTTTGAGAAGATGAAACTACATAGTCATCAACATCAGTAGGGATGACCAATATCAGTAGGAAGAATTAGTCGACATTAGTGGAATAACTGATGTCGATAGGTAAAGTTTACTGATACCAGTAGGGTTAACTGATGTCGATCACTATGAAATCTTGGGAAATAAGAAATCTAATGTTTAAAGAAATTAGAAACTAATTATAGGTAAAATAGTAGATGTAAAAGGTCTATGTAAGAAGGAATAATAATCAGAAAACTTGAGATAACAGGTTATATAAATTGATCTTTAGAAATAGTAGTGATTTTGTGAATTAATAGAAAAGCATCCTTACCAACTCAAAAATATAGAAGGCAATTGAAAAGTAGAAAAACAAAATTTAACTAGTAATTATTAAGTATTAGAAATTAATTTTTTAGTCTCATGTTGGCTTATGCCTTACTCAGATAATGAAAAGAGAATTTGGTTATCGATGGTACTAGAAAGCAAATCTAGAGCTAGTTTCAGGTTAGTTTTGGTGCTCAAGAGGAAATCTATGTTAAACTAGGTACGTGGCTTGTTATAGGATCTTTCTCTTTGCACTTCATGAACCTAGAGCCAAGTCAGGCCACTTAGCCAAAATATACATTATGTCTAGAGATAATACTCTGGTAGAGAATGGAGTGGGTTCTCCCCTTGGTGGTGAAATCCAAGTAAGATAGATGGGTAGGGTAAGGTGATCCACTAGGTGATGAAATCCTAATGGACCTTTTCTCAGGTGAGTTTAGATGCTTGTTTATGTGAATGTGATTTGGTTGTGTACCATAGGTGTACTATGATTTATTTAAAATGCTTATAATTAACTAGGTGAGTTAAAATGCAACAAAATATGAAATGTAATAAGTTTTAAATGTAAATCTGAAATGTTTAGATTCAAATGAAAATAGAGAGGAAATAGGAATAGAGTATGAATTTGACTATCCTAATATGCATACAAGAGGAAGTAAATAAGGGATTCTCTTTTTTTGTAAAATAAAATGACAAATTGCTTTTAGAGGCAAGGAGAAAAGAAATAAAATTTTATTTTTAATACCCATTAAACAGAGAATAAGATATTGAATTTTTTTGTTTTTAAGAGAAAAGAGAAGGAAGAAGTGTAAGAAATGAAATTTTAACTATAATACACCTATATGAATGTTTATAACAATAAATAAACCCAGAGAAAACTCTAGGGTCCCACCGAGCATGCCAAAAATGTTTCACTAAATTTTGTTTATTTTATGTCTAAAGGAAAATAAAATGAAGGATGAGGATAAGTGATTAGAATGAACCTAGATTTGATTTTTGCACCATATCCAGACATTGTGATCATTCCTTTTTGGCTGGGGAGGACTACCTACAAATAAGAAAGAACTACCACAAGATGTTTGTTAGCAGATAAATGAGTGGGTTGCCAAGCTATGTGCTTGTTCTAGGAAGTGTGCAACTTCCCTAGAGATGACAATCCACTTTTGAGAGGAAAAATAATAATAAATAACTAAAAGAGAGGTAAAGAGAGAGTGAAAAAGAGATAAGATTACCATTATTAACAACCTGTACATAGTAGAGAGTGACAGGGTATAGGTGAGGTACTATGTTTGTGTTTTAGAAGTTATTTGGGTAGGTTTTGAAAAGGCTAGGTAATTCATAATCACTGATGTCAGTATAGGAGTGACCAATATCGGTTATACTACTGAGGTCAGTAGTGAGGTGACTGATGTCAATTAGGCTACCGAGGTCATTAGGGGAAATAATTATTTGGGGAACTTGTAGAAGGCTTTCCTAGGTCTGAGAAATGGTTTGGATCAGATCAAGGAGGTTGGGAGAGTTATGAGAGGGAGATCATGGCTTGGTTAATTCTGGTTAGAGGTTTAGTATGTCAGGTAAAGGGGTAGCAAACAAGGAAGCTTTATAACTCCCTCACGGGGGTACGATCAAAAGTGTGTAAAGCAATGTAGGGTAGATATAAAGAAATAGAAGAATAAATATTTAAATGACCTACAGTATTAATGATGTACTTAGCTATGGTGGTTGCTAAATGATAAGTGCTAGGTTGATGGTCCCTATCAGGGAGTCTGAACTTGAGTGACTGAACAAAGAGAACAAGTGGATGTTGTTGGTCCATAAGAGCTTAGTTGTTAATTGTGATTGACTTACATAGGGTGATTATAAGCTTGGATGTCCAAATGAGAGTAACAATTGATTTTATTAATTTCTACTAATCGAAACTATAGGTTGGAGTTTGGCTTATATTACCGATGTCGATGATCCCATCGATGTCAGTTTTGGGTTGACTGACATAGACATCCCTATAATAGGTAAACCTTTCTATTTTTGGCCTATTTTTTGTTGTTGTGTGTGCCAAGGGTGACACCCATTATAAAATGGTAAAAATAAGAGGTTAGGAAGGAATTATTTGTTTAGTAATTTAGTTTGGAAGTGGGAATAAGTCTTGGGTAGTTAGGATGAGGGGACCAGTTCTTAAGGTGACTCGTCAAGAGAGAATTAATCATAGGGTGAGGTGGCTAGGTAAGGTGGCATAGGAGTTTTTAATTAACTTAATTAAGTATTTTAAATTAATTAAATGTGTGAGGGGTAAAAATATGGGTTAAGGAGATCAATTTTTATTATTAAAATGGGTTTAAGGGGTTTTAACATGGGGAGTTACACACGTGTGTGTGATGTAATGTTGGTGTCTACAAGAGGAGCTCATAAAACCATGAAAGGAGGTAATTTTGAAGATGCATTAATCATTGTTTTTGAATCATTATTTTTGAAAGGAGGTAATTTTGAGAATGGGATCTTATTTAATTTGTTAGTAGTTGAATATAGTCTAGTTATGAACATTAATTTTATAATAAATTGAAGGTTGAATTACAGTTATTTCACTATATGGAATATATTAATGAATGATGAAAACTTCTTGGACAGGATAAATTCATGCAATACTAGTAACAAACTCTTCTTTAATGTGTCTTGGATTTCTCTATCTGCTTGGGGGCTAGTTATATTAGCTAATATAGTTTTATATTGCAATACATTTTAGCTTGTGGCTCATTATATTTTTGTTTGAGTTGTGCCACTTGAGTAGAGGAAACCTTATCATTAATATTGATTGAAAAAAAAACATTAATGCTAGTGGATTGAATTCTATGATAGACTCATTAAGAAGATCATATAACCATTGTAATGCATGGTCCTTTAAACTGTGAGGTAATAAATTAATAAACATAAAATCATTGGACACATAGTCCAAACATGTTGTGTGGAAAGATCGTAGATGTTGTTATATGTCACCCTTACAACCATACAAGGTAATATGCAACAAATCTATATGGCAAAGGGGTTAATGCTATATGTTGTGCCAAAGGTGCATGTAAATGAACATGTGAATCCAAGGGATGAGATGGCCTAGTAGCACCTTGCTCAAGATGTAAAAACTTAGCCTACAGAGAGTATATCTCATGTATAAGGAACTGTACATATGGAAAAGTCGAACTAGACATAGGAGGTGTTACCACTATTGAAGGTTTCTAAGTTAGAATAGGTTGGTGTAGAATTTGAGTTATCCCCAAAGTAAGTGTAACAATGTTAGCATCTTGGTGGTAGTAGATTTACCATTATTGGATTCTTGATGGCCATCATGGATAATATAGATAAGGTCATGTTGCATATATGAATGTTTAGATGTGAAATATTTTAATTGACTCTTATTGATCTCATCAAACTAGTTATGGAATTTTGTCATTATATGTTTGAAAGTAGGAAAACAAAATGTTGTATATTTTAAACATTTCAATAAATTTAATCTATGAAAAATTGCAACAATAAAATAATAAATCTGATTTGATATTTTGGAATTAATATGTGAACATATAAAATAGAAGGATACAAACCCTAAGAATATTTAGGTCTAGGGTTTTGGGTAGTATTAGATGTAAGTTGGGTTCACCATGTGATTTATCTTTTTAAAGATTATAGAATGTAAACAATAGGTTGTTAAAGGTTCTGAGTATAGTAAATTAGGGTATAAAATCTGCAATAAATATAACCATTAATTTATGAAAGAATTAACCTCATTTGATATTTATAAAAATGGAAATGAATGACACAAATAAGTACTTATTTGGAAATTGGCTGATATGGATGACCTGGAGGCTAAAAACTAGCACAAAAGCTGATTGAGTGTCATAAATAGGGTCTAAGTGTCAAAAACTCTCTTCGATGGTAGTGAAGTAACTCAAACAGTAATGTTGGGATACTAGTGTCCACTTTCAGCACTAATATCCCTTTAATAGGAGCTATATAATCTTTTAGGTGCACATCTGAAAGAGTTTGATCTAACTAAACTTGTGTGGATGAGTCTTTATTCACTGTTTATGCACTGCTTTGGGCTAATTTTGGAGTAAACCCTAGACCTCCATGTTGGTAGGTATTTGAATGGAATAAGTAGAAAAATGGTTTTATTAGTTGGGTAAGATGGATATACTTAACACCTTGATCTATTGATAATTTACTACATAACGATACTCTGAGGAGGGATCAAACCAGATGTAGTTCTCTTTCCTCAGTGCTTGGTGCAAGTGCAAGTGAATGCTAGTATGCGTTCCAACTTGACAAATTTGAATGAGTCTTGACACTATCGATATATGTATTATAATCTTGGGATGGTTGTAGATGACTACATGCAGAACTAGGGTATAATTTGGATCACTAACCTTCATTTGCATAACTTGTTCTAAGTTTATTTGTATGTTTTGCATCTGATTTACATCTAGTGGATAAATTGTTAAAAGTCATATATTTATACTAATTTGGTGTTTGTGTGTAAGTCAAAATATTTATAGGCTGACCATAGATGTCTTAGAAATTGAAAATATATCTAGTGGGGTTGAAATTTGACAAAGGATACTAGTGCTGAAAGTGGGACACTATTGTGGGGTTTTAGTGTCCAAAGAATAACACTAGTGTCCATGTGGTAAAACCTAAGGCACTAAGGGCTTGTATCCTTGGGGTAAGGTGTGTAACTTATTTTCAGATGTCTAGGGATGTGTAATACCCACACAAAAGTTAGATAAGGGACTAAACAGGTCCTCAAATAAGTCTAGGTATAATCTAGGGATGGGTGATCTCAAGTAGCACTCATTGCAATCAAGTGAAATTTTATATGACCAAATTTTTCCCCTTTTATTATAGAAATTCAAGAAAGAAAAATGACTAGGATGAAATAAAAATAAGTGTACCTAGACTTACCTAAGAGCCAAATCCCTTGAATCTTGGTTATTGTGTGTGAAGCGTGCTCGATTGCTTATCCTAAAAATGAAACATGGATAAACAAATTCTTACATAAAGAATATAAAAATAAGAGATAAAAATAAGTAAATAAATAAAATAGAGATAAAAGGAATGAATCCACCTCATTGGGTATGTGAACCAATGTAAAAACATGGTGACTTCATATGTGTGTGTAACTAGTGATCAAATTGGTAAATGGCTTGGACTGAGATAATAGATTGCTCAATCCTCAGTGGTGGGTGGCTCAAAAAATAATTCTAATTTTTATTCCATCATTTCCAACCCTTTCTTGTTGGATCCTACACTATGAATAACCTGGATTAGACTAATGGGTTGTCCAACCCTTCTATATATGTGGATCAAAAACTTAAGTAGGCTATGAATCCATCATCTCCCACTCTTTTGTAGTATATGTATCTATGAATAAAAATTTAAGATGTAACTAAAACTCTATAGGATGGATCTTGAGGCAATTTATGAACTCTTAAATTAAAAATGTCCAAGGGGCCTCTTAGTTACTTAGGAATGTAGCTCAAAGACTATGTGAAAATACCAATTTTTGTAGATGGAATAAGGCATCAATATATTGCATAACTGGAACATATGGTGTTTATTTTATAATATGTAAATAATTGCATGGACTTTTTTATTCCATTTGATCAATTGGTGCATAAGTGAGCATATAGAATCAATGGGTTGTACTATGCCCCCAATATGATATATGTGCATATGGATTCAAGACTGAGTTGTTGTAATATTTGTCTATGTATATCTAAAATTGAAATGTGATTGATCATGTTGTGAATGATGCCCCTAATCTTAACAAACCTCTACGCAAACTAAGCATAAAATGAGCATATTTGATAACCTATGACTAAAACTGTGCAAATCTAAACTATAACTATTGTGTCTTTTTGACAACTCCGTAATTTTATATTTCTAGGGCTATTGGATAGTAGTAAATTTCCTTGGATAGTATTGTTAGGGCACTAGTGTCCACTTTCAGTGCTAGTTTCATCTATATTTTATTTCTACGAAATTAAACTTGATCTTTATCTAAATGATTTTCATTGTGGTTTTTTATTCTGATCTCTATAATTCGAAGTCTACATTCTAGAAACTATACTATAAGTGTATTTGGATGGGCTCATGTTTTTGACAAGCCCCTCTAAATAACCCCTCATTTGAGGGGAGTTATCTTAGTTGGTAATAATTGTCCTCAAAATAAAAGTTCTACATCATGTGTGTTAGATTGAGCATATATGACATCTGCATAATAAACCAATTAATGTGTATACATGACATTTAAATTTAAGATAATATGAGCATAGGTTGGTAACATAAGATGTATGTTAGATCTATCACTAACATAGTTGTCAAGATAAATATAATAATGTAAGCATGTGTATGAATTGGATATCTAAGGAATAATTTGTGTAAACTATGTATGGGTATGGGGTATGATGTCTATCAAGGAACCCAAAGAGGAAAGTGAAGATGCATGAGGGTATGTTGAGTTCAACATACCTCCTTTTTGAAAAATGGGGACCCATGTGTCAAATTGTTCAAATTTGTACCTTGAAATTGAAGATTCACTTGATCAAAGTGTCACTACCATGTTTGCATATTATTTTTATTTGAAAATCATCCACACCATGGTCTGGCTAACTTATTTGTTCATGGTTCTAGTTTAATCCTATCTAAAGCACTAAAATTAGATATTTGTGATTCAGGTTGCAAGTTTAATAGATTCCATTTGAGAATGAACATGTTTAGGGTTTTGTGCCTCAATGTTAAATTGATCTTTTACTAACCTTGGTCTATAATTGACTAATTAAATTCATATTTTGAAACCCTATCCTAATTCAAATTTAAGTTTGGAAAGAGATTTTTATTTAAATTTAAGTAGGAATTAATTAATCATATCATGGATTTAGTTTAATTTTTATCCCAAGGCTTGGTCATGTTTTTCAACATAACTAAACCTTAGGCTAAAAAATCCTGTGCTTGGTCTCTTTTATGCCCCATGAACCGGTCTTCCCTTCTATCCTAGCTTGGTATAAATAATCACATGGTACCTTTGTTATAAAACTTAGCCTAAAGTCTTATCCTAAGGTTTATAGTATTTATTAATATAATAAAAACCTTTGGCTAATAATTTATGCTATATCTTTCACATGGTCCTTTTGTTTTAGGTTTCTAACCTTAGTCCAAAGTCTTTATTCCTTGGTCCCTTTTAATTCATGGGGTCCCCTTTAATATTTTAAAAATTAGCTTAAATATTTTATCCTAAGTCCTTTATATATAATATCGAGCTTAAATTTTGTTCTTTATTGTAGGATCAATGATCTGCATTTACTCAAATGAGATCGATCCAACAAAGTGTGACAAGCATTGAAAAGTCAAACCTTGACCAAAGTGTTAAATAGCAAGCATGTTCCAAAGATATAAGGTCCATATGAGCCTATTATAGTTGATTTAATTATTCATGGTATCCTATTACAAAGAGCACAGAAGCACATAGAAGTCACCATGTGGCACACATAGGAAATAAGATGAACCTAGAAATGACAAATGGCAAGCTTGGCAAATAGTCCCAATGACATGTTTAAAATTGATGGTCTCATTCCCATTAATGACATTCACATAGGCATCAAATTATGGTCATGAGGATGTCAATTTTAAGATAATGAAGATCCCAGTGGATGTATTTAAAATTGATGGTCATGCGCCCATCAATGATGTTCATGTGGATATCAAATGATGATCGTGTGAACATAAAATTTAATATAAAAAATAGCGTCATGGACGTGTTTAAAATTTACAATCATGTACCCATCAATGACATTCACATAAACATCAAATTACGGTCATGAAGACATCAATTTTAATATAGCTGGTTGGATCCAAATAATCTGAAGATCTACGATCCGTGTTGATTTGTACAAAAGGATCAAATGGTGTGAGATAAAGCCAAAAAATTTAAAAGGAAATGTTCATTTTGTTTTTGAATATTGATGACCAAAGTGCCACAAAATGCCACAAAGGCACCACATAAGAATAAGATAAATTTAAAGATTTTGTGGACCTAATGATGCAAAGAGACAAGCTTGAAGATAGTCTAAGGATAGAACTGGTAATTTAATCTCACGTATGCCATTAAAGCACTAGAAAGACTTTCAAAGGGCCCTAAACACTTACATAAGCCCCAACTTGACCCTATATTCACTATAATCAAGTACAAAGACCTGAATAGTCATTTGTGTAAGAGCAATTCGATCCATAATAGAATTGTAATCCATTAGTGAGAAATTTAATAAACTCACAACAATGGCAACCTGAATAGGTGTTTTAAGGGAAGATATAAAGCTCTATGTGACTTCCACAATAGTAAATTAATAAAAAGAGCCGAAGAAGGACTAAAGGTGATAATGATAGGATCATGGATATGATTATTGAAGTTAGGAGTAATAGGTGACAAAGACCTCAAAGGCTTGGCATACTGAGAAGATAAAATTTTAAGGATCCCATGGTCAATTTGAAGTTAATAGATGAGTAGTATCAAAGGGTAATAGAGATATTATAACAACAATAACTAGGAACTTTAATAGCAAATATACCTCAAGATCAAGCTAATTGAATTAGGAATATTCCCTTTGTAGCTTAGTTTGTATAATGTCTTGAAAAGGAATATTATTTTAGGCATGTGTAATTGGTAACACATCTTGCCTATAGATCAGACTATTGAAAATATTATTTGCTCTAGAAGTTAGAAGAAAAGACACTTGTCCTATATACATATACTAATACAAAGGGAAATAACTGCTTGACATACCTAATGGGTTGTCTATATAAGGAAGTATTGTCAATTGTAAGAGGGAGGGAGTTCTTAGAGTGAAAACTACTTTGTAAACTCAGAGAAATTAATATAAGTAATGAATTCTACAAAGATTATCTAATATTTTCTTATGTTCACTGTTATCGTGGCTTCTCTTTCATTTGTTGTTCTAATTTATAGATTTGAATGGTTCTTATGAATTATTGGTTTGTACATTTGATTGCAGAGTTTTTAACTTGTGCCAATGCTAGGTTGACTGAAAGTCCTTAGGTTCATTTCATTTTTTTACTGTTCTTTCATTTGGTCTAAGTTGTTTGCTTGTAAGGGTAAATATTTAAAGTGAACCAGGTTATGATTTGCATTATTTCCACCTTCCTTAGGAGTTTGCCTAATGTGTGATAGGATTTGGGCTTAAGTTGTTTCATGTTACACATTCGTTAAATGCATATCTAAATGAAATCTGAACTTTATCATGATGTTCAAAATGAAGATCAATAACATTTCTTTCTGCCCTACCCTTCCTTTTGCTTCTTTTTTAACTAGACCACCTTAATTTAATTATTATTGTAAATATCCATCTTAGAATAGTCTTTATATTTGTTTTTGATCATAATTCACTATTTTTAGCATAAATACTTCATATTTTGCATAGATTTTCTATTTAGACATGGTGATTCCCAACCACCAAACATTATAAATATTGTGAAATATTCCACTTGCTTTGCCTCTATTCCATCCAGGATAATAAGATTATCACAACCTGTCACTCATGCATTGAGTTCTTAGGAATTCTAAAATGAGAATTGTTATTAACACTCTGAACACCTATGATACATATTTAGGCATCAATAGGAGGAGCTTCGCTAGATCTAGAAGGAGGGCCTAAGCAGATCCTTGTGAATTTTCAAAATATTTACCAATTTTGGTGTGTTTTGATCAAAAATTGGTGTATTCTTTGTATATTTGTGTTCTTTTGAGCATAATTGTGTAAATATCATCAATATTTATGGTTTTAGACCATTCTTCTAGATTCTTTTACCCAAAGATATATATTCTTTTAATATCTATGGATATTCATGTAAATGTAGTTCATGCTTTGTGTATCCCCTATGTTTAAGGTTTCATGGTCACAAGATGGAATTTTCAAAAGATAGACTAAGGTGAGCATAAAACTTTTGAGGTCTCAATCAAATTCACCAATCTAGGGTACTCAAGTGTTCAAGGTATGGCTTGGCTATGTGGTTCTCCAATCAACATGCCAGGTATAGTTCATGATCTTTTGAGAAATCCTAAAAGGTATGTGCCTTCTTTCAACCCTAATAATTTTTTCATAGCTAAAGAACATATTAAATATTTTAAAGATGATTTAAGACCTATGAATGTTGTTCATGAGGATGTATCATGTATATTGTTCCCATTTACCTTCAAAGATGTTGTATATGAATGGTTTCTCAACCTTCTAAAGGATTTCATAGCTAGCTGAGATGATTTTAACAAAATATTTGTTGATCAATTTGATAAAATCATTAGCCCATGCATTCTGTATCAAAAAATCACCACTATTAAGAGAGATTCTAGTGAGACCATTATAGCCTTCAATCCTAAATTCTAGAAGCTAATAGTACTGTAGCTCCTTATAGACTTGATGAGGCTTTAGCCTTAGATATTTATAAGGATGATTTAGACCCTATGACTTCTATGTTTCTTAAAATATATGTTAAAGTCATAATTAACTTAGCATTAGCTTATGTTGAATTTGTAATAATCAATGATTAAATTCAACCTCAAGGTTAACTTGTATACATTATTCATAATGCCTATCAAAATAGTCTTGGCCTAAATCAGCTTCTAGTTTAGAATCAATTGCCTTTGAGTCATGCATACTCGGGTTAGAATTTAGGATTGTTAAACAACACTGCTAGTGGATTTCATTTTCAAAATCATAAAACTCTAGTGCCCACAATTGGTAATAATACCCAAATGCATAACTTAGAAGCACCAAAGAATGAAGATGATTCCATACTTAAGGTGGTTAGAAACTGAGCACTGATTTTCTTCAACTATAGAAACTAGTGGGAAACAATGGGGAAAATTTTGACAGGGATTACTCTCTTCAAATTTTTAATAGGTTTCCAAATAGGTTTCATGATAACAAAAATATTAGATCATTCAAAAACATACAGATAAATATTTGTGATATAGATTTGGCTAATCATTGCAATGTTTTTTAAGTATGTCAGAGTGAAAGGGATACAACTAGAATTGTGCCTAACCAAGAAAATATTGCAGGGACATCTAGATTTAAAGATAGTTATGAAATAAATAAATCAAGAAGATACTCAAGGTTTCATGATAGAGGCTTTTGGTTTCCCATTTGAAGAGGAAAGTTAACCTAAAGATACTCTGGAAGAAGGAAAAAATCTTCAAGATGAGCAACCCCATGAATGAGATCAAATATAAAATGACCTCTCTTGAGAAGATAGTTATGAAATCAATTCATATGAGATCATCACTAAAATATAAGATACTCCTAAAGAAGATGGAGATGAAGCAAGTGCAGTAGATCAATAATTTCCATATGATACCTCTAAAAGGATGGAAATAGATAATCAACCTAATCCAAATGGTAAGATTTCAAGTGAATCTCATGTTCTTTATGTTGATAATGATGAAGAAGCCTTTTGGGATGATTTGGAGAGTTTTTGTGTAAGGATTGATAGTCCATTCCCACTTCATGTGGAGGTTGAGGAATGTAGTATAGAAAGTAATATTGTAGATGTTCTTCATGAAGGTAATGATACTCTAGAGATATGAAAGCATGACGAGTTAGAACTTAATTAATACATCAATCTTGTTATGCTAGTTGAGCTTCCATGGTTAAATAAGGATTACATGTGCCATTATCAATCTCTGAATGAAGCTAGATTAGTGATATTGTTACAAAGTATAAGAATTTAGGAGGAAGATTATTGGGTTTTAGATTCATATCTTTAATCCATATATCTGAGAATGTTAATGGAGACCAAGCTACATCACCTAGAAGGAACAAACATACAAGTGTTCCTATCCATAAGAAGGGGCCGCTGAGTATAAATAATCATGCCTCAAGATTCTATGGTAGGATAGACAACTTTCCATTTGATTTTGGAGGTAAGTCCTTTATGTAATTAGTATAGGGGTTAATTTAGCTTCTTTCATGTTCTTTGTGTCTTATTTTTTCATTCCTATCCCTTGTTTATTTATAGTGCCTATTTATATTTATTTGTTTTCTCTTGCTTTGTTCCTTTCTTTTAAATAAGTCCTTTTGGACAATTCTTAGCTCAAGTTTTATCTAGTTGCTCAGGATATCGACAATTCAAAAATGTAGGTATGAATCTTAAACAAGTGCTGACCATGGATTTGAAATAAAAGTTATGTGTTATAGTTTGGAGAAACTAGTAAGGACTAGTGGATAGGTTAATTGTTACATAAGATATTAAACATTGTTTTGATCTAAACTTGGTTTTAAGAAGGAATTCACATGTAAGATGAAATGTTAAACTATTAGGACACAGTCATACTTACACTTAAAAAAAAATACCTGGGATAAAGTTTATAGCCAAGGATGACTGTCTGAAGATTAAAAAAATTGATAAAATCCTTAAACCTAGCTAACTTAGTTCCCAACCTTTGTTGAAAATCTAAAAATGACCTAAAAAAATATATAAGCATAAGCTTATTTTAAAATTCAAAGAGCTTTATAAAATAGATACAATTCAGGTAATCTCCATCAAGGCTATGGATGCCTGGTTGGCAGTGGAACAAGGCCTTGAGTGGATCCAAAGGCATCTATATCTGGGATATAGGTGCATGGATGGTAATAGAGCAATGCCCAAGCCTTCCATGAGCTAAAGCATGGTTCTTAATGGATATCCAAACATGCTATAAATAAATGTTAATGATTAAAGGCATGAAATCTAGAAGTTGTTCCCTAAATCCCATGAATTATAGTAAGTTGAATCAAATCACAAACACAACATGACTAGTTTTTTATGTTTGATCCTGATTTTGTAGGCACATGAGTTGTTTTAAACCATGAAATAATCTTGATAATGATATTGATCAGATGGAATAGGTAATGTATTTATTTTTCTAAACAAGAGTCTTTGAATTTTAACATATTGTTATGTTTCCCATAGAAGTCACCATTTGTTGAGGTCAACATACCCCCGTTTCTGAAAAATAAGGATCTATGTGTCAAATTGTGCAAATTTATACCTTGAAATTGAATATTCACTTAATTAAAGTGTCACTACCATGTTTTCACATTATTTTTATTTGTAAATCATCCACACCATGGTTTAGTTGACTGATTTATTCATGGTTCTGGTTTAATCTTATCTAAAGTGCTAACATTGGAGATGAGTGGAAAACTGCATTCAAGACTAGGGATGGCTTATATGAGTGGATGGTGATGTCATTCGGATTATATAATGCACCTAGCACATTTATGAGGGTGATGAATATAGTGCTAGGAGAATATATTGGTAAGTTTTTGGTTATTTGTTTTGATGATATTTTGATATTCAGTAAGACTAAAGAAGAACACTTACAATATTTGATAATGGCAACGAATTTTTAAAAAAAGAGAAGTTTTATGCAAATTGGAAGAAGCACAGGTTTATGCAGAATAGTTTGGTATTTTTGGGATTTGTAGTTTTAGTAGATGATGTGAAAATGGATGAGGAAAATATAAAGGCAATTTTTGAGTGGCCTATTCTAAAAAGCATTATAGAGGTAAGAATTTTTCATAGTTTAGCAACTTTTTATAAAAACTTTATTAAAAAATTTAGTAGTATTGTGGCACCAATAACAGATTACATGAGAGGGAAGGAATTTGCATGGACTAGAGTAGCCATAGAAAGCTTTGAAACTTTGAAGAAGAAGATTACAGAAAGACCAATTTTAGCATTACCATATTTAACAAAGTGTTTGAGGTTGATTGCGATGCTTCATTTGTGGGAATTGGTGTTGTGCTAAGTCAAGAAGGAAAGACAATATCATATTTCAATGATAAATTGAATGAGGTAAGAACAAAGTATTCTACTTATGATGTTGAACTTTATGTAATTGTATAGGCATTAAAACATTGAAGGCATTATTTGGTGCCTAAGAAGTTTATACTAATGATGCCACTAGATTTGAAGAATTATTTTTTATAGATATTGTGAGATTACATGGTGTTCCAAAAACTATTACTTCATATGGGGATACGAAATTTCTATGTCATTTTTGGAGGACTTTGTGGAAGAAGATGGGTACTAAGAAAAAATTTAGTAGTGCATATCACCCACAAATATATGGACAGATAGAAGTTATGAATAGGATCTTTGAAAATTTATTGTTATGCATAGTGGGAGAGAAGCCAAAGCAATGGGACTTGGCTTTACCATAAGCTGAGTTTGCATATAATAGTTTAGTGAATAGATCAATAGGAAAGTCACATTTTCAAATTTTTTATGGGAGAAATCTTATGGGTATTTTAGATTTGGTATAATTTTCAATTTTAGATCGAATTAGTGATGATGTAGAAGCATTTTCACAGCATATGTAGTAGCTACAAGGAGTAAGAAGAAAGTTGCAGGAAAATAATGAGAAATATAAATGAGTAGCAGATGTTAGAAGAAGTTCCAAAGTATTTGAAGAAGGATATTTGGTAATGGTTTACTTAAGGAGATAAAGATTTCCAAAAGGCACATACAACAAGTTGAAGTACAAAAAAAATCAAACCATGCAGAATTGTGAAGAAAATCAATGATAATGCATATGAGGTAAGTTTATCACATAATTTTGATATATTTTTAGCATTTAATGTTTCAAATTTATATGAATTCAATGGAGAAGATGATGAAGGTGATGAAGATGAAGAGGTAAATTGGGATCAACAGGTTCCAAGGAAGAAAAAAATAGTGCAGGTTTTGGATATGAAGATAGTGAGCACAAGGCAAGGGAATTATAATAGGTATTTGGTGCAATGGAAAAGATTGAAGCGAGAAGAAAATACTTAGATTATAGAATGGGAGCTGAAGAAGATTGAAAAGGAAAAATTTTAGCATTACAATCAGGGCAACTTGCAGGAACTAAGTTGTTTTCAACTAGAGGAGAATGATGCAGAAAAAATAAGCCAACCTTCTGGAGGACATAAATTTTGACTCGTAGCTCTATTTGAGCTCTTTCACATGCCAAAACGACTGTCTCAAAAAATTTGATTCTATCCTAAGCTACTCTATCTACTTATATTTGATTTTGATTATTTTTAAAGGACAAACGTGATCATCAGAAGGCCTAGAATTAGTTTTTAATTATTTTTTTAGGAATTTTCTAAATTTAAAAATTATATATTTTTAGAACTAAAAGTCAAATTTAGTTGAATTTCACCCCAAAGTCTAATTTTATTATTTATTTTATTTCAAAAACAATTTAGAGCCTTACATGCTTGCATGCGAAACTTACTATAAATAATGGCTGCTAAAAAAAAATAGTTTTTTTAAATTTTAGTTTTTTTTCAAATTTTGCATGTAGAATTTTATTTTTGAGTTTAGGCTTATTTAAGCATGGTTTGGGTTTGTAATTATGGGAATCAATCAATACAAATCAATTCTGAGTATTGTTTCAATATCTTGGCCTATTGGTAATTTTCTTGTTCTTAATAGTTTTTGGGTTCATTACATTTGACCATTTAGATGAATTTTAGAATGATTACATGGCCTCATTTGATTTTCCATGTCAACTTTTCTCATGGCCTTAGTTTTTATTTTTGTGGAGTTTCTTCCTTTGGTGCCATGTGGGCATTAGAACCTCCATGTGGGCTTCTTCCTTTGGTGCCATGTGGGCATTAGAACCTCCATGTGGGATTTATAACTTCCATTGCATGTTATTGGGTTCCTCATGGATCTCAATTTCCTTATGAATGGCATGTACTTCTTTGGGGCTAACATACATATGGTGGGTTTTGGAGAATCACCTACAATTTTCAAGTTTACAAATGTGACTTGCTTTCCCTACTCAAATCTACATTCCTTTTCCTTTCAAATATGGAAAACACTAGACTTAGCATTCCCTTAAATACTTAGTTTTTTTTAACTCTCTTGATATGATATTTACCATGGGCCCTATAATGCACACATAAAAAACATGAGATGTTAATCATTAGTTGAGACTAGGGTTCACGGGGTTTTCACAAAGCAAATGCAAAAGCGGGATTTTCATGACTTTATTTCAAAAGTAGGATTTTCTTAACTTGGGTGAACACACTTGCAGATAGGAGTAATGATTAGACATTCAGGCACTAATTCTTTAAAAAGTAGGGCATAAAATGTTTAAGCGTATTTGGTCACTAACACTCTCTTCACTCCCATAATGTCTTTTTTAATGGAATATTCTTGACATTTTCTATCGACCCCTCATTAGACACTATTTCTTTAGTAGAAACAACTTGCTCTCCTCTCTTACCATCTCCCAAATATATGTTTTCCTGAATTTATGAATCTTAAAAACAACATTTAGCCACTACCATCAGATTCGGTGCACTCCATTTGCTTGAGTTAGCCTTCACCCCCTTTTTCTTCCTTGCTTCAAATCACCCCTGAGGACAATATACATGAAAATGGCTTGGTGCTTTGAAATTATGGCATCTAAATGCAATATTCCCATAATCTATAGCTTGAGTGTGAGTATTTTTGCCATATTTTAAATTAACTTTTTTTGGAACCCCTTTGCTAAGATCAATCTCTATAAAAATTATAGTAAAGGTACAAAAGCTTGCTATAGCTCTCTCATGATCAATCTTAATAAATGACCCCAAATCATTACTTATTTCCTTATAAGCATGCCAAAAATGCAAAGATAGATTAGGAAGATGAACCCATATTGGCATCTTTGTTAATTAGAGAGTGTTAAGATCAAACTCTAGAAACTAGGGAGTAATAAACAAACCCGCATTGCCCCAAAACTAAAGGTCTTCTGATAAATATTTTTGATAATCTTTTTGATTGCAAAAGTGTACAACAAAAAAACCTTTAGAACATAGAAAAAAATTCACATTAATTTGACCATGTCTCGTAAACCCATTGATATAATGCAGTAGATGAAGGCCATAGGCCATTAAATCTATAGATAACTGCATCATCTACTAGATTATGAAAGCAATCATCCACTTCCCCATTAAAAAACTCTAAAGAAAGTACCTTTTTCATTTGTTTTACAATATAAACTTGAGGAGGAAAAAGACATTTCACAAAATTTAACTTGGAAGCAACATTTATAACCACATCTTTGAAAATCATAAATTTGAGGGGAGATGTTTTTTTCAGCCCTTCCATATCCCCTAACAATTTTAAAACCATAAAAATGATCAAATTTTTTCTTAAATAATAGCAAGACAATGATAAAGACTCCTACAATTCTTTGTCTTGATGAGCCAAACACAAAAACTCAATTAAAATATTTAAAAAAAAAAAATACTCTTTTCTAAATCTATTACAGAATTAAACCCTTTCACCCAAATGCATTTTTTATTCCAGAAAGAGAGAGATCGCACCAATATTTTGGTACCCTGATTCATCCACTTGTGTGTTTTTTTGTTCAATCATCCTCAAAAACCACATATTTAAAAAGTCTCACTCCTTGGAAATGCTTATCTACGAGGCATTTTTCCAAACAATAGCCAGCCATCTTTCAAATCTCCACTTTTGGCACTCATTTCAATAACCCCACTATTCTTATCGTTTGACCAATGAAGTGACTTTTTAGCAAAGGTAGGATTGTGGATACCTTCCTTTGCCTCCCCAGTTTTTTGTTTGGCTCTTTGATGTAGATCCACATATTTTTGAGTTATACAAGCCGCATGTGTTCCAATCTTCCACTGATCCTTAACCAATCGCTAAACATTGGAGCCTATAGACTTCATACCTACTGCAAATGTCGGTGATTCATGTTATCAATCTCGCCTGACTCATTTGTAGCTTGGTCCTACAACCAATCGCTTGGCTACAGACTCACGAAGTAATTTAGAATTTATAGTTGAAAATGCAAGCAAATAACTTAGCTTTCCGAAAACGAGATCTATCTCCCTCCTGGTCACTCCTGTCGTTGGTTTTCTGAGCGCCAACTGCCTTCACACGTCCACCTTCGGACTCTCCTTTAATAACCCTAGCTGCCAACGATTCGCTCTCTATTTTCCCCATACGGATTATGGACATTGAATGTTGTTAACTGGTTGGTTATTTATTAGTGAATAATTCACATATTTTATATTTGATTATTTTATTGCATCTCACATTAATAGTTGATAGTGTGTTTTCATAATATGACCTATATGTTTTTTTATAGGCTTTCCACTTATTAATATGATTTGTCATTGAGTCATTTTCACCTATTAATTATTTTAATGTATTTTTTTTAAAGAATCATAGTGGGAATTGTTTGACCCAGAGTTCTTCACCTTATAATCAAGTTTTCAATTTGTATTTTATTTTCTACTAAATGTGTTATTAATTTTTTTTTATTATCTTAGAATTTTATAGAATTATAGGCAGGTTATGAAGTATAAGTGAGTTTTGCTCTACCTCTGAACTTGCCACATTCTATTTTGCTGATATATTAGGTGAGGGAATTTGAAATTGTGTATAAACCAAATACTAGAAGGTTTTAACAAAAGAATATGAAAAATAAAAAAATGCATCATAATATATGATTCAAATTGGAAAAATGAGAGTTATTTACCTCTTCTTTTGCATGGTATTGTCGATCATTTCATCAATGAAAAGTATTATGCATATTGAAAATAATATCAAGTTTTACCCTTAAGAATGATGACCTTTTTTTTTTTTTTTAAAATAAAAAATACAACCAGTCTCTACTATTGGTTTAATAATTACCAAACATGTTATCGTAAAACCCATACATATTATTGCAATTCCCATTCATATTTTACTATTAGTAAAAAATTTATAAAAATATATCTACATTTTGACCCCCAATTTAACAAACTTTAATTTTGAAAATACTTAAATTTGTAATCTCTCAAATCTAAAACCATAAATTTATGGTTATAAAAATAGAAATTTTTTATTTTATAAATCTTAAATAAAAATCTAATTTTTAAAATTGAAATTAAGGTTCTCATTTTAGTTTTGTAAACCCCAATATCTAAATTCTAATTTTACAAAATTTAAAATAAATAAATCTGAATTTTAAAAACATTAAATTCAAAAATGATAATTTCACAAACTTTAAATTTAATAATTTTTATTTTACAACCTTTATTTTATTAAATTATAATTTTAGAAACTCCTTTAAATTATAAAATTATAACTTTAAAAATATTAAATTTTAATAAATTAAATTTTAAAATTTTAATTTTGTAAATCTTTCTAATTATTAAAAAAATATTAATTTTTCAAATCTTAAATAAATATTTAAACTTTACAAATTTTAATTTTAAAAACATTTATTTTTAAAATCTAAAATTTATGAAATATTAATTTCAAAATTATAATTTTCCAAATATTAAATAAAAAATCCTAAAAATACAAATTCTAAATAATAAAACTCTAATTTTCAAATTATAAATTTTAAATATATATCTAAATTTTAAAAACCTTTTAAAAAAATCAAGTTTTACAAAATTTTAAATCTAAAAATTTTAATTTTATAAAATCAAATTAAGAATACCATCATTTTCAAAACCCTCAGTTTCTAATCACAAATTCAAAAACTCTGATTTTTAAAAAAACTAATGAAAACCTTAAATTTTCAAACTTTATAAGTAGTAATTTTTAAAATATTAATTTTATGAATCTTTATTTTGAAAACTATAATATTTCAAAAATTAATATCTAAAATATTTATTATTGAAATCTTAAATAATTTTTTTTAATATTTGTAAACTTAAAATAAATATTTTTATCCTTTTTTTTAATAAAGTCTAATTTTAAAATCCCTAAATTTAAAAATCTAAATTTTACAAATTTAAAATTTAAAAATTTAAATTTGAAAATAAATTATCATGAATCTTAAGTTCCAAAAAATATTATTTTATAAATAAAAGAAGTTTAATTATTCAAAAATTACTAAATCTGTTATATTAATTTATATATAATAATTAATTATATTATGCTTTTAAGTTTGGTTACAATACATGAAAAAATATTTTATTACGATAATAATAGTTGGTTACATTATTTTAAAGATTTATAAGTTTGATTCAAATTATCCAATTATTGTATTATAAGTTCGTCACTATTTTTATATTTTTTTGATAAATTATTTTAAATACTTTCAATTTTAATATTTAATTATTTTAAAATATTTTGTAATTAATATATATATTTTTAAAACTAATCAATTATATATATGGGATTGAAATATTATTATTAATTTTAAAATTATTAATTTATATATGGAAAAATGAGACCATCTTATCGTATAGATCATATTGAAAAAGATAAAATATACTTCCAACAGAATATGAAGAGGAGAAAAAATCTCACGAAAGCCAAATAACTAAAAATTCTATTAACCAACACCAAGACAAAAGACTATAAAACAAAATCCCAGATACCACTAAAAAACACCGCTTACTAGAAACAGAAAATACATCCTAGAATAGTCTAGAAGAGGATGAAGGAAGCACCTCCGTGGAAATAATCATGGAGAATAGGAACCCTTTGGAATCTAAGAAAAAAAAAACCCTCTAAGCTCGCACCCAATGCCACTTCTCATTAAAAAAAACATTTACGACAAATGAAGTGAAGAAAATGTTTTTAAGAGAATATAATGATCAATTTATTTTTATTTTATTTTTATTTTATTTTTAGGAAGTGAAAATTTAGTCTTTAAATTTTCTTGAAGGAATGCTTCAACTTTAAAATTAGGAATTAAGAATTTAATCTTAATTTTTCTTTTTAAAAGAATGTCTCAATTTTAAAAGTAAGTCTAAAAGAAATAGGTTCATAAAATGTTTATTATTTAATGTTTTTTATAAATTTTATATTAAATCTTATTATTAATTTTAAAATTATTTATTTTATAAAAAATATGATAATAAATTTTTATTTTAATATTAAACATTTTAATATTGATAGAATTTACTTATAAAATAGGGAAAATCTTAATTTTTAATTTAAAAAAATTGAAATTAAATAAATATACAAACATATATTATAGTTTATAAAAAAATAATTATAAATAAATAATACAAAATAATGATTATATTACAAAATTATTTAAATTTTTATTTTGACATTTTAGAAACTTTAAATAACTAAACCTTATTTTTATAAATCTTAAATAAAAATAATTTTCAAAACCTTAATTTTTAATTTAATTATAAAATGTTAAGATATAAATATTGTTCTTTGAATAAAATAAAAATTATATTTATTTAGTTTATTATTTATTTCATAATTCAATATAATATTATTTTATAGATTATAAACATTTTAAATTTAATTTTTTAATTGATTAATATATAATACAACAAAAATATTGATATTCTAATAAAATTAAAATTGTATTATTTTCATTTGTTATATATTATAAATAATATTTTTATCATACATAAATTAAAAAATTTAATATAAATGATTACGAGCGCATGATTATGATTTTCTTCCATATTTTAATTTCTCCATACAATTATCCTATAATTAGTTCATATTCATATCATCATGTCAAATCACATGAAATTCTAAAAGGGCAATAATGATTCAGGAAAAAAAATATTATAAAAACTAAAAAAAAGCATGACTAAAGTGAAATGTTGTGCACATGTAGATGAAGCAATCCAAGTGAGTTCGCATTCAAATATTCTAGCTATACAAGACTCCGCATATTTTAACCTCCCCTATGCATATGCATTTTCAAGTTTACATACAACTCAACTTTCTTTCATGCAATGTGGTAGTATTTAATTCACTGTCAATCAATTTTTAACAGGGAACAATACCAATGTTTAAAAATGTGTGCCGAGCTCAGGATTGGCCTCTTCTCGATAGTAGTGAGATCTGTTGGAAAGCCCAATATGAGCTGGCCCAAGCCACTCCCAAGCATGTTGAGGATACACTTTACCGTCCATGTGCATAGCATATGAATGGCATGAATCGCTTTGAATAAATTAAATATTCTAAAAATACAATAAAACAAGAGAGCTAGTGCACCATATTATTCAAAGCAAATATTTAAAATTAAATGACAAAAATTAATTTTAATATTTAAGTTTTTCTCAAAAAAAAAATATGAAATTAAATATAAAATATTATATTTTAATTTAATTGCAAAAAGTAAAAATAATATTGATTCCAAAGAATGAGAGTAATTAAACATTATTTTAAAATGAAAAATATGATTATATGTTAGAGAAGATTAACCGATGTAATAATTGAACTTGTAATTGATGCGGGGATCACTTTCGATGCCAGGACAATGAATGGATTCTTTATATTGTCCCTCCAATGCTTAAAAGTGTTATAAGGGTTTTATATCCTTGAGGATGGTGACATCCATTCTAGAATAAGGTAATTTAAAACAATGATGTAGTGTGGATAGGACAACCTACATTTCATGTATGCATGGACAACCCAATTGGATGTTATAAGGTAATTCAAATTATACTACATAGATTGGGGTTTGATGTGTGTCATGTCCTACTATAGATGGTGTTAACTAACTATCATTCATTATCATCATAGGCTTTGATCATGATGATTTGTGGTCCAAACATAGACTATGAATATCCAAAGCTCTTGATCGGATTAATGTTGCATTTGTTCATGTAGACCCACCATATACATGCATTAATGCATGAGCATCCAGGTTGTAAGGGTAATCTTTCATCACCCAAAATAAAATATTTTATGTTGCTTTGAATTTTTTTTAAAGATTCTTAATGTAGTTGGAGCATAGGTTAGTGTTTTCAGTGGTTTAGGACTGTCATTATTTTCTAAAGTCTAAAAATAGTAACCTACAATTTCTAGTAAGCTTGTATTTATGCATGTATGGACATGAAATTGTACATAGAGCTTAGAAATTGTAAAACACAACCTTTGTTGAAAAAATCGCCTCAAGCTCATTGGTAGATATTGAGATATTAAAGTTTCAAGGTTCAAAAATATTATAAAAAATATTCAACTGGAATTTTGGACCTTTAAAAATCCTTTTGGGGGCAGGGGGTCAAAAATCATCATAGGGAACCTCAAAAAAATTATAATGTATTAAACGGTTCATCCATCAGATGATCGATTCAAAAGTTATGGCTTCTAGAAGTCATGTTACTCAATTTTCAAAATTTAAATTTCAAATTTTCTCGGGTGGGAAAAGGGATAGATAGAACTTTGGGCACCCAAAACTAGGAGTTACAGTTTTTAGAACATTTAAGGGTAGTGGATAAGGGCCATGAGAGTTATTGGTGACAAAAAAAAATTGAAGGGGAGGTTACTAAGGAAAACTCCATCAAGGCAGATTGTAGCTCCACCTTGTGGGAATTTTGACGGTTTAAATTTTCTATGTGGTGAAATAACCCATGTTGTTTTAGTATTGTATTTTATAATATTGTACTTAACTTATGAAGAAGATATATATATATTTTTTTATTTCTTTCATTGAATTTTCTTAAGAATCTATGTTGTCATGTTGTGTGTGAATGAGGAGTGGAGTATCCCTTCATCAAGCACTCTCTTAATTAGATTATGATTGCCAATGAATACCTCAATATATAGGGGGTTATTATGATCGAGGGATAATAAGATGCATAGATTATGGATCAAAGGTAATCTACTGGGAGGATGAAATATGATCTATAAAGGCTTAGAGCTTAATAAAGTCAATATCTATTGGAAATCTTAACTCCTAGAGAGTTTTGCTAAGAATATCATGATGAAAAAAAATGATTTGAAAAGATTCATAATGAAAATCTAGGGATTGAGTCTTTTCAAGCTATTGGATGATGTTGTACTCACCTTCAAGTGTAGTTAGAGGAGGTAATTGTATATTCACCTTGGGAGGTTCCCTTTGATGTGGGGCCTTAGGAGGTGCCCATAGTATAGTGATTTTACTATACCAAGTGGTAGTGGCATAACTAGATGATGGACCCTTGATATTAATCAAAGAAACTTTTTTAAGAGGATTATTTTCTAGGTTGCTTGGTCCTAATCTATATGGTGTTGAATTTATGCTTAAAGTGGTCAATGTGGCCAATGAGTGAGTTATAGTGATGGAGAATCCTCCTGCATTCTACATGATTGGAATTAGAGGATTGACCTTTATCTTGATGTGTATTTTTTAATTTATTATTACGTTTGGGGAAAAGATAATGGTATATTCAAATATTTTGATTCTTTGAAGATGATTCCTCTCCTTCACCCTCTATTTTTCTTGGGTCGATCAAGTCTTATATGTAATTTTGATGTTGCATACACCTTATGGTATCATGAACCTTGACTCTGTGACAAACACAATATTCATATTCCCTATATTTTTGTTGGTTTTGGTTTACTGTCATCAAGAGGTTTTAGTTTAGTAAGGATAATCATGTTGGAAGCTATAAGCTTCTTTAGGACATTCTCCATAGGTTCCCAAAGAATACTACATTTGCATTTCTTACATTTTGTCTTCGACTTACCTCTATGTAGAATTATGCTAGTTACACTATGAGACTTAGGAGGATTAGAGAATTGAATGGTCTGAACATTCTTGGAATCTAAAACTCCATCTCCAACCACGTTCTTCTTATTAGTAAAGAACATTATATTTTTTGATGGGGTATTGGGGTGACTTTGATCATTCTTAGAAAATATTTTTACTACCCTTTTGGCAATGAGGATTTCAAAATTTGAATACCCTTTGCAACAATCTCATCAAAAGAATTCACATGATGTAGCTACAACTTAAAATCCTATTATTGATTCAGGTTAGCAATAATGATAGTGACTAGCTATTTTTCATGGATTTTACATGGAAATGTGTTTGCTAGACTCTACCATATTTGTAAAAAAGGTGAGAAATTCTTTCCATTTATTTGTTTGGAATATGTAGATCAATCATGGTGATCTCTTGTTGCACATTATAGAACAAATGTTTGAAAATTTTAATGTAATTTAAACCAATAATCAACAACTACACGTGTACATTGCATTTATATTTGTTAGAGTATACACCTTACCATTTTGGTCAAAAGGTATAAATAATCATGTGTAAGTAATGTCATGGTTCATATGTTATCACTAAAAAAATTGTAAATCATAACACTACATGTATAAGCTCATGATGAAGGTATGATCGAATAAATAATGAATAAAAGTTTGAGTCATCATCTAGAATTTCACTATCATCAAATGAAATAGAAGGTATCTAAATAATAGGAGGTACTACACATGTATAATTTCCAGTAATCCCATCTAATGGGTGACCATAATTTGATGGATAAGTATGTGAATTAAATGCCATTTTCACTTCTCGATCTTTCTTAGAATGATCTTGTAATGGATTGTTAAATATCTTGTGGTTCTAAGGCCTATCAAGGTAGCTTTCAGGTTTTGAGAATTGCCCAAGTGATTGTCAAACTCTGAGGTAGATAGTGTATATGATAAATTGCTTAAAACTTATAAAATTTTGACATCTTGAATGCACCACTTGAAAATACTTTCTTGTAAATTCAACTTGACTAACTTAGATTGATTGTGACCATATTTATTTAGGATAACTAATTTATTAAAATATTTATTTTATGTTCTATTTATCCACACTCCATTTCAATTTTCTAATGATAATATAGGAATTTACTGACTTAGATTGATTGTGACCAAATTTATTTAGGATAACTAATTTCTTAAAATATTTATTTTATGTTCTATTTATCCACACTCCATTTCATATTATCTATCATTTAGTAAATCACTTCCGAACATAACATGTTTTATCCACATTACGTAGGTTATACACTCGGTCCTCTCCTAGGCCCTGGATCAATGGTATCAAATCATTAAACAAACTTCATATCATTCTTGAATGGTGTCATGATATTTTGAATTTTTTCCATTATTTGTATGCCCATATATGTAAGGTTTGATTACAATAAGTTAGGGCTTGATAATCATGACCCTTTAACATACCTTACCTCATGAATTCAAATGGGAGATAAATATACAATGATGCCAACACTAGAGATGTTTTAAATGATGATAGAGGATGCAATCCATAGACAAGGGGAAGATTTGGAATAACATCATGCATGTGAATGAGCAAGTATCACTGATCAAAATTGTCTCCTCAAGTAGTAGACAATTTTGAAAACCTTTAATTACCATTGACCATTTGCACAAATTATATATAAGGTACAAGTCAATCTAGACATTCCTGTGTTTGAAGGCAAAGATGTGTTTGATATTGTGTAGTAAATCACTTTTCTAATAAAGATAAAATCATATTTTCTCTTCTAAAAGTTTACTTATCGATTAAGATATGGTAGAAAACTATTTTACTACACATGAAGGAGATCTTAGTTTAAACATATTTGTAGACACATGGAATGGTTTCATAAAAGCACTCAACATAACCAGTATACTATTGGAAACTACATGATGATAAATACATTAAGTTCTCTTAGCTGTTCCAAGTTTAAAAAGTAGTCTATGTAGCAATACAAAAGTACTTTCTATACCATGGTGTGCAAACATAAGATTCAGGGTTCGGAGTAGAATCTTGTTTTGATGTATAGGTCAGTATTGAGACCTCAGATCTAGCTAGACTTGGATTTCTTAACTATATCCTCCATTGAGTAATCCTACATAAATTATTGTAAGTTTGAATCAAAGTAAAAGACAAAAACTAAGATATAATATTCAACATCTCAGACCAAACAATAGTATAAATATTCCAAATAGAATTATAAATTAAAGAATAACTCCAACACCCTCCAAAGAAGAAGTAACAATCATCTGATGACAAGACTCAGAAGCCCAAGAATGGAAAGTGGTGTTCCATTAAAAACTCTAAAAATAACTCCAACAAGGAATACCATGTTAGTAATATTCTACTTTCACAACTTGAGGAAACGGGTACCATCACCACATCACTAAATAAAGATAAACCAATCATGGAATTTGAACGTATCACCATGGTGGGTACCATAAAAAATTATACTAATCCCTCAAAAATATAGGAAGGAAAAATATTTTTCCATTCTCAAATGTGGATGAATGCCCAACTAGTACACTTATTTATTGACAATGGAAGTCAAAAGACCTTGATTCCTCCTAAAGCAATTCATAGATTAAACTTGCATGTAATGCCTCACCCATAACCATACTCCATTATTTTCTATAGTGTGTGATCTAAGAAATGCATCACTAAGAAGTGTCAAGTTGTGTAGAACATCAAGCCTTTTTAAGATACAATCCTTTGTGACTTCATTCCATTATAGGTATGCAATATTGTATTGAGTTGACCACATCTTTTTCATTGGAAATAAGTTTATGATTGTACCAATCTCAGTCCAAGGTCATCACCTTGTGGTAACCCAATTATGTTTGCACCAAATAAGGATGGTATATGGATGATTTTCATGAATTGTTGAGAACTTAATAAGATCACATTGAGAAACTACTATTTTCTTCCAAGGATTGAGGATTGTTTGTACTAGTATACGATGCAAAATACTTCACTAAGACCAATCTCAAGTCTAAATATCATAAAATTATTATTGATCCTATAGACCTATGGAAGACAAACTTTAAGGCCAAATAAGATTTTTTTGAATGGTTTTTCATGCCCTTCATATTAACGAATGCCCCAACCACACTCATGTAGATGATGAATGATATCCTAAGGTCATTCACTACTTTATTTGTCATAGACTACCTTGATGGCATGTTGTTCTTTAGTAAAACATGGGATTATAATCTACACCATATAAAGCAAGTGATCAACACTTTGAAGAAATAAAAACTATATGGAAATATGGAAAAATTATCATTCACTATGTAACATATTCAATACTTGATATACATTGTAAACTAATGATGACTGTATTTGGATCTATCCATTATTCAAGTCATCCAAGATTGGCCAAAAAAGTAATCTAACAGAGCTTCACAAATTTTTGGGATAATTTTATTATTATTGGAGATTTATACTTAGTTTTTCTCATATGACTTGGCACCTAAACTAATATACCCAAGGTAGCACTGAAATAAAATTTCAACTAGACTATAAAACAAAAAAAAGCATTTAAGAATTGTAAATGCAGACTATGTTCCACACCCATACTTGCTTTTCCAAACCTTTAGTAACCATTTGAGCTTGAGATAAATTCCTCTAGATTTTCACTTGGATTAGTCCTCATTCAAAATGGTAACCTTATTTCTTACCATAGTGAAACTTTAACCACACCATATAAAGGAACTACACAACATATCCTCATGAGATTTATGTTATCCTTCAGGTATGTAAGCATTGAAATCAATACATAATGGGAAAGGATAATATGTTCCACACATAATAGAAGTCACTTTATTTCTTTTAGACATAGACAAAGTTACAACAAGAGAGACACCTAAAATAGTTTTCTTATCTTCAACATTTCCATCTTAACATCAAACATAACAAGGGAAGTGGAAATATAATTATGGATTACCTAAGCTGCCTTAGTTCAAACTCTTTTATCTATACTTGATGCATGTGGAAATGAAGTTAATTCATAGTTATAATTGTATCCGTGTTATATGGATTTTGTAAATATATATCATAATTTGGTCTGTACTAGTTTAATTCTAGATTTATACTTGCAGGATGGACTTCTATATCATCTTAGGCACTTGTGCATTCCAAATGAGGTAGAAAGTAAGAAAGTAATATGGGAGGATCATTTATTCAAGTTTTTAAGACACTTTTGGATTGAAAATACTCTTTGAATGTTGTAAAAGTATTTCTATTGGCCACATTTTAGGTTTGATGTTTCCAAATGCATCAAGTTGTGTACTTCATGTGTTATAGCCAAGATGATCAACACGAAGTAAGGTCTATATGTACCTTTTTCAATTCCAACAAGATTGTGGGAGTAAATTTTTATTGAATTTATATTATGCTACCCTACTAATAAGCATGTTAATGATTGCATTTATGTAGTAGTTTATAAGATCTCAACTATATCAACTCTATAAAAATATTAGTTATATTTGAACACAATGTCTAGATCCACTTTGGAATATCTGAAAATATCTTGTCTGATGTAGAAACTTGATTTTTGAATAATTTTTGTAAATTACTTTGGTCTATGTTAGACACAAAGTAGAATATGTCCACATCTTTTCATCGTCATACTGATGGACAAAGAAAAGTGGTTAATAGGATGATAGTGCATCTTCTAATAGTATACAATTCAAAGAGACAATACAATTGGAATGAAATTATTCCTTTCATTTAGCATAGTTCTACAACAAATATATACACATCTCTATCATGCATAACCCTTTTTGTGTCTACTTGGGGTTTCAACCTTTGACACCCATTAGTGTAGCTTATCCTATTCTAACATCAATAAGAGCAAGAATTGTTTAAGGTTGAAATTCAAAGGTTTGTTGCATTTTTAAATATAATTGATGTAATATGTTATCCCCATAAAAATTTATGATTAAAATAAAGTGAGATGTGGCTTCAATATGAAATCCTAGATAGGTGAAATTTATATGCTTGATCCAAGATTATATTGGAAATTTTAAGTACAAAGGATTCCTTTTTACCCCAAAGTATTTAAAAAAATGAGGTAAAACCTTCATCAATGGTAGGAGGAATGAAAATTAAATTATTTATATTTTTTAAAGATGTGACAAGGGAAGGTGAACCTAAATTATGATCAATATAATGAAACAAGGAAAAAAATTAAAATAAAATATAGATAATACTATTAATAATGTTATTTGTTTAGATTTTCTTTTCATTTTAATTTTTAAATGCAATATTGTAATTACTGTAACCAACCAATGTATCTTCTCATAAATGATGGATTGGATCAATGTCTAATCTTTTAATTGTACAATATGAATATTATTTATTGGGTTGGATTTTCATTAGATGTGAGGATATTTTTAATAGGTAGATCTTTGTAATCGACATAATAAAAAATTAGGAGGTGGTATGGTTATGAAGTATAAGAGGATAAAAAAATATTGTTAAACATTAAAATGATATGCGATTGTATTGAATTTATATGATAATCATTTGGAAAGATGGATTGGTTTAAAGGTAATTTATATAAATGTGTCATCATTAGGAATGGAGCCTATTTATTATCATTAAAATTTGATATACAATGTCATTAGGATTACCATTTATATATCATGAGGATCAATTATATTAAGAATTATGTGAATTAGCTTAGTCTTAAAATAAATAATGATACGTATAGGCACATAAAAAAATTTAATTGGCCTACTTCATCAAGGGTGATGTCCCAATTAGGATAGAAAAATTTATTCATTCTATGCTAAGAGAGAATTATTTAATTTCAAGCATACTGAGTGAAGTAAGTTGGTTGGAATTTTTCAAAATATGTCTGTGTTATGAGATTATAGATATTTAGTTTTCTATATGGGTTAATGATAATGTGATAGAACTAAAATGGATTACCATTGTCCTCATTGAGGAATTGATTCATGGTGTTACAAGGAATCTTGTAAAATATGAATGATGGCTTAAAATCAAACTAAGTGATGCATAATATCGTAATGAATTTTTATGGAAGGAAAATCATGGGTGAACATTATAAATGTCATTTTCCATACATCCCTTCATCATCCTTGGCAAGAAGTTACTTTGGTGATTAAAAAATATACCACATATGAAGGTAGATTGTCTCTTCTAGTAGTTAATTTATTGGATCATCTAAGACATAAGAAAAAAATCAAATTTTGTTTATTTTTAATGAAAATTATAAAAGGAAAACTTGTGGAAGTTCAACAAGGTATGATTAAGGTAGTTTCATACCATGGTCTTATCAAACTCTTGAAAATTTAAACTTTAAGGGTTCAAAACCATGCAGCCTCATAAGATATTTTTTTAATTAGGTGATGTGCTAGTTGTAGCTCCAAGAATTTGAATGGAACCACTAGTGTTTGGTAGGGGGGTACACAAGGTACTTAAAAAAACAACTAGAAGGCTATAAGTATAAAGGCTTCTATGGGATACGAGATATATATAGAGGTTATCTAATTTGTTGGCTTGCACCAAGCTATAGATAGACTTATAAACTAGGGTAGGGCTAACACAATCAAACACACAAAGGATGAAGATATCTCTAATAGTTATAACCGTATTAAAGCAAGTAACTAAGACTAGAAAACTATTTGTATACAAATTGTGGAAATAACAATGTTGAATAAAGAGAGCTAACAAGTAATGCATAAACCTAGATGAAGAGACACTTTCAGTCTAAATGAAAGATGTTTTAGGAAATAAATACATTTTTAATCAAGGGTGAAAGATAATTCCTAATCTAATTTTAATATAAATCCTTAATTTCAACCCTATTATTTCTTAATAATGCAATTTTCCAATTTAAAAACATAGGAGATTGTTTATGCAAATTGTATAGATTGTTTTGAGCCTTTAGAGTTATACTATGCAATGAGAGATGTTTCCAAATCAAGAATGACATGTAAGGGAAGTTATTTCAAGCAATGAAATATATTATTTACCATGTAAAAATGCATATAAATTTAGAAATGATCCTAGATAATGCCCTAAACAAGGTAAACCATTAAAACAATCACAACCTAGCATATATACTACTACAAACAAATAGGAATTTAAATTTGCATAGAAAAGTACCCTCATATCAAAATCAATTTAAGTGTTCATAATTTATACCAAAAAATTATCAAAGATAGGAAGCAATGAAGGAAGAGGATCAGCGTGTGTGTAAGTTGAGTCCAAACTAGGAGCCAAAAGCAGTGGAGGAGGTGAAGGAGAAGCTGCCAACTATGAGAGAGCCAATGCTAAGAGCATAAGAATAGGTGAAATAAAGTCTTAAATGGGATAGGAGAAACCAAAAAGCTTTAAGAACACTGTAGAGATCAATTTGAATCACCAAAATGAGCTGTAGAATAGTAGGGCATCCCTTATCACAATGAAAGCTAAGTATGCCAAGAATGAACTTGGTTAGATTCAAGAAGGCAACAAAGCTTTGAGTGTGATGATCAAGTGGGAAGATAAGATAAAAAAGTAGGAGAGAGAGGCTAAAATTAATGATGAAGCATCATATATGCTAATCCTAATCTACCAAAGACCAAAAAGAAGCCATTTTTAGCCATTAGGGCTAAACTGGGGCCTTTTTTGCACATTTTGCATGGGTTATGGCCTAGGATGCAGATTTTGTGAAGGAAACATGTGGCCTAGGCCATGGGTTTCCTCCCTAAGCCATGAGCTGGGTCAAATGGCCACTTTGGGTGGTCAATAGGCCTCTAGAAGGGCCTTAAGAGGAATCTAGAGGGCCTATATATGTGCACAAGGGAATTAAGGTGCTAAGGATGTATAGGGAATGGATGTACGATGCAAGAAAGGTTCATGCAAGTGGAAAATGTATTAAAGAAGGATAACTTGGCTTGGTAATCTAAACATGAGCTGATGTGTAATCATAGGAAGTAGTAGGGTCATGGGAAGTAAGATTACATATGCCCTTGAGGTATAATTAGTCAATGTTCAAATGAAAAAAGTGTGTTATGAAGTACCTAGAAGCCATACAAAATCAAAAAAATTAAAGAATTGAAAAGGTAAAAGAGAAAATTACTTGATCTTATCAAATAAGGATGGTATTTGAAGAAGTTGATGGTGCGATCCATGGGTGAGAGTGCAAATGCTATGTAATCTAAATCCAACTCCAACTCTAGCACCTATGAAGAAGGGACACAAGTAATATCAAATCAAATCATACAATATAGAACGACATTCACTAAGGCATCATCCCTAGTGTTCTCCATGTAATGGATATGGGTGATATGGATATCCTTGAAGAAGGAAATAAAATCACATGCTACCTTAAAGAGGAGGAGAAACTCAGAGCTAAGGATGACCCAAGCACCAGTGAGTTGAGACACAGTTAAGAGTGAGTCAGAGAATAATTACACATAGCATGATCCTAACCCATAGGCATTAGTTAAGGAACCAATAATTACGTGATAGTCAACAACATTATTTTTCTCACTAGTAAGGAAAAAATCAATTGCAACAAGTTCATGACCCCATGGATCATCAATGAAAAAACCCAATCTATAGTAGCAGTTATTGGGTTGCCTCGACTACCACCATCTATGTGAATCACCACTTAGAGTTGCACCATGATGGGGGTCAAAGATGCAGGATGAGAAATAGTAGAAAGGTGATCTCAAAGCAAGGTAGGATAGGTGAGTTTAATAAGGGAAATAAATGATGAAATCAAGTCATAAACAAATTAATTGACCAATACCAACCATAGTAAGAGGTAACTAGGGAAAGTGGTGGGAAGTTCATAGAAGACAAAGACTAGTCAACAAGAATAGAACAAGTATTAAACTACCATAACTAGCTAATGACCCCACCTATAACCATAGCAAAAAGGAGAAAATGGGAGCTAGAATAGATCAACTACATAAAAGTAGAGAAACAACTTACTAAAAGAAGAATGACAAGCAACTTCTATCCCTAGGTGGCCATGAGATGGGGCACCAACTTGGGAGGTCAATGAGGACCCAAAAGGGGCCCCATGGACCAAAATGGGGCTAGAGTGGGCCCAAGGAGGAATTTTATTAAAAAATGGAGGTGGTTAATACATTAGAAATGGGCCAAAACCCCTAAGATGGAGGTTTCATGGTCTGAAATGTAAAAAAGGGGAAATACCCAAAAAGGACCCAAAAAAAGTAATAAAAAAGGCTAAAAGAGGGAAATAGTGAAAATGGAATCATTTTCATTCTAAGATACACCGAGGAGAGCCTAAAGGCCATCAAATCCCAAATAGAGCATATGAGGATGTGGGAGTACACCACAGGTGCATAGGATGGTCTTGGTAAGTCCTCTGATCAAAATTTTATCAATTTTTTTCATTTTTAGGGTTTAAGAGGCCCAAAATCCATTTAAAATTATTTTGAATTATTTGACAGATGAATCAAATGGAACAACTAGTTAAAATGCTTGGGAGGCTAAGATAGACACACTAGAAAAGATGAGAAGTTGAATGGTGGTCTCGAGAGGGAGAAATGGGAAGCCTTAGGGCTTCCCAAGGGGTCACGCCCTAGGTTGTAGCCTATCTGGGCAAAGCCATGACCTAGGACACTACCATGCCATGAGATCCATAGCTTGGGCTATTTCCAGGGCATGGATTTTCCTATAAATTTGTAGCCTGGGTTAAAAAGGCCCCAAGATAGGCCCTACAGAGCCTGGGAAGGCCCAAATGGGGCCATAATAGGTTGGAGAGAGGGGGAAATTAAAAAAAAAACTTAAAATACTTGGTTTTTACTCAATTTGTGTATTTCATGGCTAGTGACACTAATATATTTACATGTTTCTCAGTTTTACAAACATGTTGAGGAGTTAGTGTACCAATGGCGGGAGAGCCTTCCTAAGTGAGGGAGCAACCAACATAGAGAGATAGACCATGCAAAGTGACCAAATGGGAGAGAGTTTGGTTGAGGAGGTAGATTCTCTACCTGTGAAGGACCAGGATCACCTATGGAGTACAAGACTTTGGAGACTGTTACATGTTCCTTTACTAAGTTATTTCAAGGACCTCATGAGAATATTGGTGACCACATGGGCACCTCAGAGACATGTATTCTAGTTGGGGTGTGAGATAGAGGCCATATTGATCATTGAGGATGTCTACCATCTCTATGGGGTAGATTTTATGGGGAGGGAGATAGAATTAATATAGGTTTAGGATATAATCACAACTAAGATGTACCTAGTGGGACCCCATTGAGAGTGGAATAGCCATGGAGTACAGATCACACAACTATCACCACGGGTTCCACTACTAACACTATCTTGGATAGGATTTCTCCAATGAATAGAGGGAAGATAGAGATATGCATGGGACCATTATATACTGGGTGGACTATACTAGTAATTGGATCACATATATTACATAGGGATAGACAAATTGGCACAACATGGCCTACTCATGTCCTAAGCTTATGAGAGACTTCCATTTACATGACTAAGGACACCATGGGGTAGTGATGCATACACTACACTATAGGAGGGCACTACATGGGCTGCATAGTTCGCATATAGGGTTGGACCTGTGTAAACTACCTTAGATCAGGATGTAATGGGTAACTACATCCAAGATCCATATAAATCCATGGTGTGACTGGACAATGTTGGGGTAGATATCCATGTGGGATAGGAGGAGTTCCAAGGTCTATAAGGGCCATACTAGCATCTAGGGAGATAGGCTTTAGTTGTATGGGAGAGACAAACATAGCTTAGGCTAGGTGGGGTTGACCATGGAGGGAAGCCAAGATAGAGTGAGGCAGCCAATGGTGGAGAGAGGTAGCCATAATGAGGACCATCACCACTAGGATGAGCATGACCTACCAAAGGGACATATAAGACATCAACATGAATATGTAAGATAATTGTATTTATTAGATAGCACTTTATCTTTTGTACTTACACTTTAGTGATAGCCATATGTGACTAACATATGTGCTCTATGTGTGTGTGAAGGAGACCATCCTAGCTATACTAGACCCTAGGAGGACCCACTACTAAGGGAGATATTACTTGATGTTGTGATGACATCACTCACAAAGTAGGTGCCACATCTACCAATACAGGTAGAGCCACGTACTCACTTCTAATGAGTGAGTGCATGAGCATTGCTTGAGTTAGCAAGAGAAAAATAGCAGATATCATGGATACATGCAAAGTTAGCATGACATAACATGAGATATTTATAGCATGATATGATGTATAACTAGCTATATTGGAGGCCAATATCAATCGACTGTAGGCTGAGGTAGCTCAAGAGTAGACTAGAGGAGTAGAGGCACCTGAGGAGAGGGTAGAGTGATTAGTTTCTCTAGAGGAGACCATGGCTTGATTGGTCAAGAGGTAGAGATTGAAATATCCACCTAGAGTAGGGCTACCATAGATAGATCCTAGTCATAGGCTAACTAGGATAATATTGTATATGTAGCCATGCATGTGGTAGTTTTGGGGACTATGAGCCCAAGCTTAGAGAAATCGATGTATTTTTTATGATATATATACAGTCATTTCTCATTATTAGAACATATGTATATGATTTTGTATGTGATGTGTATGCTTTATTTGATATAGACTACTAGATATATGTAATTATACAATTGGAATTGATAGTAAAGAACCCATGTGCACACACATATACAAGCAACACAGAGGTTAGTGATGTGAGAAGAGAGTAAAGGTTTTCATTACCACCATAAGTGAATTTATTAGAGGGTCACTCAGGCCCTAGATGTGAAACATATTGAGGCATAACCCATTGATTTGGTGTTATAGGAACTTGACTTCAAAGGTTAAGAAACTATAAGCCCTATTCTCTAGAGAGAAAGTGATAATGAAGGGGCCAAACCACTTGTGTACAAGTTTGCCTTTCTTGTGTTGATATTTTTTAAATATGATGATCATATTACCTACCTTGAATGGATACAGGCTCACCAATTTATTGAATTAATGCTGTTGATTGCATTGGTAAGCATGGTTATGCTTAAGAGTGTCAATTTGGTGCTCAAGCTCGGTGAGGCAAGTAACACATTCTTCCTCATCAGAGAGGGATCCAAACATCTTAACCTGAAATAAAGGGATTAAGACCTCTAAAGGAATAATAGCCTTAGACCCATACATAAACACATATGGGGTTGCCCTTATAGCCATCTATAAGCTAATTTGGTAGGCCCAAAGGGTAGGATAGAGCATGAGATGTTAGTCATGATTAGACTGGGAAATGGTAAAAAGAAGGATTTTTTAAAAGTCTAGTTTGAAGATTCATCTTTCTGATTTTGTTGGGGTTAATGGGTAGAGGAGAAACGGAGCTTAAACCTGAAGCATTCAGTGAGATCACACATCTTGAGGGTTCATAAGCTTGGGCCATCATCAATCATGATTGCAGTGGAGACCCCAAACCTAAAAATGAGTTAGTTTAAGGAAAATTTGGTGATGGTGTTCCCACACATGTCACTAAGAAGCATGGCCTCAACCCACTTCGTAAAATAGTCAATGAAAGTGATGATTCAATTATGGCCATCAGAAGAGGTAGATTTGAACTCATCGATAAAGTTGAGAACCCAAACCAAGAAGGGCTAAAGGGATGAAATGAAATACAAGAGGCCCATAGGGGAATTGATAGCATCTTTAATGAATTGGCACATATTGCATTTCTTGGCATATTAGAAGGCATACTAAACAAGAGTGGGCCAATAGTATCCCATTTTGATAATACATTGAGTGGTGGCTTACCCTCCTAGGTGGCCACCATAGACACTCCTGTGAGACTCCTCCAATGTGAGAGGGGTGTCCTTGAGGGCTAGGCATTACATTAACATGCCATCAAGACCTATCTTAAACAAGATGCCACCTATGATGACGTAGCAAGTGGAAATCTTGTATATCTGATATATTTCCTATGAAGGAGCATTGGTGGGACAAGATTGAGTCTCAAGGTAATAGATAATTTCTTGATACCAATAACACTCAAAGACCTCAATCTAGTTGATCGAGTAGACCATATCATCAAGAAAGGCATCGTCAACCAATTCTATGCTAGGATTGGGTAGTGGACATTCAATGATTTTTTCAACTATGGCTAAAACCTTAGTGGATTTTTGGTTACCAATGTGGAGAGCAAACTCTTGAAGAAGCATGATCCACCTCGTAGTCTTACCAACAAGGTGTGTCTTACCAAGAAAATAGCAGAGTGGGTCAAATTAGAAAATCATGTTGGTGGTTTGGCCCAACATGTAATGTCTCAACTTATGCATTGTGAAGATGAGGGAGTGACACTATCACTCAACAAGAGATTAGATGAGTTTAGGGCCAACTAGTGTGTAAGAGATGTAGTGAACATCTTTCTCTACCAGTGTCATCTTTTTTACACAACATGACCCTAATGACAAGATCAATGATAGAGGTGTACAAGATGAACTCATGACCCTTGATGGATTCCATCAGGATGGGAGGATTATGAAGCATGCACTTCAATTACTTGAAGTCCACTTGGACTTTAGGGGACCATAAGAATGGGGTGTTCTTGCATAAGAAATGTGTGAGGGGTATGGATTTATAATCATACTCCTTGAGGAAATGTATAAGGAATTTGAGCCTTCCAAGGAAGGATTGTAACTAAATAAGATGGAATAGGAGAGGAATCTCAAGGATTACCTTGATCTTCTCAAGATCCACCTCTATGCCTCTTTGTGAAAGGAGGAAGCCAAGAAGCTTTCCAGTGGATACACCAAAAATGCACTTCTTAGGATTAAAGTTGATGTGATAATCCATGAGATGATCAAATATGATCTTGAGGTCTTGCACGTGCTCAACCCACTTGAGGGATTTACCAAGGAGGTCATTGATATATCACTCTATAATCTTATGGATGAGGTCATGAAAAATGTGGGTCATGACACACTGATACAGAGCCCCAACATTCTTCAGACTAAATTACATGATGACATAACAGAAGGTACCCATGGGGTAGTTAATTTCATCTTGTGCTGGTCTTTAGTTGTAATATAGATTTGGTTTTACCTTGAGAATCCATCCAAGAGGGGCATGATGTCAAAACTAGTTGTGGAGTCTACAATCTGGTCGATCAAAGGAGTAGGAAAATTATCTTTTAAATAATCCAAATTAAGATCTTGAAATTTGATTTAGATAGGAATGGATTCATTCTTCTTGAGAATAGGGATGATATTGGTAACCCATTTAGGGTAGTCAACAGATTGGATGAAACCAACTCAGACGAGCCTTTAATCTCAGCCTTGACTAACTAAGAGACTTTGACCACCATTAGTCATTGCTTTTGGCAAATGGGATGGACCCCATCATCCATAACAAGGTTATGTATAATGATATTGGGATCCATGCCCTTCATATTGATGTATTCCCAAGTGAATACATCCAATAATTCTTATAAAAATGTGACCAAGACATCCCATTCCTCTCAAACAAAGCTAGCATTGATCTTAATGATCTTTAGCCTTATTTAAGTGCCAAGGTTGACATATATATATCCTTCCACATCCATAATATTTCCTTCCTTGAAACACTCAATCATGGCAAGGAAAGATTGGTCTAACACCTTGGGCTCAACTACCAGGACATGCACTATAGGGATGTTAAGGGTTGGGCCATGAAAGAAATAAATCTCCAAACCTAACCAATCAAGGAGATAATGGTACTTACAGTAAGATCTAATGATCTTAAAGTATGCCTTTCTCTCCTTGAATAGGTTGTACATCATAATATGAATGAAATAAAACTTGATCTGAAACTCAACTATTCTAGTGGTATCTACGAGAGATGTATTGAGAGAAACTATACTCCAATAGGAAAAGTGTGATGTGAGGAGAAGCTCAATGTCTAGGGAGACATCTTGAAATAGGTTTCCAAGAAGGGAAGAGCTGATCTGACATCATGTAGAAAAAGAGGGAGTAAATCAATGCATGTTGAACTCTAAAGGAGGGAATGCTAATTGATACTCATCTAGATCACAATGTTCATCCTTGAGAAAATAAGACTCAAAATCAAGGGTGTATGGGAGTCCATAGATCCCTATGAGGAGATAGCCAAAGCATCACTTGAGGACTTTGTCTTTGCATAAAGTAATGCCTAGGGATCTGTGTCAGCCTCCATGGTATGGACCTCACCTTCATGCATGAACTAAACCATGTGAAATGGCATTGATGTGATAGCCTACATGGTAGCAATCTAGGGATGGCCAAGGATCATATTGTATTAAATATTTAACTCTAACACGAAAAAGTCAATCCTGAATATCTTGTGGCCAATCTTGACTTGGAACTTCATATTTCCCACTGACACAACTATGTCATTATTGAAACCAACATAGTTATGGTGAGAGTCAGAGAGCTTCGTCCATGTAATCCCAAACTTGTTAAACACATATAGTGACATGATATTCAATGCCACTCCTTTGTCAATTATGAATCTCTTAACCTAATAATGTTTAATAGAGGTCTCAATATAGAGGGGGGGGGGAATACCTCTTTGTAAGAACTAAAGTGTCTAAAAAATATGTAGGATCAAAAAATAAGATGGGAGGATGAGGGTGATTAGGTACGTCAGATTTAAACAAAAATTTGACACCATCTTACAATAGGCCCTCGTGAGAGAGACCAAGATTATCAAAGATGAGACCCCTTTACTCAGGGCAAAGGTGAAGAAGGTCAAAAATGGAGATCCTAGCTAAGAGGGCTTATAATCCCTCTATGATAGAGTAATAATTTTTCTATCCTGAGGAGGGATATTACACTAAAAGTCAAATTTGACTTTAGGGTTCCCTTCCCCCATGGGCTAGATACGAGGCCCAACACCAATAGTCTCTACAATAGGGTCGATGAACTGACTTGATTGCATGTTGAGAAAGCACTTATATCTAGTAGAGGTGATGTCAATAAAAGTAATGACCTTTCTATTCTCACATTTGTCTTTCCCTTTTTAGTTAGCTTATGAAGAGGATTCAGAAGAGGTATAAGAGCAATAAGGGGAATTATGGGCCTTAGCCTTGGATTTATTATTTTTATTCTTCTTCTTTTCCTTATCATGGTTAGGTGGAGGCTCCTTGAACATAATCAATTTGTGATTGGGTTCTGCTAGTAGATAAATCTATGACAAAGGTGAGGCTTGCATACCAGACTTTTAGAAAGCACAATTGACATCATCATGGCCCTTCATCTGATGGAAATTATAAAACTTGATGGGGTCATAAGGAAACACCATCTATGGTTTTACTGTGCTTGATTTTGAAATCCTTATTTTCAAATGCCTTCTTACTCAAAGCATTCACCTCATAGTTGTCCTTCTTTTCAGGAGGAAAATCAATGACACCATCATCTGTCATGTTGTGGTTATGATCACATGAAGAGGATGAATTTTGGGTTGGCACAGGGTGTATGCCCACCCACACCTCAAAGAATTCAATATTTATATAATCATTAACAACTTCATCATATGAAGTGTGATCATGCTCTAGGACCTCAAGGTGAACCTCTTACCTCAATACTTGCATGAACATGTCATAAAGTTGATCATTTGAGAACCTTGTTCTGCATGTATGGATAGCTGAGTGTCACCTATGAACAAAATCAAAGTTTAACTCACCCTTGGCCTATGTCATGGAGGTGAGTGATTAGATGTTGAGGTTGAATGGTCTAGAAATATCAAAGTACTGGAGGAAGTCATCGAAAAGGAGCTAGAAACTAGAGAGATAATATGGAGGTAGATTTTGAAACCCAACTAAAACTTTAGCTCAATAAGAATGAGCAAAGAGCTTCAACATCATGCCTTCATCTTGTTCCCAATCTATATGTGTCATCATAAATGTCATGATATGCTCTGTGGGACTAGATTTCTGAGTCCCATTAAAATTATTCAATTTAGGGATAAGAATAGGAAGTGGAATAACACGTACCCAAGGGGATCGAGGATTCCTATGAAGATACTAGTAGGCATGGTTGATAGTGGGTTAGTGATGAATTTTGGGAAGAGGCTCATGGTGATTATGATGTTGCCTATGCCAATATATCTCATCATAACCTTGATCATGGAGGGGATGATGTTGAAGTGGCTCATGATAAGGGAGTTGCTCATGCCATAAACCATCCCTACCATGGGGTGGGAAATGACCATAAGAAGGGTACCATTTTATATGGGGATGATGGGACAATGTATAATACTCATGGAAATGGTCATGGTGACCTGGGTCTCCATAACACTGGTCACATTCCATTAGATGAGGGTTAACCTAAGGGCACTGATGCTCAAGATAGGCATCTTATGGATCTCTAGTCCACATGTGGTAATCAAAATTAGCATGCTTATCTAAAACTCTAAAGGACAAACTAGGAGGATGGGAGGACTTCATGTGATGGAGATTACTCATCAAGTTGGATTACCAATGCCCCTCAATATGGACATGAGGGGGTTCTTGTGGTAGCATCTCTTATGAATAAAAAGGTAGGGAACTCACATGAGAACTTATTGAGGCACCTAAAACTGAATGGGTGTTAATTCTATCTCTAAAGGAAGCACGCTACCTACTCCTAAGAGAAGGGTGAACTTCATTCACCTGAAGGCATCTATATTAATCAAAAATAATTACACATAGCTTGTTAGGCCTCAGTCATGCAAGGGAGTCCTCATCACCTCAAATAGGTGAATTAATTATGGCATGAGATCGAGGGAAAATATATTCAAATAAATGAATCTATTACTGGTAAAAAGGGGACTGAATCCACTGGTTATAGACCTTCCAATCTTGTTCCTTACAAAATGTGAGAGGGTCTAGGTCATCATGCTAGGTCGATGGAACCTCCTAGATCATATGGTGTCTATGCCATTCCATTATAGTCATAACCTACTCATGAGTGAACTCATGGATAAGGCCATGAATCTGATAGGATTGGCATCTCAAGGGTGGGAGGCTGACCATGGATGCAATGAAGAAAGAGCAACATAGGAGACAATAGAAAATACAAATAGAATGGAAAATAACACAAAACCAAATTAGGATAAAACAACCAAAGTGAGATCCAAAACATAAATGAAAGTAATTCCTAACAGCTAACAGAGGGGAATTGGCTAGGAGAGTTCTAAATGGGATAGAACTAGCATGAGACCATATGTGAAGTCCCATCAAGTATGCCAAAATGTAGCTCAAATAATCTAAATAGAACCACTAGTGTTTGGCAAGGGGTACATAGGGTACTTAATCAAACAACTAGAAGGCTCAGGGCTTCTATGGGATACTAGAGATCTGTAGAGGCTATCTGGTTTGTCAGCTTGCATCAAGCTATAGATATACTTGTAAACTAGGTTATGGATATAAGTCAAATTTATGAAAATGAGTAGAGGATGGATAATGTACCAGTGGTAACAAATGTAGAGTAAGAATGAATTAATTCTATTAACTTTTGAGTTTCTTCCCTATGTTTGAAAAATTACTTAAAAGCTTGTTTAAATCTATTTAAATTTGAAACTAAGTGCATGAATAGGGTTGAGGAGAAGGTTAGGCTAGGAATTTTGTTTTGTGTTTTGGTTAAATTTTGATGTGTTAAGGGGGGTTTAAGGCTTGGTTATGGAAAAGTGGTGGAAACCCTAGTCTTTATAGACCAGTGGTTATCTTTCCATCACTGATGGTTATATTTCCATTATTAGTGCCTTGGTTATATAAAATGCTACATTGGTTACATTTCCACTATATGCTCACAATAATTAGATAATCATCATGTGGTGGTTAGGTAGCTACCACATGCATAAAGTAATGATTTTGCCATAAGAAGAAAAATATTAGCTTAGGCCAAATTTTGAGGCATAGAAAATGATTTAATTAATTTGATTTGTATTTTCAGGTAATTTTCATATGTTGGAGTAGAGTGAGGGAGTAAGAGTGGATTATTAGAATTTTAAAACAACTGATAGTCAATGAGTCAGCCACATTGGAGAGTGTAGGCATACTATAGATTGCACAAGTGGGGATTTTTAATCCATAAAATAATTTATGTTGTAGCCTATTAAATTATTAGTTTATGAACTAGAACACATTGTGGTTCCCTAGGCCTTGAGAGTGTGGACTATCTCTCTCAAATACATCTATAGGATTTTAGGGCTGCTAACTATAAGTAGGGAAATGACCTTGAGATAGGCCACCAATAGAGGAAAGGCCTATAATTGGGTAGATTACTTTGGTGATATAGACACACCTAAAATGGGTGTGAAGTATGGGGTTAGAATAGTGGTAGTGGAGTGGGAAATAGTCTTTTCCCTCTAAAAGGTAGTTATAAGGATCTCTCCCTCATAGCTAATGGGAGATGAGGGGAATAATTAATTGATATATAGTTATTTTACCATATTCAAGATAATTAAGGAGAGGGGATGATGGTTTAAGTGGGATCAAGAGGTTATATCACAGACTACATGGATTTATATAGGATTGATATATTAGCCACCCTAAACTTATCATGAGTTGTATATATAAGCACATGACCACTTAAAAAATATGGGTAGTGATCAGGGTTGTGGGGTCTATTAGGGCCTATAAGTATACATGCATGACACCCTTTAGGGACTTGACACAAGAATTGGGTTCATTCATAATGATAGATATGGTGGATTTACAATATTAGGGGATATCTAATCAATGAAAAGATAAGGTGGGCACTCTCAAAACTTATGAGGGGGCTTAGTAGGTGGGATATAGATGCTTGCACATGGAGTTGTGCCCTATGGATAAGGTGATATAGCAGTAAGGGTGATGATTGAATCTAAAGATTAAGTGACATCCACTCACACAAGTGAATCCCAACATAATGGTGGCCAGTGAGAGATAGAGAGGAAGAGTGCAGGTTTAACATCAACCTACACATGATACAATAGTAGTCATAATTTTTTTTAGGGGCCTACGATAGGTACAAAAAAAATCCACTATGAGAGTAACCACCATAGTTATATCCTAAACAATGATAGCATGCATGGGATAGAGGAGGGGTAAATAAAGACTATGATACCATAAGGGGTGAGTTGGAACCTTATAGAGATGATCTTGCAACAAAGGAGGAGGAGGAGGTTGAGATGAGATATGATGAGGAATTGAATCCATATTGGCAAGAGGGTTACCGAAGTAAAATAATGTGTTTGATTTACTTTAGTTTTTTTATCACATTACTTTCTAATATTATTACTTAGTTATTGATTTATTCAACATGATGGGAGATATAATATATGCCTACACTTTTTTTTTTGTAGAGTTAGATACATAATGGATGATTATGATCAATGACAACCTTGTCAAACTATTTCATGTAAGAATTAGGCTTTACAACAATCAAATTTTAGTAGGTCTAGGTTTTCATGCCAACATATTTAGGCACATAAATGTCTTTCCTCCTACACATCATGTGTATTTATATTTAAGTCACTAGGGAGGGTGATCATTGGATTATATTCTTAGGTGAAGACTTAAGAAAGATAATTAGAGTGAGAGGAGGTTAGGATTCATCCAACTAATAGATAATGAGAGGAATAGCCTCTAAAGTGGGTATGAGTAGTAGATTTTATAGGAGAAGGATCTGCCACCAAAGTCAATCCTCTTATCATAATAGAAGGAGTGAGATTCTAAGGCACTTAGCATATGGAGGGTCTTTGTAGTTAGGAGTTCTTAGGATAATGATTTTGTATATATTTTTAGATTTTTTATGATATTTGAGACAAATGTTTCCTCAACAGAGGAGTTTATACTGAGATATGATGTATGTAAACTTGATATATATTATATATAGAGATATATTTATTTATTTGGTAATCTATCATCTTCCATTGTTATTTAATTTTATGTATGTTTTTTGGTTTGTGTAGTTTAGATGAATAGAAGTGTGATGAATTGTTCATGTATATTTTATTTTGATAAATTCTATGGATATGCTTAAAATTTTTTTAAAAAAAAATTATATACAAAATGTAAGGTGATACAATTTTAAAAGACTATAAATAGGTTAATGACTATATTTTTCATGATGGTTGAGCTATTTTATCCATACAACAAACAAATTTCAAATTGAAAAAAAAAAGGGCGATGAAAAGGAGATATGATATATGAGATAGTGGGAGTGGAAACTATACATAAAAATATCAAAATGAAGAGGAGACTGACCGAATCCTTACAATCAAAAAGGAAAATTTTACATATTACTAAGCTTAGAGAACACTAGTTTTATTTGGTTTGTCTAGAGATGGCCAACCATGATGAAATTAGTAAGAGGGATAAAATTGTCCTTTAGGAATAGAAATTTAGGCAAACATTTTAGGTAATTTATTTACATTTAGATACTTTATGAATTGATTTTACTCTCTATTTACTTTCTAACCCCATAAACTTAGTCTGATGTGACTAGTAAGATGCATGGGCTCATCACCAATGGCTAGATGTAGGTGAGTAAGGACATATCCCCCAATTTTAACCCCATATAAATATTATTATGTGAGGTCTCAACATAGAGGATAAGAAAAGGTGAGATATGTGAGTTTGACTTGATTTTCAAAAGCTTGAGTTTGTATTAGTTTATTTTTTTGGAAGTCTCTCACCCCCAGATCTTGTCCCCATGCAACTAGTATGATGCAAGGGCTCATCACTAAGGACTAACATAGGTGGATAAGGTTACCTTATTTAATCATGATTTTTTGTGTATGAGTGAGTGAGTGAGTGAGTGTGAGTGTGTGTGTGTGTGTGTGTGTGTGTGTGTGTGTGTGTGTGTGTGTGTGTGTGTGTGTGTGAGTGTGAGTGTGTGTGTGTGTGTGTGTGTGTGTGTGTGTGTGTGTGTGTGTGTGTGTGTGTGTGTGTGTGTGTGTGTGTGTGTGTGTGTGTGTGTGTGTGTGTGTGTGTGTGTGTGTGTGTGTGTGTGTGTGTGTGTTTAGATTTATCATTAAGGTGTAAATTTAATTTTTTATATATAAAATATAATGTTAAATAATTAACATATATTCCTTTAGAATAAATAAACCCTTTCTATACCATGTTTTGGGTTAACAGTCACATTAGAAAGGGAAGTAAATGTTATTCTTAATCTTGTCAAGTATGCCATTATATCTATGGAATTTTAATATGGTCCCATCAGAAAATGATGTTTTTAGTATCTTAAATTATGAATTAGATATTTTAAATTTAACTAATACTCCATGTTGTTGTCATAGGCCTGTAGGGTGCCTTATTCTGCATAGTCAAGATTAGATGTGAATGATAATGGATATAGTGGTTTGTATGGCTGGTGATATGTTTAAATGAGGTTTGATTTGGGAGAGTCCTTAACACTCATTGATACACAAACCCTATTGTCAAATTCATAAATGGGACTCAAAAACCTATGTTTTGATGGTTAGAAGAGAGAATAAAGAGAAATGAGATGTATCACCAATTTTATAATGTGTGTGGGGTGAAAATATGCCTATATGTGGAATTTTTTTCCTTTTAAACTTTTTATATCTTAAGATATTTAATTATAGAACCCCTTAGACTATGTAGAAGCCTAACTAGGGTTTCAAGAACAAAAACTCCATAAAAAGAGTTGTAAACCTTATAAATTAATGAAAATTCATAATATAACAGTATTTTATGTATTTAAAAGTAATAAATGCATTTTTTTGTGGTTCAAGTTTGTACAATACGGATTTGGTGACTATGGATTTAAGATAGGGCTAATTAGGCCTAATTGAAGGGTGGTTTACAAAGGAAGTGTGGTCTAGGAGTGGATTTAGGTCATGAAATTTTACACAAACCTACAATAAGATAGATTCAAACCAAGAGAATTTTCACAATAAGGCTACAAGCCTATGGAGACCATTGTGAGCCCTATATGTGGAATTGATTGTTACAGTGTGTTTGAGAGTTTTTAATAGGTTAAATCAGGTTTTATGTTACCATATAATAACATATATGATATAATACTAAATCCTTGAGACCTATATCAAGTTTTTGTACTTGAAACCTAAGAGGATTGCCAAGTGATAGTGAACGAGTGATATTTGTGAATGTGTATGAAATAAGTAGAGAATGAATGTGAGAGGTTTGTAAGAGTTTTAATGACACTAATAAGTGTCTTTAAGTTTAAAAAAATCATGTACAAAGAGAATAAGGCCATTAAGCCTAAGTTATGTGTCATTAGTCATTTTCACTACACATAATGAAACAAAAACTTTAATTTAAAAAAATATGTCCAAGATTTATAGCATTGAAAAGAATAATTTGTAAATACTCATTTGTGTACAACATTAAATATGAGATCCGATAGATAATATTTTGGAAGATCAAAACAACACTATACAATAAAACATAATGAAATAAAAACTAAATATAAATTAGATAGATCTTTCCATGTGCATACAATATGCACATGTGTCCAATGTTAATAATACATGATTTCCATGATAATCATATAAAAAATGACATCTACCAACATAGTATCTAATGTTTTTTGAATGTCATATGCACATATGCAATGCCGAAAATGCATAAATTGCCATATAGGCCTATAAAAAAGTACATCTCATGTACACAAGACATCCTATTCATAAAATAGCCTTCCTCTCCTTGACTTCCTTGAATAAGACTCTCCCTCAGATGCCCTGTTAGTAGATGGAGACCCCTGTAATGTCTTGGATTTCTCTAAGGTCTTACTATGGGTCCTATGCTCATAGCTAGCTTATGCTGATCCTATTCAGATACAAGAATAATGATGAAATTGACATAAAATACATTCAAATAATTGTTAAGAAATTAATTTTAAACTATAATAAAAAATCATTTAAACATGCACTTACTACAAGATCATGATCTCGCTCAATCTTTTTTCACACTCAAATAAGTCAATGGTAGGCTCAACTATATGAATAGGTGTCTCAAATATGGGAGATATATGATAAGTTACCCTAATCATCATCTGACTAGGACTATCAAATGTCATATGAAAAACTTGCCTACACAATACATTTACATAATTTATATTTTACCTAAGTATATGTACTAATATTATTAAAACAATTCCATTTTTACGATTAAAAATTAAAATAAATAATATATACCTCTATCAACACCTGTGCAGATGATATTATAGTAGCAATGCCTATGTTTGTCTCATCTTGTAGAGATGGAGGAGTGTCTACTCTAGCCATCAACTATTCATGTAAAAAAGTTCTTACTTAATTTTATATAAAGTATTAAATATTGTATATGGAAACCATGCATATCAAGAAAAGACAATATAAACCAAGAATCATGGAAGTGTATCTGTCATACACTATTCATATCATGAAAAGACATTGTAAACCAAGAAACATAGAGTACATAACTGCCATACAACATGGATATCATGAAATGACAATGTCAACTAATAATATTATAACTTAGACAAGGAAAATTTAGGGAGAGAAAATGAATAAGAGACATATCAAGAACTATTTCTTTAATTGTAAAGCTTCGTTGGATAGAGTAAAATGCCATTATATATTTACTAGGGAAAGGTTGAGATACACATATATGGCCATCATCCTTCTATTTTATGTGTGATATTAATCATATGTATCTCTATATATAATACATGGATTGATATTACATTCATTTATAATAGATATATGATAAGTGATTTTTCATTCATTTTATTTTTCAAAGTTACATGTATTTCTATCTCATATTAAATCCACATCTAATCATATACATATTACCTTACATTACCCATCATACCAATCAAGACCCATGCTCAAGTCTTAATGTTGGGGCAAGGATCAAACTGGGAGGAAGATGTCCTAAGGATACTAGGTGAACAAAGTATGGATAATGGAGAAAATCAAAGTGACATGCATACTCCTAGAGGAGATGAAATACTTACTAATGAATTATTCAATAGTGATGATGTTAGATCCCAATTCAACTTGTGTGTGTGTGTGTGTGTGTGTGTGTGTGTGTGTGTGTGTGTGTGTGTGTGTGTGTGTGTGTGTGTGTGTGTGTGTGTGTGTGTGTGTGTGTGTGTGTGTGTGTGTGTGTGTGTGTGTGTGTGTGTGTGTGTGTTTAGAGAGAAATATGGAAAGGGGATTCTATTATGGGTAGGATTTTAGACTAGGTTGTAGGCTATAACTCCCAATTTCCTAAAAAAGTATAGAGGAAAGAGGTGCACAATTCTTGTAAGAACTAAGACAAGACTTTATATCATGATGATTTTGAGAGAGTTTTATAAAGGGAATAGGTTGATATGAATATGATATAGGATGATATGATGTTATTCTAAAGTTTTTTTACACTAACTCATAACTAAATAATCACTAAACCAAATGACCAAAATGACAAAAAGAACATGAACAATGAATTTTTATTTATTATGTTGAGATGGAAATGTGAAATACAATGCCTATATGTAAAAATGTTTGAGATGTAAATAATTTACAAACTCACCATACTCCTTGCCCTATAAGGTGAACAACCAATAGGTGCCATTATTAAAATATTTTGTCACCAAATATGGACCCAACCAATTGGGTCTAAACTTCTAGCCTTCTACCTCTTTCTTATGTAATATATTGTCAAGTCTCAAGACAAGGTATCTTACGTAAATGGTATGTTCATTTTTTTTTTAAACTATCAAAATATACACTCTATATAGGCAATGTGGTTTTACATGATTTTGATCGAATGTTCAGTATAAGGTTTTTAACTTAGCTATCTATCTATTCCTATATTCTTCATATAAGGAGATCCTAAAGAGAAACACAAAGGATAGGAATTTATACTTCAAGAGGAAGAATTTATTCAACTTCAAATATAAAGGAACACGGGTTTGCCATGTGGGCATAAAAATACCCATCCTATAATCCCATAGCATAGGATAAATTTGAATATGCCAATCTCTTGCTACCTTTGATAATTTTAACCAAGCTTGAATCAAATGAATTTTTTGTGGGCTTGGCTTGACCATTAACCTATGGGTAGTACAAAGAGGCCATCTAATGGGATATAGTAAACATTTTTCATAGCTCAAGAACCTTAAGGTTTGTAAATGGAGATCTATTATCTATGATAATGTCTTAGGGAATCCTAAACCTACAAATGATATAGTTAAAAATTAACTTAGAGATTCTAAATCCAGTGATATTGTCAAAGGCAATTCTTCCACCCACTTAGTAAAGTATTCCATGGTCATAATAATGAAGTGATGGCCATAAAAATAATTTGAGGAAAGCTTACCAATGAAATATATCCCTAAAATATAGAAAGGCCATATGATGACAATGGGTTGTAGTGCACTAGTAAGAATATGAATCTCATGGGAAAAGTGCTGACACTTCTCACATTTCCTCTCATACTCAATGACACCATGCTCAAGAGTAGGCAAGAAATATCCCATCCTATGGATTTTATAAGTAGTTGCATGGCTGCCTAAGTGTCCATGAAAAACACCAATGTGACAATGAAAAAATACATTTTCTAACTATTGTTAATCAACACATTTGAGGATCATGCCATCAAAATCTCATCGATAGAGAACATTATCAGGGATGACATACTCAGCTATAATGATATGAAGGCATCATATATACTAAAATTTGGCACCTTTAGGTTAACTACAATCAATTAAATCATTTATAATGTCACCATACCAAGGATAAGAGAAGGTCACTATTTTATCTATGTATTTGGTCACCAAATATGGACCAAACCATTTGGGTCTAAACTTCTAGCCTTCCCCCTCTTTCTTATGTTATACTGTCAAGTCTCAAAATAAGGTATCTTACATAAATGGTATGATCATGTTTTTTTATTAAACTATCAAAATATACACTCTATATAGACAATGTGGTTTTACACAGTTGTGATCTAATATTCATTATAGGGTTTTTAACTTAGCTAGCCATCTATTCATATATTCCTCACATTAGGAGATCCTGGGGAGAAACACAAAGGCTATGAATTTATAATTCAAGAGGAAGAATTTATTCAACTTCAAATACAAATGAATATGGGGTTTCCCTATGGACATAAACATACCCATCCTATAATCCCATAACATAGGATAAAGTTGAATATGCCAATCTTTTGCTACCTTTGATAGTTTTAACCAAGATTGAATTAAATGACTTTTTTGTGGGATTGGCTTGACCATTGACTTATGGGTATGACAAAGAGGCCATCTAATGGGATATATAAACATTTTTCATAGCTCAATAACCTCAAGGTTTTTAAATGGAGATCCATTATCTGTGATAATGGCCTAGGGAATCCTAAACCTACAAATGATATAGTTAAAAATGAACATGGAGATTCTAAATATAGTGATATTGTCAAAGGTAATTCTTCCATGCACTTGGTAAAGTATTCCATGGTCATAATAATGAAGTGATGTCCATAAAAATAATTTGATAAAATCTTTCCAACTAAATCTATCCCCCAAATATAGAAAGTCTATGGGATGACAATGTGTTGCAGTACACTAGTAAGAATATGAATCTCATGGGAAAAGTGTTAACACTTCTCACAATTTCTCACATAATCAATGGAACCATGCTCAAGAGTAGGAAATAAATATACCATCCTATGGATTTTATGAGTAGTTTCATGGCTACCAAAGTTTCCATGAAAAACACCAATGTGACAGTGAAAAAATATATTTTCTAAATCTTGTTGATTAACACACTTGAGGATCATGCCATCAAAATCTCATCGATAAAAAACATTATCAGGGATGACATACTCATTTATAATGATAAAAAGGCATCATATCTACTATAATTTGGCACCTTTAGGGTAACTAAAATCAATTAATAAATTTATAATGTCACCATACCAAGGAGAAGAGAAGGTCACTGGTTTCTCTATGTGACATATCACTTTATCATGGAAATCAGTGTCAACTAGATTAAAAAATAATAAAGGGGACATTGCTAACCAATAAATAATGGCTTATCCCTTGATGGAATTTTGATTTATGTACATAAGTTAAAATTCACTCAAAATCATAGTGAAATGAAAAACTTTTCATGAGAGGGATGGTTGGGTTAAAAATGTTCGTAAGTCCTAGAACCTCACCGTGACCCTCATTTCCTGGTTAAGCACGTAGTTCTGCAACAATTTGGTTATGAAGATAATGGCCAAGCACTCTTATTTTTCCTATGTATAATGAGTCTCATAATCAATGGAAGTGTGACTAATAAACTAGATGGTTCATTTCCTACCATTATCATCTTCTTGGCCCAACATATAGGTGAGAAAAGCCTCAATTTCCATTATGTAAAATATGAGGGGATTTTCTAATCTGGGTGCCATAGGTGTCATCAAAGTCATGAGAAAACATTTGACCACATCAAATGCATCTTGAAAATCCCTTGTCTAAGTTAAGCCTCTTTACTTTTTAATTAAATTGTTAATAGGATGAATGGTGTATGTAAGATTGGATATGAACTTATGAATTACCCCAAACTTTTCCAAGAATGATCTGATTCCTAGCACATAAGTATGGGGGTCATGTCTAGGATCACATGACATCTAGTTGGGTTTATGTTAGTTCCCCAATTGAAAATTATATAACCTAGGACTTTTCCACCTATGACTCCAAACATGCACTTTTCAAGATTGAGCATAACACCATAATCGATTAGGCACATGAGAATGGTATGCAAGACTTCTAAGTGGTAATCTCTTCTTATTGGGTTTCTAATAAAATAATCAACATAAATATCTACTATATTATAAATGAGGTCATGAAATATATGGGTTATAACCCTCTAATATGTTTCCCTAACATTTTTAAGCTAGGTAATAGGTTAAAAAACATCACCAATAGGTCATTGATAGATAAGTGATAGTCAATATGAAGCATTGAACTCTTGTTGAAGCTGGCTTGGAGAGTTTCAAAGGGTATAAGATCCCCTTGAGCAACCCAAACCTTCCCTAGATGAAGTAATTTGGTCTCTCAGATTAGGTTGGAAGGGATCACTATCATCCTATGGATATAAGCCCTTCCTAGAATCATGTTATAGTTTGTATCTCTATCATTCACTTAAAATTTTATTAACATGGTTTTGGGTCCCAAATATATTAGAAGTAAAATGGTCCCAATGGAGGTAGAATTAAGGTTATCATATCCTCATAAGGTTTTTTTAGTGGTAGAATAATTAGTTTATCCATAACCAAGTTTATGGAGAAAATAAAGGGGACTATATTAATAATCACCTCATAGTAAACCATTGCTCTCTTCACATAATTATTGTAAATATATACTTTTAGTTTCAAGGTTGGATTCCCCATTTTGGCCATATTGACATTTATGGGAATATTTATAAGGTTAGAAAAGTAACTAGCATCTCTCAATTTTGTTCAAGTGGTAAAGTTCTAAGTTAATGTGATTAATCTGGGCTTATGATGGAGGTGTGACACTAGTTAAGTGTCCCAATCCAAAGGTATCAAGACATTTTGAATGATGGGCATGAAAGCTTTTAAGTAGATCCATAAAATAAATTTTGAAAAATGCCTTGGTGAGATCTATAACTAAATCATAGTTTCACATAGGCCTATTATTTATTTGAAAGTACACCTCTCTAATGCTCTTGGAAATGGGATTCATTGGGTGGTACTACCTTGTTTGGGTGATGTAATTTAAATCCTTATCTATTTTTAGTTATATAATGCTTATAATCCTCTATTCCCTTGGGTTCCCAATTTGGGAGTCACATTAGGGTTACTAGGTGTAGAAGTGTAAGTTTCAACATCGTTGGTGCATACCGATAAGGGTAGTACATGAGGCTATTATGTGGTTGTTTTTGTACATTGCATTGATGGTGAGTCAGAAATGGTTTTGGGTTATGCACATGTTGGCATTTTTGGGCACCATAGAACCTGTTGGTGAAGCTAGGGGATTTGTATTAGCATTCCATAAGAATATGTCTATGAAATTTTTTTATTGTTCCTTAAGGAGTCTTTGAAATTTTTTGTTTTATTCCCTACATGATTGGGTATTATTGAAATTAAACATATGGAAAAGATAGTATATATTGGGATGATAATCCTATGGATTTTATTTTTAGCCTTTTAACCAAACCTTTGTTGGTTGTTTCCTTGGTAAAAGTTTTGGTTTTGATCAATGCTTTGGAAATGGCCTTTTAATTGATTATAAAATTATGTTTTTTGAGGGTGAGGATGGTTAAATTAAACTGCATGAACCATAGTGGAGGATTTTGGTTTCTCACACCATTGTTGTTTTGATTTTTAACAATATATTTATTCATGGATTGATTTTGATTGTTATTTACACTGTTTATCTTCTTTACCTAATCCATTACACCATTTCTAGTGGCATTATAGTTTTTATTTATAATTTTGGGCCCTTAATTATTGGGGTTATTTTATTTTACATTTTGAGAGCCTTAATTACTTTGGTTTGGGGAAATTATTCATTTGTTAGATACTTCATCTCTACAACCACTATCAATGGTCATTTGATCTATTATTAGAGTGATTTGAAGAACTTAGTCATAGGACCTAAAATGTAAATTTTTAAACATCCTTCCTCATCTCCTTGTTGAGAGAGTTCAAAAAGATATTGCATATCTCTCATTGGTCAATGTCTGTGGCATTGGATGAGGAGTATAAGACTTGTTACTATCTAGTGAGGAAATGGGAAACAAATTTGTTAGAATATTTCTTGATATGCAAGAACTAACATATCCAAGTCTTAAGAATATTTTTTATATCAAAGGCCTTGAAAAACTCTACCATGAGTTTTTACAACGAGTGAATGGAACCCTGAAGGAGGTGGTAGTACTAATATAATGCAATTCCTTCTAAGTTTTTCAAAATATTTTGGCAAATACCCCATCCAAATGTAGAATCCCTTTGACAATAGTTGTATGCCTTCACATAAATATTTTTATCTTCTTCTCTCCATTTTTACATTGGGATTTTTAGTAGCAAAAATGGTAAAAGGAATCCTCGTATATTTTGGTTGAGGTGTTCCTTTCAATAATTTTCATAGATTTGCATGGAACTATAATCCCTCAAAGGCACATTGGGATGAGCTTGGCGAATAGGGGATGAGTAATAAGTAGGTAAAAACCCACTAAAAGGAAAATATTTTTGTTGGGAAAATGGTGTATAATAAGTTGGGAGGTGGTTATTTGGTTTGGTATAGGTGGAAAACATATGGTAATAAGTGATGCAGAGCAAAACAAGTTCACAAAGGCTTTTAATGATTTTAAGTGTTTCAAAATGATTTTTTTTGGTCTTTTATGGGTATGATACATCTTATAGGGACCTCTAGGATGTTTTGGAGTGATTTAAATTATTATATTTGTGTGTTTAAATCTTATATATAGTTTCTCTCCAAAAAGGGAATTTGAAAATTTGAATTTAAAAACTAGGATTCAAGTGGTATTTTGAGATTTGGGTGAAATTTTATAGTTATTGAATGTTGTGTAAGGTCATAGGAATGTTTTTGAGTTCTATTTCAATTTTAGATACATGAACAATAAAGGTAAGTCAAAGAATCTTGAATTATAACCATCACCCTACATGGGGTTGGCTTTGTGAGGAGGTTATCTTGCATGTTTTTGTCATATATAAGGTTAGAATCCATGTAGGTGAGTATAATGTGAGGTATAAGGTTATTATTAGAGTATATGTTCAATTAAGAGTGGATAAATATCAAGAAACAAACTATTAACTTGAGAAAAGAATTTTGTTTTGTTGTAGGAGTAATGGTGATGCATTATTTGATCAAAAAATGGATGGAAATAAACTTGTGTTGTCTTCTTATGAAGTATCTAAGTATTGATTGAATGAAAGACAGATATTAAAATAATTATATATGCAAAAATTGTGTGGTTATACTCAATTATTATTTCATAATTTGTTATGCACAATCCACTTGAAGAAGATGCAATTATGCTAATACATAGTCAATAATGTCTAGTAAGTGATGCATTTGTGATAATTGTTTAAGTGATTTTTAAATTGTTTTGAATAAAATAATTAGTAAAGAGTTTATTATTTTTTATATTTATCATTTTTTAGTTTCATATATCCATTATAATTATAATATGGAAATGAAACCTTCACACAGTCTTAGAAAAGTAACCAAAATTCTGTAAACTTGCTTGTTGGGAACTTATTGGGACTGTTCATTCATAAACATCTATTGGAGAACATGAATCAAGTTGGCGAAAAACTAATATATGTATTATATGTTTTTTAAATTTATTATAATTAAATCTAACCCAAGTTTGTATATCTTGGCCTTACATAAGCCTTTGTACACCAAGACTAGGGGTTGCAAATTAAAAATTCAATAAATTGAGATTACATCATTAAAATTTAGTGAAAATTTGGAATATATTGTGTTTTTTGGTGATAGATATGATTAAATATCTTTTAAGTTTCTATAGTGACATACAGTATGGTCATCAGGACTATGGGATTGACTAGGCCTAAAGATAAATATTTTATAGGCAGGTAGTGTGAATTAGTAGATGTCCATTGAAGACCTAGACTTGAAACTTATTATGAACATATAATAAGATAAATAGTATATATAAATGTGTTTATATGGTCTGAAAACTTGGTATATTATTTAAACCTATTGTATTTGTACTAAAACAAGGCTACAAGGAGATAGGCAAGAAACATGAAAGAATGAGATGTGTGATAGTTATAACCTTGATATTGAGGATTCTTATTGGATGTGTAAGAGAGATATCATCATTTATATGTATGTCTATGTGAGCCCTAATATGGAGATAGAAAATTGAAACATGCATGAATATTTTAATCCTATGAATCTACATGAAAATGAGCTAGTTTGAAGCAAGAATGGAAAGTGAAGTTTTGGCATAGGTAAATGAGATTATGAAGTTTGTCTTAAGGAGGTAATATTGAATAGTATAGTTTAATATATTGAAGGTGACATGTTAAAAAGATAGATAGGATGATTATGTTAGGAAGGATGATTATGAACCCTAGTTAAGACAAGAGTGATCAAGGGTGTTAAGATAAGTAAAGTACATGTGACAAGAAATCAAATTAGAGATAGAATAAAGATAAAAGTAAAAAAATTAGAGCTAGGGTGATGTATGAGGAGAGATATGGATTATCCCTTAATCATATGGTATCAGATCAAGTAAGTTTTTACAATATTTTATGAATTTTTGAAGTATTAAAGGTTGCTAATTGAGGTTATAGGAATATAGTAAGAGAGACAAAGAAAGGTTTTGTAAACATAAAAGGTAAGATTTTATGGTATAAAAACATACCTAAGAAGAGAGAAGAAAGACTCCAAGAACATGATTAGTTCCAAGGTGGAAAATACTTAGAAAAGAGTGTCAATAGTCTAGGTAGAGGAGAGAACCTAGATTGAGACACCAAAGTAAGGTGAACAAGACTTGCTTGAGAGATAGAGAAGGCAAAAGTGATGAAGGGATTAACTAAGTTAGAGTATGTAAATGAGAGAAAGAAGAAGGAATACCCAAAGAGAAAAGGGCTAGTTTTTGAAAAGGAGATGAGTGAGATAGATCAAAACATAGAGATGATAAAACTCTTATTAGAATGTATGCAAGAAGATGAGATACAATGGTATGGATGGGTAAGGAAGAAGAAGAGAGTTAAGTGGCCTATAAGGATACTCATGGACAGAATAAGAAAGATTTTCATGAGAAATAATGATAATAAAAATAAGTTGGTATATAAGTAGCTCAAGGAGGGGATATAGACGTTCATGATGGATGAACAAGTTGGTGGACAATAAGAATTTTAGAAACACCTTGAGGAGAATAATATAGTCATAGAGGATGATTAGATAAAATAACTAAGGATATTATAAAGTCAACCTAAGAAGGATAAGATAGAGGAAAACAATCCTCAAGCTTTTAAATCTAATGATTTCTTGTCATGTGTGTATGTAGGTACAAAATTGAAGAAAGAAGAAGTCCATTTTGAGGACATAAAAATTGAAAGCATGAAGGAAAGTAAGCATGAACACCATGTTTATGTTGAAGAAGTTTATTGGGCAGAAATATAAAGAGATCCAGTGATTTTTTACCCTAAAGTAGGAGAGTTGTTTGGAGAAGGAGGCATTCAAGAAAAAAGATGTTTCATTGAAGTCATTAAAGAAATAAAGTTTAATCAAGAAAATGGAGTCATGAGGTATGAAAATTAGTTATTTTTTTATGAGAGTTAGGATCAATTACAAGAAGAGATGAAAGCTTTGGAGCATGACATAAATAATGGATAAAAAGAAAAACTATATCCTAGAACAACATTTGAAAATATGAGCACTTGGTATGAGTCAATGGAGACTCAAGAGAGAGAAATAATGATGAATAAGGACACATACATCATAGAGTATCAAGGGTGGATACAAGAAAAGTATAAAGGAGTGTATTTATTGACAAAAGATGGAAATGGAGACCAAGTACAAGATATGGTATGAGTTATGCAAGAGTAAAATGAGGAAGAGGATTTGATATGGAGAGGATTTATGTAAGATTTTGAATTTGACCTATTATATTTCCTAAGTCAAAGTGGAAATAAGGTCAAAGATGTCATAAATGAGCTAGAGGAAGAATTACAAAAGGAATAAAAGAAGATGTCAAAGACAAGGAGTACGTTGCCCATATAAACACTTCAAGGAGATAAAATTGTAGTTCAAATAAAGGATTAAAATCACAAACAAGTAATGAATTGCAGTCAAGAAGATGGATAAGTATGGGTACAAGGTGAATAAAACCAAGTTGTAAGCCAAGGTAAGTTGAACATAGAATCATATGAGTTGATCAAGGAATCAATATTAGAAATTAATATTGTAATTAAAGAGAAAAGGTTAGGAGTACAAGATAAAAAACTTAATAAGATGAGAGAGAAGCCTATAAAGGCTTGGAAGAAGAATACAAGAGCAAGAGGGAATGGAAAGGACCATTAGAAACTTGAAGAGACTATCAAGTATAATGAATGAAATTTGATATGTACGTAGAATATAGAGATGAAACAGATAGTGTCACTTCAAGATCACATGAAAAAAAAATGAGGAACAAGAGCTCATGATAAAGCCAAGGAAAGAGGGGGAAAACCATGTTCCTCACAAAGGAGATGATTGGATGAAAAGAGCATGTTTAGAGGAGAACAAGATTAGTCAAAAAGTGATCCAAATAAAGAGTGAGATAAAGTTAGCATGGAGAAATCAAAGAGAGGTTAGTGATAGCCCATGAACCAATCCAAGTAGTATGCTAAGAGTTGAAGAGAAAAGACTCATGGAAGGAGAGATACAAACAAGTGAGAAAGAGAACAAGAAAATGAAGAAAGAGAAAGGTAAGAAGTTGACCTATTTAATGGATAATGTAAATTTGAGTTGGTTATTAATATGCCCAATGCTATAAAGATAAAAAAATTCCAAGTAGTTTTGAATTATGATGAAAGTGAATTGGTCAAGGACATGTCATTGCATGATGATCAAGAAGGCTATGAGTAGGCTCACCATAAGAAGGTGGATTATCATAAAGGAGAATCCAAAGAGGATATAGAGGAGATTATTACAAGGGATAAGTAAGAAGAGATGAATAATAATCCATTAGATCATGAGAACCAAAGAGGAAGAATTGCTGAGAAGATAGACCACTAAGGAATGCATGAACAAACCATGACAAATGTGGAAGAAAGATATAGTGTAGGAGTAGAAGGGAAGATTAAGGAATAACCATTTTAAGTATTTCATGATGAAGAGAAATAAAATATGTAGGATATAATATATTAAGAGGATAAAGAGTTGTAATAGATAATGTACTTTATGGAGGTAGAAGATGAGTTGGAAAAGAGGAAAGACAAGGAAAGGTTACAAAGACTCAAGAATCAACTGAGAAGAAATGAGAAAGATAAGAGGAAAATTACAATAAGGAACTCATAACATTAGAGGAGAAATAATGGGAAAGTAAGGAAGAAGTTAGATAAAGTGCATTTGAGTAGGATCTCAAATTTTACAACTTAGGGAGTTTAATGTATAGCATCACAAGCTTACATAGGATGTTAATGAGTTTAGAGAGTTTCACACTAACCATTTATTATCTTGTATGTGTATGAGAGGTCTTATAGGGCCCTCTAGAATGTTTTGGAGTGATTGAAATTCTTGGAATTGTGTGTTCGAAGCCTATCTAGAGTTTCCCACCAAAAAGGGAATTTGAAAACTTGGATTTAAGTGGTATTTTGAGATTTTGGTGAAATGTAACTATTTTTGAAATTTTTTTAAGGTCATATAATTTCATAGGAATTTGTGTGATTAGTCATTCAACGTGCAAAACATGAACATGAAAGGTAATGCAAAGAATCTAGAGATTTCAAATTGAAAAGGGTTTGTAAATTAAAAATTGAATAACTTGGGATTCCACCATTAAAAATTGATGAAAATTTGTAATATATTATGTTTTTGGGTACTCTAGAGTATTAAATATATTTTAAGTTAGTAATTTTATTACAGTGTGGTCACTAGGACAATGGGATTAATTAGGCCTAAAGAGACCTATTTGATAGGTTGGTGGTGTGAATTAGTAGATTTTCATTGAGGACTCAGACTTGAAACTTATTTTAAAGCTATAAGAATATAAAGGGTATCTATAAATGTGGTTATATGGTCTAAAAATTTGGTATATTATTCAAATTTGTATTTGTACAAAAATAGGGCTACAAGGAGATAGGCAAGAAGGAAGAAAGAGTGAGGTGTGTGATAGTTATAACCTTGAGATTGAAGATTCTAATTAGATGTGTAAGGGAGATAAAATTATTCATATGGATGTACATTTTATCCCTTATGTGAATATATAACCTTGAAATCATGTACGAAGATATTAATCTTATGAATGTACGTGAAAATGAGCTAGTTTGAAGCAAGAATGGAAAGTGAAGTTTTGGAATTGGTGTATGAGATGATGAAGTTGGTGTTAAGGAGGTAATAATGAAGAGTAGATTTTAATATATGAAGGGTGAAATTTTAATAAGAGAGAGATGAAGATTATGTTGGAAAAGAGGCCTATGAGCCCTAATGAAGACAAGAATGATCATGGAGGTCAAGACAAGCAAAGTATCTATGTTAAGAAATCAAATCAGAGACATAATAAGAATAAAAAATAGAAAATCAAAGCTAGGGAGAGGTCTGATGTGATCTATGAATCATATATTCATCAATAAGGAGGCAAGGGGTTTTATGAGGAAACATTTGTTGCTTACAATGGTCAAACACATGGGTGGCATATTGGTCGGCACATAGCTAGAAGGAGTGATTAATGGTGGTGTGTTGGTTGCCAAATTGTTTAGAGGGACATAAGGTAAATAACCTAATATAATATATTGATTAGGGGCTTGGTAAGATGGATAAATTTTTGGATATATATGGTTAGGGACTCCATGAATAAGAATGTTTCCCAAATATTGGTTTGTAATGAAATTGGGAGGAGGTGGCTTAGATGGGTATTTTAGTTGTTGGTAAATTAATGATAAAAATGGAATGGGGGATGAATAAAATTAATTCCAAGGGTTAGAGGCCATCCATTCATTTAGAGAGGCTTGGTTTATCTCTAAATATTGAATACAACCCACCAAGGTAGAAATGATCTCATTTAATGAAGAATTGGTGTTAGATTTATGAATCTCTTTTGTAGAATATTTATGAGGGAAGGATTGATGGCTATTATTGAATTAGTTTGGGTAGGCTAACTTATTATGAGTGATAAAATGCTACACAAGTGGGATGCAAATGTTTTGGTTAATTTTGGAGGGACTTGAGGGAACTTGTAGTTAGATTAGCCCATATTTTAGATACTTGATTATTTCAATATGTCGATTAAATATTTATGTGATTTTTGTGTTCAATATTTAAAATATAATTTATGGTTTGGTTAAATCTCATGGTAGATCAATCCTGTAATAGTGAAATTCATAGTATCATCATCTTGGTAGTTATTGGTGGCTTTAGAGGGGTCCTGCACTTCTTGAAGTAGTATCATAGACTTAGTTTGTATGTTTTGAGAACATGAGTTTATAAATTGATTATACACATTTTTACTATAGTTTTTTGTTATTCAAACTAAATAATAAGGATTCATCAGGAACTTGTGATGAAAAAACCTGATGACCACACTCTTCATGCTCCTTTCTCTTGGCTTTGATTCCCTAATTTGATCCTTCTTTTATCTTTGATCTATTGAAGAGACCTAATGAACACACTCTTCATATTTATTTTTCCTAGATATGTTTACTTAATTTGATCCTTATTTGACCTCTGATCTCTGATTCCTTGTCACAAGTACCCTGACTCTCTCTTTTCTCACTCTAGTTTACTCTTACCTTCACTAGGGACTTAATCCTTTTTGCATACATATAGTCATACTATATCTTGAAACACATCATCCTTATCATCTTATTCTACACTATCTCACCTCCTTAGTACACACACCATCCTCTCATACTAAATTTCATCACTTCACTACATTTTCTTGGTTCAAACTTATTCTTTTATATAAACTCATAGGTCTAAAGGATTTATGCATGATCCCACGGTTATTAACTTATAAAAATTTCTCATATGATATATCCCATGTATATTACAACTTATATCCATATCCAAACATAATAATCCATCTCAAGATTAATGTTCTCAAACAAACTATTCTTTTTTCTTGCTTACCTACTCTCCTTGCATCCTAATTTTACTACAAACCTATCATTTCATAACAATCTACCCAAAATTTCATATGAACCAAACACATTTTCAAACACACTTTCTCCTTATTCAACTTCACACAAATTTTTATGGCTCAACTCTTAGTGAAACCCTACTATCTCACCACACCTTCTTCATAATTAGGTCTCTTTTAGGCCTAGTCAAACATACAATTTAGGAAACCATACTTTAAACTCAAGTACTAACTCAAAAACTCAAAAATACTTTAAAATATGACAAATAACATATGATCACAAATTTTTAAGATATTATAAGGTGGTAACTTAAGTTATTCCATTTTCAATTAAAAAACCCTAGACTAGGTTAACATAGGCCTGCAATAGCCCAAGGGCAAATAAAATGTGCTAGTTTAAAATTTTATACCACTCAAAACACATTTGAGACCTGAATGAGGTATGTAATACCTCCCCTCAACTTATCTAACATTAATTTTTCTTATAAAAATCACAAAACCTCTTTAATATGTAAGCTTTTAAAATTTTATGTCTCTTTATAAGACTATGTAACAATAACAATGAGGTTTTGAAGTGAATCTTGAAATTTTAATAGTGTATGAGCCTCCAAATGGATTATTATCATCAATGAAAAAATATATCCTTATACTAAAAAAATACAATAACTATTGGATAACCATCAAAAACATACCTCAGTTACTTGACCTTCTTGACTGCAATACCATAGAATTATTCTCAAATGGACTGTATAGTAGATGAAACCATTTTATTATGAAAACACTTATGTGAACCCACTTTTTACAGATAAAATAGTAATATAATATTTCTCACTAGAAATTATTCTGATGGAAACACACAAATACCTTCAAAACACTCTTGGCTTTAATGATCTCATGGAATATAAATAGTCATACACATAATTTTTCTTTGACACTTATAGTTACTTCAAATTTTGATCTTTTATTGATTTTTATATGCTATCCACCTATTTTACTTGAATTTATCCTACTCTATCTTTTTAATACACCCTATAATATTATATTAACATGCATTTCCCACCTCTTAACATGCCAAACATACAGACAAGACTCCTTTTTCTTACCAATTCCATGTAAGTAGCAGTGACAACTTGTCTTTCTCAGCTCAAATTGATCTTGACCATAAATGATAAATTTAAACAAATTATCACACATTCTTAGGACCTTATAGTACCTTTTACAAACTTAAATCAACCTTTATTTCACACAAGACTCAAAACACCTCACAAAGGAAGTTTTCAAATTCAAAATTTCAAATCTTACATTTTGGTGGGAAAATCTAGATAGGCATCAAACACACACATATAAAGACTCATAATCATTAAAAAAAATCCATAAGGACCCTATAAGACCTATATCACCCATAACATACCAAAAATGGCTATCATAACCCTATTAAACATACTAACCCTCTTTTTACTTAGTGATGCTCTTCATCATACTCCCTAAGTGAGCAAATTTTTAGCTCCTGCTCAAATTTAGTTTGTCTAAATTTTTCCTTGCCTTCAAATTATTAATATTATGATCTTATGAGATCCTTTTGTTGTCTATCCTATTATTCTTTTCATTTTTCCTAATTTTGTGCCTTTATCTATCTTCTTGTCTTATCTTGATTATTTGCTAACTCATCTTCTATCTTCATGAAGTATATAACCTACTACAACTCTTTGTCCACTTCATCTTATATCTCCTACTGATCCAAAACTCAGAAGTTCTGGTTGATGAATATCACAATAACAACACAATAACAATGAATTCTCTGAGAAGAGATGTAGTATTACTCAAAATCGCAATACAAAAATATGCTTATCTCTGGGAAGAGATGTCTGTCTTCACATTTCGGGTTACCTATTATTTTATACACAATTTGAAATCATGGGAAGGATGTGGAAGGTCACCAATCTCGAGGGAGATGAAGTGGTATGACTTTTAATATTTAAAACAATACATAATTCAAGAAATTACTATTTTTAGACAGCACTATTAAAATTGAAATTTGAGGCACTTCCGTTGGGTTTTCGGGGGTCAAAATTCATTGAGCGAAGCTCAATGCCATTTCACGATGTTCCCCTCGTTCCTAGCTTTCCAACGGTTCAAACGGCGAGTCAATTGGAGCTACGGTGCAAAAGTTATGGCTCCCGGAAGTTCCGTCATCAATTGGGGTGGAACTGTCACCCGAATTGTCGCCTGAATTGATGCCTGGATCATTCCTCCCTCCTTGAAAAGCAATGGTCCCCATTGCGTCAATACTCCCCATCAGGTGTGGTAGTTGTTTCTTGATTTGATTCTCTGTGAGCCACTCACCTTGATGGCTCAGCTGACCCCTTTTGACCACTCGATAAAGTGGAACAGAACGTCCTCTGGTTGTCTTCATCCAAGTATCCACAATCTGATCCTCTTCCACTGGAGCAAAACTCTGTGGATCAAGTTCATCAATGTCAAGTTGTTCTGCTACAACTGAAGTGTCCAAGAGAGGTGGATGATATGGCTTGAGGAGCTCCACATTGAATATGGGGTGCAGACCAAGGTAGGCTGGGAGGTTCAACTCAAAAGCATTTTCCCCAACTCTTCTGGTGATGGTGTATGGACCATATCGCAGAGGCCGAATTTTTCTGTGTGGGCCTGCAAGTCGTTCCTTCTGGAGCCGCAACCAGACCTTGTCACCTACAGCAAAATGGTGTGCAATCCTGTGTTTATCATGGCGTTGCTTGTACTTTTGATTCATCTTCTCCAGGATGTCATGAACTTGTTGCTGGAGGTGTTGCATTTGTTCAACAAACTTTGTAGCTTTTGCTGCCTCAGATCTTCCATGAGGTGTGTATTCCATGGTGGAAAAGGGAACTGCTATATCAACTGGTGCCATGGGTTGGAACCCAAAACATACTTGGAATGGACTGTGCTTGGTCGAGCTGTGCAGTGCCCGATTGTATCCATGTTGTATGAAAAGAAGTCCCTCATCCCATGTGCGTGGATGTTTGGAGTGGTACATCCGAATCATGTGAACAATCAAGCGGTTTACCACCTCTGTTTGACCATCAGTCTGTGGATGGAAGGCTGTGGACTTCATCAGCTTAGTATCCATCATCTTCCATAGAGTGGACCAGAAGATGCTCAAGAACCTGCTATCTCGATCTGAGACAATGGACTTGGGAAGACCAAAATGGAGCCATACATGACCAAAATATAGCTGAGCAGTTTCTTCAGCAGATATATTTTTTTTACAGGCAATCATGATAGCCATTTTTGAAAAACGATCAACTACCACAAAAATACAGTCCTTACCATGTTTGGAAGTGGGCAAGCCTGATAGAAAATCCATTGAGACGGATTCCCAAGGCCTGGTTGGTTCTGGCAATGGCGTGTACAATCCTTGCTTCTTATTTGTCGGCTTGGCTATCGCACATGGGGTGCATGATTTGAGATATCTTTCTACATCCTTTCGCATATGGGGCCAGTAGAAGTGTTTTTGAAGAACTGCCAATGTTTTCTCAATACCAAAGTGTCCAGCTGTCCTACTGAAGTGTGCTTCCCATATCATCTTTTGTTGTTCTGCAACTGGAACACAGATGTGTCCCATATGACAGAGGACATTATCTTGCAAATAGAAATCAGAAACATGTGTACCTTTTTGAAGTGCTTGATATGTAGCAGCAAAGGTAGGATCTGCTTCATACAGGGTACCCCAAGTGGCAGTCTCATGTCCGCACAGGTCCAAAACTGTTGTGAGTGCAGTAATTGGTGGGCGGCTCAGACAATCTGCAGCTGTATTTGAGCTCCCCTTTTTGTGTTTGATTATCAAGTGGAATTGCTGAAGATATGTGGCCCACTTCTGATGCCTCTCATTTCGGAGCTTGCTTTGTGTCTGGATGAATTCCAAGGGTCTGTGGTCAGTGTGAATGACTGTTTCTTTTCCCAAGATGTAGTGTTTCCATTGTTTGCAGGCTTGCACAATGGCATAGAGCTCCTTATCATATGTTGGATATTTCCTGACTGTATCAGTGAAAGTTTCACTGTGATATGCAACAGGATGGCCATGTTGCATGATGACAGCTCCCATGGCATATTCAGACGCATCTGTCATCAACTCAAAAGGTTGATGCAAATCTGGCAAGGCAAGAACAGGGGCTGAGCAGAGTCTGTTCTTCAAATTCTCAAATGCCCTTTGCTGTATTTCACCCCACTGAAATGTAGCTTTTGCTCCTCCTTTAGTCACTTGGGTTAGTGACCAAGCAACATGTGAAAATCCAAGAACAAACCTGCGGTAGAAATTTGCAAGACCCAAAAAGCTACGAAGCTCTGTGAGGGTCCTTGGTGTGGGCCATTCTCGAATAACCTGAATCTTTTCTGGATCAACATGGACCCCTTCTGCATTCACAACATACCCGAGGTACTGAATTGTTGTCATCCCGAATGTGCATTTTTCAAGATTTGCATACAACTTGTGCTCCCGGAGAGTTTGAAGCACCTTACGAACATGTTGCAAATGTTCTTCCCACGTTCTGCTATAGATGAGTATGTCATCTAAGTAGACAACCACAAATGAGTTGGTGAAGGGTCGTAGGATGTCATCCATCATCCTCATGAAGGTTGCAGGTGCATTAGTTAAGCCAAAAGGCATAACCAACCATTCGAAGAGCCCCTCCTTAGATTTGAATGCAGTCTTCCAGACATCAGTGGGATCGATGGGAATTTGGTGATAACCAGATTTGAGATCAATTTTGGTGAAGAACTTCGCACCACGGAGCTGGTCCAGCAGGTCATCAATCCTGGGGAGAGGATAGCGATTCTTCACAGAGATTTTATTCAGGGCTCGATAGTCAATACAAAGCCTCCATGTTCCATCTTTCTTCGGTGCCAAGACAATTGGGCTACCACAAGGTGAAGAGCTTGGCCTGATGTGACCCTTTTGGATCAATTCTTGAATCTGTCTTTTTATCTCATCATTCTCCAAAACTGATCTGCGATACACAGGACTGTTAGGCAAAGGTGATCCTGGGATCAAATCGATAGAATGTTTTACCTGGCAATGTAGTGGAACTCCTGTAGGTGACTTGAATAAGTCATCATATTCTCCTGTGATGCATCCTATCTGCTTCTGTTGTTGTGTTGATTGTGTAGTCAGGACTGCAACATCGGCCTTTGTGGATTTCTGCGGCTTGACCACCATGAGGACAAATTGCTTTGTTTTCTCCACCAATCTCTTACATTGCTTCGCACTGATCAGGGAGACAGATGTGGGAGGTGGTACCTCTGGTACCCTATAGCGCCATTTTCCAAGGGTGAGAGTAATCCTTTGGGTTCGTGATTCATAGATGCCATGTCGCTCATACATGAATGGCTGACCAAGGAGTACATCACAAACATCTAGATTGACTACATCACACAAGACTTCATCTTGGAATGGTTTTATGGCATATGAAAGAAGACACTGATGGGTGACACGGAGGTCTCTCCCTGGGCTTAACCATCCAATACTATAGGGCTTTGGATGAGGCTTCACAGATAGATTTAGACTCTTCACAACTTTAGCAGAGATTAAATTCTTTTGACTCCCACTATCAAGAATGAAATGTAAAGGCGTACCTTTTACCCATAGTTTGGAGTGGAATAATCTTTCCTTGTCATCTGGTCTTTCTCCACGGTTCTGTGATGAAGCGACAATGGTGTCCGGCTCAGCATCTACAATTTCTTCTTCATCCTCTTCGACTGTGGGTTGTGTCTGAGGCAGAGTAGTGGACGTTGAGTATTGTGACTCAGAAAGCAATGACTTGATGGCCCGACATTCTTCTTTGGAGTGGGTCCCAGTTTTGTGGTAATCACACCATTTTCCAGCCTTCCCTTTCTGGGATTTCTTATCCTGAAACTCCTTTTGCTTCCAATTTGGGCCTCGTGTTTGACCTTCCTTATCACTTTTCCATTTTGAGGGTTGACTCTTCGTATTCTTTCTGCCATTCTTCTGTTCAATCTTCACTGCAAATTTGTATGCCTCACCGAGGGTTTCCAAATTGAAGAGTTCCATTTCCCCCCGTATGTACCATTGTAGTCCACCACGATATTTGAGAGTCTTATGTTTCTCACTTTCTTGAATGCCCAACCTTGCAGACAAAGAATGAAAAGTGTCTGTGTAATCTTGAACAGATTGGTCCTTACCTTGGCGAAGTTGTTGCCACTGTATGTAGAGATCATCATATGCTCCGATGGGATAGTACTCTTCTTTCACTGCTTCTACAAAATCATCCCAGGTAGGTTCCGTCTCAAGGCCAATGTCATCTGTGCTGAACCTCTTTTTGCACACTTCCCACCAATTTTTCACAGGCAATGTTGATTTCAAAAGAGCAAAAGTAATCTTTTCTCCATCGGTAAACTTATTTACAGAGAAGTAGGAAGACAGTTGATCTAACCAATTTTCTACTGCATCAGCATTGATTTTACCCTCAAATGTAGGAATATCAAAATTTACCTGGACCTTGAAGGGTGTTGGGGCACTGAAAGGTCGTTCCCTGGATGAAGAGCCAGGAAGTGGAGCCGCGGAGCCAGGATTTCCCATCGGAAGTGTTTGAAGAATTTGGGCAAATTGTTGTAGCATCTGTGCTTGTTGCCGTTGGAGGGCCTCATTCACCATTTCCTTAAAAGGATCAGATGTCTCAGTGTCGTCCGCCATTTGAGGTCGTCTGGAGCGAACAGGTGGAGAATTTGGAAGCTCAGTTGTTTCCCACCCAAGCTTCTTATAGCCTGACCTCGTCCTCGGGATCATACACTCTCAAGACAAACCGCTCTGATACCACTGATCCAAAACTCAGAAGTTCTGGTTGATAAATATCACAATAACATAGAAATGACACAATAACAATGAATTCTCTGAGAAGAGATGTAGTATTACTCAAAATCGCAATACAAAAATATGCTTATCTCTGGGAAGAGATGTCTGTCTTCACATTTCAGGTTACCTATTCTTTTATACACAATTTGAAAGCATGGGAAGGATGTGGAAGGTCACCAATCTCGAGGGAGATGAAGTGGTATGACTTCCAATATTTAAAACAATACATAATTCAAGAAATTACTATTTTTAGAAACTTACTATTTTTAGACAGCACTATTAAAATTGAAATTTGAGGCACTTCCGTTGGGTTTTCGGGGGTCAAAGTTCATTGAGCAGAGCTCAATGCTATTTCACGATGTTCCCCTCGTTCCTAGCTTTCCAACGGTTCAAACGGCGAGTCAATTGGAGCTACGGTGCAAAAGTTATGGCTCCCGGAAGTTCCGTCATCAATTGGGGTGGAACTGTCACCCGAATTGTCGCCTGAATTGATGCCTGGATCATTCCTCCCTCCTTGAAAAGCAATGGTCCCCATTGCGTCAATACTCCCCATCAGGTGTGGTAGTTGTTTCTTGATTTGATTCTCTGTGAGCCACTCACCTTGATGGCTCAGCTGACCCCTTTTGACCACTCGATAAAGTGGAATAGAACGTCCTCTGGTTGTCTTCATCCAAGTATCCACAATCTGATCCTCTTCCACTGGAGCAAAACTCTGTGGATCAAGTTCATCAATGTCAAGTTGTTCTGCTACAACTGAAGTGTCCAAGAGAGGTGGATGATATGGCTTGAGGAGCTCCACATTGAATATTGGGTGCAGACCAAGGTAGGCTGGGAGGTTCAACTCAAAAGCATTTTCCCCAACTCTTCTGGTGATGGTGTATGGACCATATCGCAGAGGCCGAATTTTTCTGTGTGGGCCTGCAAGTCGTTCCTTCTGGAGCCGCAACCAGACCTTGTCACCCACAGCAAAATGGTGTGCAATCCTGTGTTTATCATGGCGTTGCTTGTACTTTTGATTCATCTTCTCCAGGATGTCATGAACTTGTTGCTGGAGGTGTTGCATTTGTTCAATAAACTTTGTAGCTTTTGCTGCCTCAGATCTTCCATGAGGTGTGTATTCCATGGTGGAAAATGGAACTGCTATATCAACTGGTGCCATGGGTTGGAACCCAAAACATACTTGGAATGGACTGTGCTTGGTCGAGCTGTGCAGTGCCCGATTGTATCCATGTTGTATGAAAAGAAGTCCCTCATCCCATGTGCGTGGATGTTTGGAGTGGTACATCCGAATCATGTGAACAATCAAGCGGTTTACCACCTCTGTTTGACCATCAGTCTGTGGATGGAAGGCTGTGGACTTCATCAGCTTAGTATCCATCATCTTCCATAGAGTGGACCAGAAGATGCTCAAGAACCTGCTATCTCGATCTGAGACAATGGACTTGGGAAGACCAAAATGGAGCCATACATGACCAAAATATAGCTGAGCAGTTTCCTCAGCAGATATATTTTTTTTACAGGCAATCATGATAGCCATTTTTGAAAAACGATCAACTACCACAAAAATACAGTCCTTACCATGTTTGGAAGTGGGCAAGCCTGATAGAAAATCCATTGAGACGGATTCCCAAGGCCTGGTTGGTTCTGGCAATGGCGTGTACAATCCTTGCTTCTTATTTGTCGACTTGGCTATCGCACATGGGGTGCAGGATTTGAGATATCTTTCTACATCCTTTCGCATATGGGGCCAGTAGAAGTGTTTTTGAAGAACTGCCAATGTTTTCTCAATACCAAAGTGTCCAGCTGTCCTACTGAAGTGTGCTTCCCATATCATCTTTTGTTGCTCTGCAACTGGAACACAGATGTGTCCCATATGACAGAGGACATTATCTTGCAAATAGAAATCAGAAACATGTGTACCTTTTTGAAGTGCTTGATATGTAGCAGCAAAGGTAGGATCTGCTTCATACAGGGTACCCCAAGTGGCAGTCTCATGTCCGCACAGGTCCAAAACTGTTGTGAGTGCAGTAATTGGTGGGCGGCTCAGACAATCTGCAGCTGTATTTGAGCTCCCCTTTTTGTGTTTGATTATCAAGTGGAATTGCTGAAGATATGTGGCCCACTTCTGATGCCTCTCATTTCGGAGCTTGCTTTGTGTCTGGATGAATTCCAAGGGTCTGTGGTCAGTGTGAATGACCGTTTCTTTTCCCAAGATGTAGTGTTTCCATTGTTTGCAGGCTTGCACAATGGCATAGAGCTCCTTATCATATGTTGGATATTTCCTGACTGTATCAGTGAAAGTTTCACTGTGATATGCAACAGGATGGCCATGTTGCATGATGACAGCTCCCATGGCATATTCAGACGCATCTGTCATCAACTCAAAAGGTTGATGCAAATCTGGCAAGGCAAGAACAGGGGCTGAGCAGAGTCTGTTCTTCAAATTCTCAAATGCCCTTTGCTGTATTTCACCCCACTGAAATGTAGCTTTTGCTCCTCCTTTAGTCACTTGGGTTAGTGACCAAGCAACATGTGAAAATCCAAGAACAAACCTGCGGTAGAAATTTGCAAGACCCAAAAAGCTACGAAGCTCTGTGAGGGTCCTTGGTGTGGGCCATTCTCGAATAACCTGAATCTTTTCTGGATCAACATGGACCCCTTCTGCATTCACAACATACCCAAGGTACTGAATTGTTGTCATCCCGAATGTGCATTTGTCAAGATTTGCATACAACTTGTGCTCCCGAAGAGTTTGAAGCACCTTACGAACATGTTGCAAATGTTCTTCCCACGTTCTGCTATAGATGAGTATGTCATCTAAGTAGACAACCACAAATGAGTTGGTGAAGGGTCGTAGGATGTCATCCATCATCCTCATGAAGGTTGCAGGTGCATTAGTTAAGCCAAAAGGCATAACCAACCATTCGAAGAGCCCCTCCTTAGATTTGAATGCAGTCTTCCAGACATCAGTGGGATCGATGGGAATTTGGTGATAACCAGATTTGAGATCAATTTTGGTGAAGAACTTCGCACCACGGAGCTGGTCCAGCAGGTCATCAATCCTGGGGAGAGGATAGCGATTCTTCACAGAGATTTTATTCAGGGCTCGATAGTCAATACAAAGCCTCCATGTTCCATCTTTCTTCGGTGCCAAGACAATTGGGCTACCACAAGGTGAAGAGCTTGGCCTGATGTGACCCTTTTGGATCAATTCTTGAATCTGTCTTTTTATCTCATCATTCTCCAAAACTGATCTGCGATACACAGGACTGTTAGGCAAAGGTGATCCTGGGATCAAATCGATAGAATGTTTTACCTGGCAATGTAGTGGAACTCCTGTAGGTGACTTGAATAAGTCATCATATTCTCCTGTGATGCGTCCTATCTGCTTCTGTTGTTGTGTTGATTGTGTAGTCAGGACTGCAACATCGGCCTTTGTGGATTTCTGCGGCTTGACCACCATGAGGACAAATTGCTTTGTTTTCTCCACCAATCTCTTACATTGCTTCGCACTGATCAGGGAGACAGATGTGGGAGGTGGTACCTCTGGTACCCTATAGCGCCATTTTCCAAGGGTGAGAGTAATCCTTCGGGTTCGTGATTCATAGATGCCATGTCGCTCATACATGAATGGCTGACCAAGGAGTACATCACAAACATCTAGATTGACTACATCACACAAGACTTCATCTTGGAATGGTTTTATGGCATATGAAAGAAGACACTGATGGGTGACACGGAGGTCTCTCCCTGGGCTTAACCATCCAATACTATAGGGCTTTGGATGAGGCTTCACAGATAGATTTAGACTCTTCACAACTTTAGCAGAGATTAAATTCTTTTGACTCCCACTATCAAGAATGAAATGTAAAGGCGTACCTTTTACCCATAGTTTGGAGTGGAATAATCTTTCCTTGTCATCTGGTCTTTCTCCACGGTTCTGTGATGAAGCGACAATGGTGTCCGGCTCAGCATCTACAATTTCTTCTTCATCCTCTTCGACTGTGGGTTGTGTCTGAGGCAGAGTAGTGGACGTTGAGTATTGTGACTCAGAAAGCAATGACTTGATGGCCCGACATTCTTCTTTGGAGTGGGTCCCAGTTTTGTGGTAATCACACCATTTTCCAGCCTTCCCTTTCTGGGATTTCTTATCCTGAAACTCCTTTTGCTTCCAATTTGGGCCTCGTGTTTGACCTTCCTTATCACTTTTCCATTTTGAGGGTTGACTCTTCATATTCTTTCTGCCATTCTTCTGTTCAATCTTCACTGCAAATTTGTATGCCTCACCGAGGGTTTCCAAATTGAAGAGTTCCATTTCCCCCCGTATGTACCATTGTAGTCCACCACGATATTTGAGAGTCTTATGTTTCTCACTTTCTTGAATGCCCAACCTTGCAGACAAAGAATGAAAAGTGTCTGTGTAATCTTGAACAGATTGGTCCTTACCTTGGCGAAGTTGTTGCCACTGTATGTAGAGATCATCATATGCTCCGATGGGATAGTACTCTTCTTTCACTGCTTCTACAAAATCATCCCAGGTAGGTTCCGTCTCAAGGCCAATGTCATCTGTGCTGAACCTCTTTTTGCACACTTCCCACCAATTTTTCACAGGCAATGTTGATTTCAAAAGAGCAAAAGTAATCTTTTCTCCATCGGTAAACTTATTTACAGAGAAGTAGGAAGACAGTTGATCTAACCAATTTTCTACTACATCAGCATTGATTTTACCCTCAAATGTAGGAATATCAAAATTTACCTGGACCTTGAAGGGTGTTGGGGCACTGAAAGGTCGTTCCCTGGATGAAGAGCCAGGAAGTGGAGCCGCGGAGCCAGGATTTCCCATCGGAAGTGTTTGAAGAATTTGGGCAAATTGTTGTAGCATCTGTGCTTGTTGCCGTTGGAGGGCCTCATTCACCATTTCCTTAAAAGGATCAGATGTCTCGGTGTCGTCCGCCATTTGAGGTCGTCTGGAGCGAACAGGTGGAGAATTTGGAAGCTCAGTTGTTTCCCACCCAAGCTTCTTATAGCCTGACCTCGTCCTCGGGATCATACACTCTCAAGACAAACCGCTCTGATACCACTGATCCAAAACTCAGAAGTTCTGGTTGATAAATATCACAATAACATAGAAATGACACAATAACAATGAATTCTCTGAGAAGAGATGTAGTATTACTCAAAATCGCAATACAAAAATATGCTTATCTCTGGGAAGAGATGTCTGTCTTCACATTTCGGGTTACCTATTATTTTATACACAATTTGAAAGCATGGGAAGGATGTGGAAGGTCACCAATCTCGAGGGAGATGAAGTGGTATGACTTCCAATATTTAAAACAATACATAATTCAAGAAATTACTATTTTTAGAAACTTACTATTTTTAGACAGCACTATTAAAATTGAAATTTGAGGCACTTCCGTTGGGTTTTTGGGGGTCAAACTTCATTTAGCAAAGCTCAATGCCATTTCACGATGTTCCCCTCATTCCTAGCTTTCCAACGGTTCAAACGGCGAGTCAATTGGAGCTACGGTGCAAAAGTTATGGCTCCCGGAAGTTCCGTCATCAATTGGGGTGGAACTGTCACCCGAATTGTCGCCTGAATTGATGCCTGGATCATTCCTCCCTCCTTGAAAAGCAATGGTCCCCATTGCATCAATACTCCCCATCAGGTGTGGTAGTTGTTTCTTGATTTGATTCTCTGTGAGCCACTCACCTTGATGGCTCAGCTGACCCCTTTTGACCACTCGATAAAGTGGAATAGAACGTCCTCTGGTTGTCTTCATCCAAGTATCCACAATCTGATCCTCTTCCACTGGAGCAAAACTCTGTGGATCAAGTTCATCAATGTCAAGTTGTTCTGCTACAACTGAAGTGTCCAAGAGAGGTGGATGATATGGCTTGAGGAGCTCCACATTGAATATTGGGTGCAGACCAAGGTAGGCTGGGAGGTTCAACTCAAAAGCATTTTCCCCAACTCTTCTGGTGATGGTGTATGGACCATATCGCAGAGGCCAAATTTTTCTGTGTGGGCCTGCAAGTCGTTCCTTCTGGAGCCGCAACCAGACCTTGTCACCCACAGCAAAATGGTGTGCAATCCTGTGTTTATCATGGCGTTGCTTGTACTTTTGATTCATCTTCTCCAGGATGTCATGAACTTGTTGCTGGAGGTGTTGCATTTGTTCAATAAACTTTGTAGCTTTTGCTGCCTCAGATCTTCCATGAGGTGTGTATTCCATGGTGGAAAATGGAACTGCTATATCAACTGGTGCCATGGGTTGGAACCCAAAACATACTTGGAATGGACTGTGCTTGGTCGAGCTGTGCAGTGCCCGATTGTATCCATGTTGTATGAAAAGAAGTCCCTCATCCCATGTGCGTGGATGTTTGGAGTGGTACATCCGAATCATGTGAACAATCAAGCGGTTTACCACCTCTGTTTGACCATCAGTCTGTGGATGGAAGGCTGTGGACTTCATCAGCTTAGTATCCATCATCTTCCATAGAGTGGACCAGAAGATGCTCAAGAACCTGCTATCTCGATCTGAGACAATGGACTTGGGAAGACCAAAATGGAGCCATACATGACCAAAATATAGCTGAGCAGTTTCCTCAGCAGATATATTTTTTTTACAGGCAATCATGATAGCCATTTTTGAAAAACGATCAACTACCACAAAAATACAGTCCTTACCATGTTTGGAAGTGGGCAAGCCTGATAGAAAATCCATTGAGACGGATTCCCAAGGCCTGGTTGGTTCTGGCAATGGCGTGTACAATCCTTGCTTCTTATTTGTCGGCTTGGCTATCGCACATGGGGTGCAGGATTTGAGATATCTTTCTACATCCTTTCGCATATGGGGCCAGTAGAAGTGTTTTTGAAGAACTGCCAATGTTTTCTCAATACCAAAGTGTCCAGCTGTCCTACTGAAGTGTGCTTCCCATATCATCTTTTGTTGCTCTGCAACTGGAACACAGATGTGTCCCATATGACAGAGGACATTATCTTGCAAATAGAAATTAGAAACATGTGTACCTTTTTGAAGTGCTTGATATGTAGCAGCAAAGGTAGGATCTGCTTCATACAGGGTACCCCAAGTGGCAGTCTCATGTCCGCACAGGTCCAAAACTGTTGTGAGTGCAGTAATTGGTGGGCGGCTCAGACAATCTGCAGCTGTATTTGAGCTCCCCTTTTTGTGTTTGATTATCAAGTGGAATTGCTGAAGATATGTGGCCCACTTCTGATGCCTCTCATTTCGGAGCTTGCTTTGTGTCTGGATGAATTCCAAGGGTCTGTGGTCAGTGTGAATGACCGTTTCTTTTCCCAAGATGTAGTGTTTCCATTGTTTGCAGGCTTGCACAATGGCATAGAGCTCCTTATCATATGTTGGATATTTCCTGACTGTATCAGTGAAAGTTTCACTGTGATATGCAACAGGATGGCCATGTTGCATGATGACAGCTCCCATGGCATATTCAGACGCATCTGTCATCAACTCAAAAGGTTGATGCAAATCTGGCAAGGCAAGAACAGGGGCTGAGCAGAGTCTGTTCTTCAAATTCTCAAATGCCCTTTGCTGTATTTCACCCCACTGAAATGTAGCTTTTGCTCCTCCTTTAGTCACTTGGGTTAGTGACCAAGCAACATGTGAAAATCCAAGAACAAACCTGCGGTAGAAATTTGCAAGACCCAAAAAGCTACGAAGCTCTGTGAGGGTCCTTGGTGTGGGCCATTCTCGAATAACCTGAATCTTTTCTGGATCAACATGGACCCCTTCTGCATTCACAACATACCCGAGGTACTGAATTGTTGTCATCCCGAATGTGCATTTGTCAAGATTTGCATACAACTTGTGCTCCCGAAGAGTTTGAAGCACCTTACGAACATGTTGCAAATGTTCTTCCCACGTTCTGCTATAGATGAGTATGTCATCTAAGTAGACAACCACAAATGAGTTGGTGAAGGGTCGTAGGATGTCATCCATCATCCTCATGAAGGTTGCAGGTGCATTAGTTAAGCCAAAAGGCATAACCAACCATTCGAAGAGCCCCTCCTTAGATTTGAATGCAGTCTTCCAGACATCAGTGGGATCGATGGGAATTTGGTGATAACCAGATTTGAGATCAATTTTGGTGAAGAACTTCGCACCACGGAGCTGGTCCAGCAGGTCATCAATCCTGGGGAGAGGATAGCGATTCTTCACAGAGATTTTATTCAGGGCTCGATAGTCAATACAAAGCCTCCATGTTCCATCTTTCTTCGGTGCCAAGACAATTGGGCTACCACAAGGTGAAGAGCTTGGCCTGATGTGACCCTTTTGGATCAATTCTTGAATCTGTCTTTTTATCTCATCATTCTCCAAAACTGATCTGCGATACACAGGACTGTTAGGCAAAGGTGATCCTGGGATCAAATCGATAGAATGTTTTACCTGGCAATGTAGTGGAACTCCTGTAGGTGACTTGAATAAGTCATCATATTCTCCTGTGATGCGTCCTATCTGCTTCTGTTGTTGTGTTGATTGTGTAGTCAGGACTGCAACATCGGCCTTTGTGGATTTCTGCGGCTTGACCACCATGAGGACAAATTGCTTTGTTTTCTCCACCAATCTCTTACATTGCTTCGCACTGATCAGGGAGACAGATGTGGGAGGTGGTACCTCTGGTACCCTATAGCGCCATTTTCCAAGGGTGAGAGTAATCCTTCGGGTTCGTGATTCATAGATGCCATGTCGCTCATACATGAATGGCTGACCAAGGAGTACATCACAAACATCTAGATTGACTACATCACACAAGACTTCATCTTGGAATGGTTTTATGGCATATGAAAGAAGACACTGATGGGTGACACGGAGGTCTCTCCCTGGGCTTAACCATCCAATACTATAGGGCTTTGGATGAGGCTTCACAGATAGATTTAGACTCTTCACAACTTTAGCAGAGATTAAATTCTTTTGACTCCCACTATCAAGAATGAAATGTAAAGGCGTACCTTTTACCCATAGTTTGGAGTGGAATAATCTTTCCTTGTCATCTGGTCTTTCTCCACGGTTCTGTGATGAAGCGACAATGGTGTCCGGCTCAGCATCTACAATTTCTTCTTCATCCTCTTCGACTGTGGGTTGTGTCTGAGGCAGAGTAGTGGACGTTGAGTATTGTGACTCAGAAAGCAATGACTTGATGGCCCGACATTCTTCTTTGGAGTGGGTCCCAGTTTTGTGGTAATCACACCATTTTCCAGCCTTCCCTTTCTGGGATTTCTTATCCTGAAACTCCTTTTGCTTCCAATTTGGGCCTCGTGTTTGACCTTCCTTATCACTTTTCCATTTTGAGGGTTGACTCTTCGTATTCTTTCTGCCATTCTTCTGTTCAATCTTCACTGCAAATTTGTATGCCTCACCGAGGGTTTCCAAATTGAAGAGTTCCATTTCCCCCCGTATGTACCATTGTAGTCCACCACGATATTTGAGAGTCTTATGTTTCTCACTTTCTTGAATGCCCAACCTTGCAGACAAAGAATGAAAAGTGTCTGTGTAATCTTGAACAGATTGGTCCTTACCTTGGCAAAGTTGTTGCCACTGTATGTAGAGATCATCATATGCTCCGATGGGATAGTACTCTTCTTTCACTGCTTCTACAAAATCATCCCAGGTAGGTTCCGTCTCAAGGCCAATGTCATCTGTGCTGAACCTCTTTTTGCACACTTCCCACCAATTTTTCACAGGCAATGTTGATTTCAAAAGAGCAAAAGTAATCTTTTCTCCATTGGTAAACTTATTTACAGAGAAGTAGGAAGACAGTTGATCTAACCAATTTTCTACTGCATCAGCATTGATTTTACCCTCAAATGTAGGAATATCAAAATTTACCTGGACCTTGAAGGGTGTTGGGGCACTGAAAGGTCGTTCCCTGGATGAAGAGCCAGGAAGTGGAGCCGCGGAGCCAGGATTTCCCATCGGAAGTGTTTGAAGAATTTGGGCAAATTGTTGTAGCATCTGTGCTTGTTGCCGTTGGAGGGCCTCATTCACCATTTCCTTAAAAGGATCAGATGTCTCGGTGTCGTCCGCCATTTGAGGTCGTCTGGAGCGAACAGGTGGAGAATTTGGAAGCTCAGTTGTTTCCCACCCAAGCTTCTTATAGCCTGACCTCGTCCTCGGGATCATACACTCTCAAGACAAACCGCTCTGATACCACTGATCCAGGACTCAGAAGTTCTGGTTGATAAATATCACAATAACATAGAAATGACACAATAACAATGAATTCTCTGAGAAGAGATGTAGTATTACTCAAAATCGCAATACAGAAATATGCTTATCTCTGGGAAGAGATGTCTGTCTTCACATTTCGGGTTACCTATTATTTTATACACAATTTGAAAGCATGGGAAGGATGTGGAAGGTCACCAATCTCGAGGGAGATGAAGTGGTACGACTTCCAATATTTAAAACAATACATAATTCAAGAAATTACTATTTTTAGAAACTTACTATTTTTAGACAGCACTATTAAAATTGAAATTTGAGGCATTTCCGTTGGGTTTTCGGGGGTCAAACTTCATTGAGCAGAGCTCAATGCCATTTCACGATGTTCCCCTCGTTCCTAGCTTTCCAACGGTTCAAACGGCGAGTCAATTGGAGCTACGGTGCAAAAGTTATGGCTCCCGGAAGTTCCGTCATCAATTGGGGTGGAACTGTCACCCGAATTGTCGCCTGAATTGATGCCTGGATCATTCCTCCCTCCTTGAAAAGCAATGGTCCCCATTGCGTCAATACTCCCCATCAGGTGTGGTAGTTGTTTCTTGATTTGATTCTCTGTGAGCCACTCACCTTGATGGCTCAGCTGACCCCTTTTGACCACTCGATAAAGTGGAACAGAACGTCCTCTGGTTGTCTTCATCCAAGTATCCACAATCTGATCCTCTTCCACTGGAGCAAAACTCTGTGGATCAAGTTCATCAATGTCAAGTTGTTCTGCTACAACTGAAGTGTCCAAGAGAGGTGGATGATATGGCTTGAGGAGCTCCACATTGAATATGGGGTGCAGACCAAGGTAGGCTGGGAGGTTCAACTCAAAAGCATTTTCCCCAACTCTTCTGGTGATGGTGTATGGACCATATCGCAGAGGCCGAATTTTTCTGTGTGGGCCTGCAAGTCGTTCCTTCTGGAGCCGCAACCAGACCTTGTCACCTACAGCAAAATGGTGTGCAATCCTGTGTTTATCATGGCGTTGCTTGTACTTTTGATTCATCTTCTCCAGGATGTCATGAACTTGTTGCTGGAGGTGTTGCATTTGTTCAACAAACTTTGTAGCTTTTGCTGCCTCAGATCTTCCATGAGGTGTGTATTCCATGGTGGAAAAGGGAACTGCTATATCAACTGGTGCCATGGGTTGGAACCCAAAACATACTTGGAATGGACTGTGCTTGGTCGAGCTGTGCAGTGCCCGATTGTATCCATGTTGTATGAAAAGAAGTCCCTCATCCCATGTGCGTGGATGTTTGGAGTGGTACATCCGAATCATGTGAACAATCAAGCGGTTTACCACCTCTGTTTGACCATCAGTCTGTGGATGGAAGGCTGTGGACTTCATCAGCTTAGTATCCATCATCTTCCATAGAGTGGACCAGAAGATGCTCAAGAACCTGCTATCTCGATCTGAGACAATGGACTTGGGAAGACCAAAATGGAGCCATACATGACCAAAATATAGCTGAGCAGTTTCTTCAGCAGATATATTTTTTTTACAGGCAATCATGATAGCCATTTTTGAAAAACGATCAACTACCACAAAAATACAGTCCTTACCATGTTTGGAAGTGGGCAAGCCTGATAGAAAATCCATTGAGACGGATTCCCAAGGCCTGGTTGGTTCTGGCAATGGCGTGTACAATCCTTGCTTCTTATTTGTCGGCTTGGCTATCGCACATGGGGTGCATGATTTGAGATATCTTTCTACATCCTTTCGCATATGGGGCCAGTAGAAGTGTTTTTGAAGAACTGCCAATGTTTTCTCAATACCAAAGTGTCCAGCTGTCCTACTGAAGTGTGCTTCCCATATCATCTTTTGTTGTTCTGCAACTGGAACACAGATGTGTCCCATATGACAGAGGACATTATCTTGCAAATAGAAATCAGAAACATGTGTACCTTTTTGAAGTGCTTGATATGTAGCAGCAAAGGTAGGATCTGCTTCATACAGGGTACCCCAAGTGGCAGTCTCATGTCCGCACAGGTCCAAAACTGTTGTGAGTGCAGTAATTGGTGGGCGGCTCAGACAATCTGCAGCTGTATTTGAGCTCCCCTTTTTGTGTTTGATTATCAAGTGGAATTGCTGAAGATATGTGGCCCACTTCTGATGCCTCTCATTTCGGAGCTTGCTTTGTGTCTGGATGAATTCCAAGGGTCTGTGGTCAGTGTGAATGACTGTTTCTTTTCCCAAGATGTAGTGTTTCCATTGTTTGCAGGCTTGCACAATGGCATAGAGCTCCTTATCATATGTTGGATATTTCCTGACTGTATCAGTGAAAGTTTCACTGTGATATGCAACAGGATGGCCATGTTGCATGATGACAGCTCCCATGGCATATTCAGACGCATCTGTCATCAACTCAAAAGGTTGATGCAAATCTGGCAAGGCAAGAACAGGGGCTGAGCAGAGTCTATTCTTCAAATTCTCAAATGCCCTTTGCTGTATTTCACCCCACTGAAATGTAGCTTTTGCTCCTCCTTTAGTCACTTGGGTTAGTGACCAAGCAACATGTGAAAATCCAAGAACAAACCTGCGGTAGAAATTTGCAAGACCCAAAAAGCTACGAAGCTCTGTGAGGGTCCTTGGTGTGGGCCATTCTCGAATAACCTGAATCTTTTCTGGATCAACATGGACCCCTTCTGCATTCACAACATACCCGAGGTACTGAATTGTTGTCATCCCGAATGTGCATTTTTCAAGATTTGCATACAACTTGTGCTCCCGGAGAGTTTGAAGCACCTTACGAACATGTTGCAAATGTTCTTCCCACGTTCTGCTATAGATGAGTATGTCATCTAAGTAGACAACCACAAATGAGTTGGTGAAGGGTCGTAGGATGTCATCCATCATCCTCATGAAGGTTGCAGGTGCATTAGTTAAGCCAAAAGGCATAACCAACCATCCGAAGAGCCCCTCCTTAGATTTGAATGCAGTCTTCCAGACATCAGTGGGATCGATGGGAATTTGGTGATAACCAGATTTGAGATCAATTTTGGTGAAGAACTTCGCACCACGGAGCTGGTCCAGCAGGTCATCAATCCTGGGGAGAGGATAGCGATTCTTCACAGAGATTTTATTCAGGGCTCGATAGTCAATACAAAGCCTCCATGTTCCATCTTTCTTCGGTGCCAAGACAATTGGGCTACCACAAGGTGAAGAGCTTGGCCTGATGTGACCCTTTTGGATCAATTCTTGAATCTGTCTTTTTATCTCATCATTCTCCAAAACTGATCTGCGATACACAGGACTGTTAGGCAAAGGTGATCCTGGGATCAAATCGATAGAATGTTTTACCTGGCAATGTAGTGGAACTCCTGTAGGTGACTTGAATAAGTCATCATATTCTCCTGTGATGCGTCCTATCTGCTTCTGTTGTTGTGTTGATTGTGTAGTCAGGACTGCAACATCGGCCTTTGTGGATTTCTGCGGCTTGACCACCATGAGGACAAATTGCTTTGTTTTCTCCACCAATCTCTTACATTGCTTCGCACTGATCAGGGAGACAGATGTGGGAGGTGGTACCTCTGGTACCCTATAGCGCCGTTTTCCAAGGGTGAGAGTAATCCTTCGGGTTCGTGATTCATAGATGCCATGTCGCTCATACATGAATGGCTGACCAAGGAGTACATCACAAACATCTAGATTGACTACATCACACAAGACTTCATCTTGGAATGGTTTTATGGCATATGAAAGAAGACACTGATGGGTGACACGGAGGTCTCTCCCTGGGCTTAACCATCCAATACTATAGGGCTTTGGATGAGGCTTCACAGATAGATTTAGACTCTTCACAACTTTAGCAGAGATTAAATTCTTTTGACTCCCACTATCAAGAATGAAATGTAAAGGCGTACCTTTTACCCATAGTTTGGAGTGAAATAATCTTTCCTTGTCATCTGGTCTTTCTCCACGGTTCTGTGATGAAGCGACAATGGTGTCCGGCTCAGCATCTACAATTTCTTCTTCATCCTCTTCGACTGTGGGTTGTGTCTGAGGCAGAGTAGTGGACGTTGAGTATTGTGACTCAGAAAGCAATGACTTGATGGCCCGACATTCTTCTTTGGTGTCGTACTCCTTCTACATTTGTTTATTTTATTGCTCACTTATTTCTTGATGTAGATCTCTTTCCAAGAGTCTTTACTCTTTACTTTTTGGCATGCCATTTGATATGGTATTTGGGATAATACTAGCCTCTCTTTTCTCTCTCCATGATATCTTTATCCCACTCATTCTTTGGGTGACCTTTGGACTGATCTTGTCCTCCTCCCAACAATATTATTCTTCTAGTCAACTCCTTTATGAGGATCATGGTTGTCCTCCTCTTTCTTTTGATCTATCATGATATCTAGTGTCTCAATGCTTCTTTTCTCCATATGATAATGGAGTGAATTTTTATCTTTCATATCCATACCTGACACCATCTTTTGTAGGACATATCAAATGATATTCGTGAGATTTGATAGTCCCTTCTAGGACGTCATTGTCTTTTCCACTATCTCTTGCTTTTGTTTTCTTCTTCCAAGCCTATCTAGGATTCTATATCATCTTATAAAGTTCCTTATCATGTCCTCTCTAATATTTAATAATAAAATTATTTTCCACTACTTATTTTTTGACCAACTTAAATGATTATATGATCACCTTACCTTGGTTGGCCACTTTATTTGATTCATCTTGTAATAAGACTAGTCCATCCCTTTGGCTTGAAATCATCACTTAGTTATGACTTTATGTAATTATATGACCTATAAGTTCATCTTATTGTAGTTTACTTACGGGAAACATGCTCTTTGGATTTGAAATTTTATTTTCTTCATCTTAAAATTATGCCTCAAGCTCCTTTGGGACAACTCCTTCCTTCTCTTCACTTTGATGAAAGAACTCTAATAGGTTCACTTCAAATTATTGCATCAATAATTTCCAAATAAGCTCCTATTAATCATTTTTATCTATCATATCTTGTTCCATATCTTTTATTTTAGATCCATCTCCTCCATGTGTCAATATAGACACTCCTGCACATTCTTATTATATGTACCCTTGTTGTTCCATGATGTATGGTGCCTTATCCATCACTATTTCTATCTCTTGAGTCTCCATTGACTTAGGTCCATTTCTCGTATTTCCAACTATTGTTATAGGATATGCTTTGTACTTAACTCCATAATTTATAGCATGCTCCAAAGCTATCATCTCTGCTTATAATTAATCTCAAATATCAAAGATAAATGGTTGATTTTCATACCTATTGATTCAATCCTCTTGCTTAAATTTTGTTTCTTTTATGCCTTATAAGAGGCATAATTTTTATTTTATACCTCCTTCTCCAAGAATCTCTCCTCTTTAATGGTATTAAATTATATATCTCTATATATGGTTGTCCAATCAACTTCTTCTTCATCATATTCATGTTGTTCATGCTTGATCTACTTGATGTTTTCAAATTTTCTGTCCTCAACATGGACTTATTTATTCAATTTTTTACTTGTATACATACTTGATAGTGAATGTTTAGATTCAAAATATTGAGGCTTTTCTGCCTCCATATTCTCCTTCTTAGATCACTTTACTAATGCCTTTAGCTATTTTCTATCATATTCCTTCATGACATATAATTCTTCTAAAGGTTTTGTGCACCTTCCTCTTTTCTACAAACTTTTTAATTAATCATGAACTTATTCATCTCATATTTGAGCTACCTACATTTAAATTTATTTTGTCTCTCATTATCTCTCATGACAATCTTTCTTATTCTATCCATGAGAATCCTTATAGGCCAATTACCTTTCTTCTTCATCATTACCCAACCATACCATTGAATTTCATCTTATTTCATGAACTCTACCAAAAGATTTTATCCTCTCTATCCTTTGATCTATCTCGCTCACCTCATGTTAAAAAATCAACCCTTTTCTCTTTGGGCCTTCCTTCCTATTTTTCTCATTGTGGTACTCTAACTCAACCAAGCCCTTACTCTCCTTTGACTTATCTATATTCATCTTCTCACAAGCAAGTTCTTTCCACCTTAATTTAGTCTATCTCCTTTACCTAGTCTATGACAATCATGTCTAAGTATTTTTCACCTTGGAACTACAATTCTCCTTGGAGTCTTTCTTCTCTCTTTTGAGCTTATGTTAAGTCTCTTCTTAGGGATGCTCTTGTACCACAAACTCTTACCTTTTTTACGAATTTGTAACTCATTCCTACAACCTCCATTAGCAACCATTAAAAGAATCAAATATAAACCTTTAATAATTCAAAGTAATACCTATTTAAAGAGCTTACTTGATCAGATACCATCTGATGAAGAGACCTAATGACCACACTCTTCATATTCCAGTCTCTTGGTTTTGATTCTTTAATTTGATCCTTATTAATGTCTGATATGAAAAAGAGACTTGATTATTACACTCTTAATGTTTCTTTCTCATAGATATAATTCTTTAATTTGATCCTTCTTTGAATTATGATATCTGATTCCTTATCATAGGTACCCTAACTCTCTCTTTTCTCACTCTAGTTTACTCTTGCCTTCATTAGGAACTTAAGCCTCTTTGCATACATATAGTCCTACTTTATATTGAAACATATAATCCATCATAATTATCATCTTAATCTTCAATATATCATCTCCTTAGTACACACACCATCATCTCATACTCACTTTCATCACTTCATTCCATTTGCTTGGTTCAAACATACTCATTCTCTTATATAGGCTCATAGGTATAAAGGATTCATGCATGATACCATGGTTATTGAATCATTAAAAGGTATAATATGACATATAAAGTATATATTACAACTTCCATCCATATCCAAACATAATACTCCATCTCAAGGTTAATACTCTCAAATAAACCATTTTTTCTTCTTACTTGCCTAGTCTCCTTGCAACCCTATTTCACCAAAAAACTAAAAGGTCATAAAAATATACCAAGATTTCATATAAACAAAACACATTTTTAGACACACTTTCTCCATATTCAAATTCATAAAAAAATTTAGGGATTAAATAATAGTGTAACCCTACTATCTTGCCACATCCCCTTCATGATTATGTCTGTTTTAGGCCTAGTCAAACACATAGTTCAATAAGTTGTACTGTATAGTCAAGTATTGACTCAAAAACTCAAAATAATTTATACCATAATAAATAACATATGATCACAAATTTTTATGAGATTTTTTTGGTGTAAACTTAATTTATTCCATTTTAAATTTGAAAACCCTAGACTAGGTTAACATATACCTGCAATAGCCCGAGAGCCAAAAAAATGTGTTATTTTGAATTTTGGACCACTTGAAACACATATTAGACATATATTATGTATTTAATACCTCCCCTCAACTTATATAATAGTAATTTATCTTATAACAATCACCAAATATCTTTAGTCTGTAAGTTTTTATATTTTTTAGTCTCTTTATAGGACTGTGTGACAATAATAGTGAGGTTTTAAAGTGAATCTTACACTTTTAACGATATCTAAGCCTCCAAAAGGATTGTTACAATCAATTACCAACTCTCTCATATTTTTTATACTAAAAAAATATAATAAATATTGAATAACCATCATAAACATAACTCAGTTACTTAACCTTCTTGATTGCAATACCATATAATTGTTCTCAAATGGATTGCATAGTAGATGAAATCATTTTATTACAAAAATACTTATTTGAACCCAATTTTTATAGATAAAAAAATACTATAATATTTATCATAGGCCATTAGTCTCATGTAAAAACATAAATACCTTCAAAACACTCTTTGCTTTATTGATCTGATGGAATATAAACATTCTTACACATAATTTTTCTTTGGTAGGTAGAGTTCATCAAAATTTGATATTTTATTTATTTTTATAAGATCTCCACCTATCTTCTTAAAATTTATATTTCTCTATATTTTCAATAAAAAATCTACTCTCATGTATACATGCATTTCCCACCTCTTAACATGCCAAACATGCAAACAAAATTACTTTTTCTTACCAACTCCATGTAAGTGGTAGTTACAACTTGTCTTTCATGGCTCAAATTGGTCTTGAACATTAATGGTACATTAAAACATATTATCACAATTTTTAGGACCTTATAGGAAATTTTAAAAAGTTACATCCACTTCAAATTTTACACAAGACTCAAAACACCTCACAAAGCTAGGTTTCACATTCAAAATTTCAAATATTGCATTTTGGCACGAAAATATAGATAGGATTAAAAATCACATATATAAAGACTCATAATGACTCCAAAACATCAATAAGGACCCTATAAGACATATAAATCCCATAACATACCAAAAATGACTATCATGACCCTTTTAAACATACTAACCCTCTTTGTTACTTGGTGATGCTCTGCATCAACTTGGTGGTTGCTTCTATATCTCTCTAGGTCAAAATAAATTTCAAATTACTATACAAACATATTAAATGGGTATATAAATACCCAAAAATTTAATATAAGAGGAGAGGAAGGTGGATGAGAAAAAATAAAAGAGGATATCACAAAAGGATAAGCCCTTCATGTTGGGTCCACTTTTCATTTATACACTTAGAAAGTGACACACTAAGATATTTTAAACTTGAAATTTTGAGTTATAGAAAATATGACTTATGAATGGAAAAAAATAAAAATAATATAATTATTATGTTGGATAATTTTGTGTGATTATGGGTTTTGAATATGCAAGGCTAAAAGAATGGGTTGATTGCCCTGAGGTATAGGAATGAGATCTAGTAAGGGATAATTTTGGTGATACAAAAATATATAACCCACATCATGTTTCTTTTTTAGAGTAGTTAATTGAGAGGAAACACAATCCAAATAACCCTTGATATGGATAAGGATGAGATATCAAATTTATTAGTCAGTGATTGGCTTAGGGAAATGGTAAAAATTAAGTACAAGAACATAAGGATTTGGTTGGTGAAATCATGTTTATCATAAGTATCCAATGTAATTTAAATTAAATATAATTATTGTAGTATTTAGGATAAATAACATATATGAGAAGCTCGAACTTGAATATTGTTAGCCTAGTTGTCTAGAATGCAAAAGCATCTCATTATGACTGGGGTGATATTAGATGGGCTTTTTCATATAAAGAATTGATGTGGATAATTATAAGGTTCATAATTGGGGTCAAATTTAAAATATCAAGTCTAATTTTGGAATCAATATTTATTTGAAGGGTACTTGTTGGGATAGGATCCAGTACTCTAGGAAAAAGACCTGCCTTATCGAGGTAGGTGTACTTAAGGAGAATCATCAAATGGTGGGGAAAGGTTGGTTTAAATTTTTTTAAGGATTAATATTGTATTAAATGTGTTTATAAGGTTTAATTTTTATTTTTTAAGAGGGGAGTAGCAAGGTTTGGTACTTGTACTTGTTTTGACAAAGTTCAGTTCAAATTTGTTTTTGTGTTTTTGGAAAGGTTTTTACATATAGAAATGAAACTAAACTACTTTATGAAATAAAATTATTTGGAAGGGAAGGAATTAATATCTTAAAATCAAACCAAATAATTTTTTTTTTTTCTTTTTTATTCCTTTTGAAGTTTCAACAAATGCAATGCTAAAATTAAAATTTCAAACAAAAGATGTGAATGTTGATTTTCACTTTTCTTGGTTTCAAAGATGCAAAGTTTCACCTATACATACTAAATGAATTACATTTATTTTTGTCTTTTAAAATGAAAAAAAATTAATAATAATGCTCAATTTATATTTCAACTATGAAAATGGGGAATGGAATGTAAAAAATGGATTGGTTTTGGTAAACACAGCTTCTATGTTTTCAAAAACTAATCCACATATGCAAGCTAAAATGAATATTTTATATTTTTTTATTATTTTATTAAATTTTATTTTATTTTAAACAAATAAAAAATAAAATTTATTATTTTATTATTATTAACAATGTTATGTTAACATGCAAATAGATAGATAAACTCTAAAATTTGCAAGATTCATTTTTCTTGTTTTTATAGTTTTTTGAGTGTGTTTTGGTGTTTATTATGAGTATATGCTATTCAAAATATAAAATAAAATTTAATATTTATGTTTTACCTAATTATTTTATTCAACAAATATACCTTGAATCTAATGAAAGTAATATTATTCTTTGAAATTCTAATGATCCAATGCAACTAAGGAAAGAAAAACTATTCTTTTTAATGCAAGAAAATTTATTAGAAATTGATTTGTTAATTTTTTGGTTTTTAATGAATATTTTAAAGTTATAATATATTATAAAACTAAAAAAAATATAATAAATAATATAAACAAATCAATACAAAATGGAATTTTCTAACCTTACCAATGTTGAGATTAACTGAAGGTGAAGAGGTAGTTATTGATGAGTCAATAATCCATAGGTAGCTAACCTTTTTCATAAAATAAATACCTTGGGAGCTCTCTAACAAGAGGATGGAAAAGAAATGGAATCAGATTACACAAATCTGATGAATAGATAAACTAACTATGGCTGGATTGATTCACAAATAGGTAAATAACATGTTTCAAGCTCAAAGGATTTCCTTCTCCAAAACTCACAAAATGACCAAAAGATGATTATAAAATAAACCAAATCATCTTAAAAAAATATAATCAATTGGTATATGAATCTAATATATTATAATATTAAATCACACATACAAAATTCAAATATGAAATTCTAGTAAAATTAAAATACATGTAATGAGGAAGGAGTTGTGACTAGAAACTTAATTAAATTGACTGGGAATTTGGTCAAATTAACTTGGATGTCAATAAGATTGAAAAAACTAAGACTAAGAACTTGAAAAAGGTACTAAAATAAGTGAATTCAAGAAAAATTAATTAAAAATAAAACCAAAACAAATAAAAAAGCATGAAAATTAAAGTCTCAAGTTAAAAAAAATTAAAAACGCTACATAGGTGATGAAACCATCATGACAGTTTACAAAAATATAATGATAGTTTACAAAACTACCATTGTGAATTACCAAAACATATAAATTCATATAACCACTATAGTAGTTACTTTTTCACTATGATAATATTACAACAAAGGCCATATTTTTAAAATTAAAACTAAAAGGACTTAGAAAAAGATAATTTAGAGGTTTGTAAAGATCAAGGAAAGACTAAACAACTAGTAGAAGAAAGATGACTAGGTTTGAGTATTTTTTTTGGAGATGATTACATCATAATTTTACTTTTTATGAAATTTACACCTTGTAAATTTTTTGTGTTTATAGACCCCTACATGTAATCGTATGAGCTGATGGTTCTTATCTAGCCATCCTAGTTTGCATACAATGGGTTCCAAAAGTATGCCTTATTTTTTCCCTTAAGAACTAGATATATCTCTTAAGATACATATATTTTGGATTGTATGTTTTTTATTTTTGGGTCCAAAGGATACAAGGAAAATGTGCATCTTCTATTTATAATTTGTTTTAAATATGACTAGAAAGTTAGTTCCTCAATTGGGCACAGAGTTCAAAAGTTTCTTTGTATACTGAGTAATTTTTGTTGCCTTTTGTGACTTTTAGTTGCAATAAAAAATATATTATAAACTCCACATACATTTAAGTGGGTATAAGAAATACATGGTATTTATAGATAACTCTTACATCCAACTATATAATTTAATGATGCATCCCTAGCCATCCTAGTCTACATGGAATGGTTTGCAACGTTTGCCTTCTTTCCCCCTTAAGAACTAACAATCTCTCTTAAGAGACACATTTTGAAATGAAAATTTTTGGATTTTTGGGACCAATTAATATTGGGATAAGATGATTTTATTTACAATACATTATTTATGAGACTAAGAAATAATTTTTTTGATTGGGCACATGTTTTAAGAGTTATTTTTTATATTGAGCAACTTTTGTTGCATTTTACAAATTTTAGTTGCAAGATAAAATTTTCCACCAATTTCATGTCCATTTGAGTGGGTATATATATATATATATATATATATATATATATATATATATATATATATATATATATATATGACTTTAAAATGTAACCATAGGAGCTGAAGGATTGTCTCTAGCTATCTTTTTTTGTGTTCTAATGTGTTTGCAATTTTGAATTCTTTTCCAATTTTAGAACTAATAGTATCTTTGAAGAGACACATATGGTGGCAAGTAATTTTGGAGTCTGGTGTAAAAAAAACATATAAATACAATGTTTAACTTCATTTTATAGGCCATTTTAAATGTGAGAGTGAAATTAATACCTTGATTGTGCTTATGGTTCAAAATTTAGTTCAAATACTTTTTTTTTTTTTTTTTGCATTTTACAACTATTAAATTCAAGAGAAATATTTATACCAATCATAGGTACATTTTATCATGTGAAAAAAATAATTATTATTTATATATTACCCTCATATGCAACCATAAGATCTAGCAAAGCATCAGTATCCATTTTAGTTATGTGCAATAGGTTCATAAAGTTAACCTTATTTTTCCCCTTAAAAACTAATATTCTATCTTAAGAGATGTTTTTGGAGAGATTAAATTTTTGATTTTTGGGGTTGATAGAGTTTGGAAGAAGGTTATATTGTGTATATAATACATTATTTATGTGATTGCTAATTTTTTACCTTTTTTAGGTATGTGACCCAAAAGTTGTTTCATATGGTGAACAACTTTTATCTCTTTAAAAAAAAAAATTTGTAGGAGAACATTTATTTCCACTTGGACATCCAATCAAGGGGGTTTTTAAATTACTCATGATGTCTATAATATTTTTTCATGAAATAGTGGGAGTGAACTATGTGTATATATCTATCCCAACATGTGTGCAAGGCTTCAGAAAATTTTCCTTCTTTTTCCTCACAAGAACTAGTAGTCTCTCTTAAGGGATGCATTTCAAAACATACAAGTTTGGATTGTAGGGGATAAAATAAACTAGTATAAGGCTTATATTGTGTTTATATTCCATTCTTTATATGACCATGAATTAAGTTTCTTGATTGGGCATGTTTTCCAAAAGTTGATTTGTATTATGAGTAAAAATTTGTCTCATTTGTCAATTTTTGGCTACAAAAGAAAAAAATTGGTAATTGGAAATCCATTAAGGTGGGTTAAAAAAATACTGGGGATGGATTGAGGAATTATGCATGAAATCATAGGATCTTTATTTTTATCTCTATCATTCTTTGTTTTCATTGAACATTATTTCAAAATTTTCCTTCTTTTTCGTCTTAAGAATAATTTGTCTTTCTTTAAGTACAATTTAACAGCATGAAACTTTTGAGTCTTGAGGCTGATGATGACTAATAAAATTTTTATCTTGAATTTATACTCCATTTTTGATGTACCATTAAATTCAATTACTCCAATCAAAATGTGGTTTAAAATTTGCTTCATAGACAGAAGTTTTTTCCTCATTTTATAAGTTTTGGCTATAAGAGAAAAGTTTTTTCCAATTGGACATCCACTTGGATGGTTTCATAAAATTTTAGGGATGTATAAAGGTATCTATATTGAAAAAATAAATAATGATAAAATGTATCTATATATCCCAATTTACATGTAATGGCTTTGCAAAGTTTGTCTTTTTTTCCCCTTAAGAATTAGCAGACTATCTTAAGAGACATGTCTAGCGACATGTAGGTTTGGATTTTGTGGGCTACCAAAGACTATAGTAAGGTTTATATTATTATTATAGACCATTATTAATGTGACAAAAAATTTGGTTTGTTGGTTTGGGTATGTGGTTCAAATATTTCTTTGTATACTTAGAAACTTTTGTCTCATTTTGTAGATTTTTTTACAAGAAATTTTTTTCTACCAATTGGTTTCCATTCAAGTGGATTTTAGACATAATAGGGAAGTATAGAGTACTATAACATGAAAATTTATGAACTAATGATTCATATATATCTATCCCAATTTGCATGCAATATCTTCACAAAGTTTACCTCATTTTTCCCCTTAAGAACAACTACTTTGCCTTAAGACACTCATAAAATGGTATAAAAGTTTAGAGTTTAATTGCCAATTAATATCATGATAAGTTCTATATTTCATTTATATTCCATTATATTTTTTATTAAAAATTCAATCCATTGATTTAGGTGCACTATTCCTTGCCTTAATAAGTAAAATTTTATCATCAACTTCTCTAAACTTAAAAAAAATGAAATTTTATACTAATGATACCAATCTGATGAAGATGAAATCTTATTTAGCACCACTAACCTATATTAAATATATTAGTATATAATTTAATTTAAATTTATATGTATGATTTAAAATATCAATAGTAATTTATAAAATTAAATGTAATTAAATTTGATAACTCAACATACCTTGGAAATTTAATCCAATGAACCACTAGGATAAACTCTACTCTTGATATTATGAAGAGTTTATTCATTGTCAAACTAACAAACCTTCCATTGTTACCTGTAAAAAGGATTTCCATGATATTTGAGTAATTAAATATTTGATTCAATAAAAAAATTTGAATACTAGAGTATGGTCATGTGTCTTTCATAGTCTTATAATAAGCACACCTTATAATTTTTGATGGGATACCAATGCAGTCAAATTTTTGAAAAAAACACAAACGTAGTGGGATAGTCAAGACTTTTACCATATGTGATTGGGTAAGTCAATTTATTTTTTTATTATACACACCAACATCATTATTAGTTTGTACCCTCTTCATTATCCTCGTCTATGATAAATTCATAAACATGCATGCATAAAAAAAAAAAAATTTATTAATTATTTCAAACACTCAAATTTGGCATTAGACACTTGAAAATGTTATTTTGGACCATTTTTTAGTATACATGACTTTTGCACATACCATTGAATATTGTTAAAACATTATCATAGCTAATTTTCTCATCTAGGAGATCAATTTTCTCGAATTATCATTATTGACACACATGATTTCCTTAGTCTTTCCTCGAACAACTTATTATCATATCAAAACTATTTCTTAATCTCATATCATAGTTTTCTACTTTATAGACACTACTTGTCCTTATATGTTTTTTTCCTTTTTATATCTATCTGACTAGGTTAGACCCATCATTGTTCCCTTTAACAAATATTTTCCTATATTAAAATCCTTTCTATGTTTTATTTTTTAGTTTGGACAGAAACAACCCAAAGAGTTGGATATTTATAAAAGTCACTACTAATCCTATTAATATCTAGATCTCTCTTGTAAAATCAATACTAGACATAAGAATACATCCATGTATTAAGAGGAATTATATTAAATATTTCAAATCTAAAACCTCTGAAATGACAAGGCTCTGGGCCAAGTCTAAATACCAATGCAATGTTAAAATCATAGGTTTTCAAGTGTCAAAATCCATACTCATGATTGCATTACATGATAGTATCACATTGATTACACACACTCAACTAAGTGGGAGAGGTACATGAAATTGATATCTATTCAGATAATTTTAATGGATACAACACTTAGTCACTCAAATGAGAGAAATTGAAACTAGATAAATCCATCCTACTAACCCATTTCTATAGGCAAACCTAGTTTTGAAAGTGAGGCTATGGTTTTTAATCAAGGAGGAAAAAAACATAGTTATTTATGTAGGATCAAGGGTATATGATATGTAGGTATGGTAATACCAATTTTCATCAATCAACATATGTATTTTGGATAATTCTATCCCAACTCATACAATTCTACCTTGCCACATGTATCCAACAAGCACCAGATTTGTCCTAGTAGGCACAATGACTTTTTCTCTAATTTTGACCAATCACAAACCCTTTTAAAACTTTTTATAACAATTTTACCTATCATATATGAGAAAAAAATCTAGTCAAGTTATGTACCAAATTCCTTTAGTGTTTTCATAAATAGTAAATTATAATATAATAGGATATCTTTGTTAGTAACATTCAAATTTATATGTGAATTGTTATATCTTATGCAATCTGAATATTATATAGTTTTATCTTAATTATATCACTCAAATATATAAAAAGATAAACATAATGGTGAGTTATATCCTTGATTTGAGCACCAAAAACATAGGCTTTCCATTAAGGTTTCCTTCTACTTTCCTAAGATATCAAATTTCTATATTTCAATCTATTTTTCAGATCTAATTTTTGAATTCCTCTCATACCTAATATTTTTTTCTTAGAGTTTCAATCCTTAAAATTCTATCTTCTCTATTGAGTGAATCTAAACCCTATTTTTCCTTAGGGTTTCTTTATACACTCTTAGGTCTTAAAACTTATGAGCTAGATCTTCAAATTTGATTTTTAAATTCCACCTTCCCTCTATAAAATTATGATTTTTTCACATTTTTCCTTATGGTTTCATACTAATTTTCCTATAAGGGTTCCTTATAATATGGTTGTGACTTAGAATCATACATCGTATGCTTATACATGATTTGAAAAAAAAAATCAAAACACTTAAAGGTTCTTGTTAGTTGAATTTATTGGATTAAAAATATATTTTCCCCCAAAAAATCTATATGAATTATGGTTTTATTTTTTTAATAAATTTAACCTATAAATTGACAAAATCATGTTCAAAATAATTTATTTATGTCATTTATATATACCTATATTTAATAAAACCCTTTTTCTCAAAATTACTCATATATTTCTTAGGTGGCTAGTTATTTACTTTTGGGCATTATATGATGGATAATTGTTATACATAGTTTTATTATTTTTTAAGTCAATCTATGATAGTCATAAATACATGTAAATTTCCTAAAATATTTAATATATTTAAAAATTATGTAATGAAATGGGTCAAATTAATGTGTAATAAAACTAAGGCTAAAATTAATAATTAACAATTCTTAACTCTCCTTCCTAACACATATTGTCTAAATGTCATATCTCAAGAGCTACCATGTGTGAATTATTTCCTCCTCCTCAATGTATTGGTGGCTACCATACCTATCCTATTATTTTACCATGGGTTATTTAGGATATCATGTCCATGATATCACAATTCCAAGAGGTAAGGTCATCCTCTTGAATAATATTACATGGATATTGAATCAAAAGTGTTTAGGGCTTATGATGATTAAGCTAAATATACATAATTTAATAAAATTATGGTCTATATAACATTACTTATATATTAGGTGATTATTAATATGAAGTCCATAAAGGAGTTAAAAAATCAAAACAAAGACTTAAGTCTCAAAGTCACATCAATTGAAAGCAAGCTTGCACATGTAAATAATCCTAAGTATGATAATGTAAATTGTATATAAAATTCTCCATATGAAACCTATGGGTCAAAAAATATATCATCTCAAGTATGGGTTAATATGAAAAAATAATATAAAACTAATCCATGGATAAAAAATTTCATATAATTTTATAAGACTTCAGGTGAAATGCTAAAGCCTATGATTCAAAACAAGTTGATAACTTTGCCTCCAATGCACCCTATATAAATATCCAAATAATATTGGGCTTACCATATAATTCATGGAAATCATCTTGATATTTTTTTGATTTGAAGAGAAAAATATAAAATATTATTAGTAGTGTTGATATTACATTATAATTATTTATTAAAGCACCACCATATTCAAGCACACATATTATAGTTGAACAACCTATTGAAATTATGGTTATATCTTTTAAGGTTGAGCTATATAAAGTTTAATTATAAAATAAAAAGTTAGATGCTAAAAATTTACAAAATGAACACTTATATCATTAAAAGTTTCAAAATTATTAGTTACATTGAGAAAAGTTATGAAAGGATTAGTTACATTAAGAAAGGTTGATAAAATAATAATAGGAAAAAAAAACATTTACCTATAAAAGAGGAACTTAAGAATGATGTTAAAAATATATATCTACTTAAGAATAATAGTATTACAAACATGATTTCTAATGTGCTCATTAAAAAATCATCCCCATATCTAAAGCTTTTGATTATTAAACCTCATATAGATGTTAAAAAGTGAACCATTGTTAAGATTGATATATCTCATGAAATTAATGGTGAAACTTGACACTTCTCAAATATATTTGATATGAAATTTAAAATTTGGATAATATTAATTCACTTAAGAAATGCATTTGATATGAGTTAACAATAACCCTTAGTTCCAAATCATGTTATGTTATATTTTACATTGACCCTACTTTGGATCAATACAATGTTGAACTAGGGAGATCATGACTAGAGTCAATGTAATCAACACTTAGTAAAATTCATGATTATGTTACATTTGATCATGAATGTGTGAATTTTACCATTTCAAGAGAGATAACATCTACAAAAAAAAAGGAAAATATTTTGACTAATACTCAAGAAAAGACATAAAATATAATCACAATAGAGGTGCATGATACTAATAATACAAAACATAGTAAAGAGAAAAAGATATCTAATAAATTAATTCCATAATATGAAATGGTTGGTTATGTATATATTGATATATTTATATATGGATGGAATGATATATTTAAATTATAGAATGAACATGGACATAAAATTGGTGATTGTGACATGTATGATATAGACATACATATGAACATTCCATTGATGAGATATTTGACTGGTAGGAACACAATCTATTGTGTATAACATCTTAATGTTTGATGTGTTTCTCCTAACCTATATTCTTATATATTTACACACATATGTACACATGATCTTGCATCAATAATTATTTTGGTCATTTACTTCTATTTTCACATAGCCCTTGCCTTTTGATTGTTAATCTTGATCTAGACATCTATGACATCTATCCTATGTTGGTACATCCTCTACACCAACTTCATCCTGGTTCAATTATCTTTTGACATGTTACATTATCACCCTTACATATTGATCATCAATGTTTTCTATGGTCTATATTGAGCTTACATGATCACATACATTCATGTTACACCATATGACATGAGATTATGAATTTATCCTCTTACCTAAGAATCATATATTGTGATATATTGTGTTGAGAAGTGTTTTCATTGATGTCAAGTTGCATTTGGTGAAGATGCATGGTAAGTGGTCTTTGAGGTATGAGCTTATGTGCTTGATGTGACAAGGAAACCATGTGATAAGAGATAATTTGAAGGAAACCTAATGTCTCTTTTGCAAGTTTGATGCCAAGGTTCAGGTTATCTTGAAGTTGTTAGTGTTGTCACAAAGAAGTATGATGATCAACTATGCATTGAAGCATAGTTATGAGGATCTAGGTCTACATGAGTAATGTGAGCATGTTGATAATAAAGAGATTGTTTTAGTGGTGTGAGATTATTATCTCAAAAATGTTCTTGTTTTATATCATTAAGGTAAGCATGGTTGAGTACTAATTCTTGAGTATAAGGTATCTTGAGAAGCCTAGTCTAGACCCTATGAGAAGATGTGCATAGTGAAGTTTGATTAAGTAAGTAAGCACAAAATTATGATTATTATTATTATTTCATTATGTGATAATATAATTAAATTATAGATAATTAATAAGTGTTTCTAGGTCAATTTTCAAGTTTCAAGTGCTTGAGAAGCATAGACATGGCACTAGTCATGACATGTAAAGTCCTTATGAGAAGGTATGAGTATGGTGACTTGGTAATATGGATGTATAGAGGTATGAGGGGTTAAATGAGGTTGATTTAACATGTGATTAATCTGTATAATCTCCTTGAGAGTCTCAATTTGAGCCTATAAGGTTAGGACCTTTAGATTAAATCTGCACCTAGACCACTCCTAGACCCTTCTTAGCCTAATCAGGCATGAAGATCAGTTTTAAAGACAATTTTGAATATTTTAGAATGGAAAGAGCTATCATATGTTTTTTAAAGAATGTTCAAAAAAATTTAGGTCTTGGTTTACAATAAAAGGCATGAAAATTGGTTTTGATGTCTCTCAAGTACATAAAATGAAGGCATGGAAACTTGAGAAGGACTTTTAGGTGTTCATTGGTATGTGTAAACTTTGAAAGGGAACTTGAGATATTAAGGGGTCGTAGATAATAACTATTGGCATTGATATTATATTTAAGGGGAGATCCTTTATAAATAATCGTTAACACCAAAACCTATGTTAACCCTCTTGAAAACCCTAACACAGACCTGATATGAAATATCTTATTCAAAAAAACATAGAATGGAATAAAATGAATATAAAAAATATTGTATCTATATTAAAATCTTTGAGATACATCCAAGTGGTGTGGTTAGTCAATTGAGAGAAAAAATGTGCAAATAAAGGCTTGTTTGTGAAGAATTTATTCTAGCAGTCAAAAGTTTTATTGGGAAAAGTTTTAAAATTGATGAAGGATGAAGATTGAGACTCATTTTTCATGTCCATAAAGGTTTATGTATAGTTTATATAACTCAATTTTTATAAATCATTTAGCCAAGTTAGCCAGTCGCTAATAGGCCTAATGGTTGAAATTGTGAAAAACCCAAGCATCAATGAGAAGTTGATTAGGAATGTGTTATCATGATAGAGTGATGAAAAAAAGTGCATAAAGATTTTTTTGTGACTGGTATGTCATATTAATTATTGGTATAAATATTTGAATTTAGGCACCATGGTGAAAATGATGAAGCCAAAATGGCTTCTCTAACTTAGTGAGGACTATGTGTAGTAAGATCAATAAATTGGTTTGTAAAACCAATAGTTTCCACTAGATCATATGATGTTTTTATTTGAATATGGTCTAGATATGCTATAGTATCATGCTCATGCATTGAAATTCTTTGAGACTAGGCATGTAGGTGTTTGAGGTCTGAGTCACCATGATTGGTCTTTAAGGTAAACTGGCAGTTCTGGGTAAGCAAGTTACAATGATGAGTTTGAGGCTCTATGCCTTGAGTTAACGTATATAATGAATATGGTATTGTTTTTTATGACTTGAAAGTACTATTAACTATTTTAAAAATATTATAAGTTAGTGTAATAGGTTAAAAATTTGAAGTCAAAATGGCTTGTTTAGTTCATGTAAGACTTTAAGAGATAAGGTCATAAGATTGGTTTGCAAGACCAATATTTGAAATTGTACCTTGAATTTTTTATATTTGAGAGTGGTATACATATTTAAAAGGATATTTTTAAATTTTTAGTGGTCATGGGAAGTGTTCTTTCAAGTGTTTAAGATCAATTTATTCATGACTGCTTTTTAGAGTGTTTTGGCAGTTTTAAGTGGGACATTTTCAGAGAAGTGTTTGAGTCCTTTTGTCCTGTGTTGTGAGGTCTAAATCATATGGTGATGTTGTTAATTTCATTTATTTTTTTCATGTGATTTTTTTTCATGTTTGTGTGAATAAATTGTGTATATACTTCAGTTTTTTTATTAAACTTTTTTTAGGTTCATAAGTTTGATTGTGAACAGTACCAATGGTGTGCTTCAAGTGGTGGTTGGAGCTAGAAAGTGTCATGGACCTAAGATGAGTTTAGTGGGGGTATATTTTAGTGTTAAATGATATTTTCATACAATTTTTAGAGTTTTAAATTATTACAATGAAGGTAAAGTGTAATGTGTCCTAAAGTAGACCTAATGGAATTAGGTCTCTATGAGACCTAAAAGTGAAATAAGGTCTAATAGAGTTATGATAGACCAAAATGGAATTAATATTAATTTGAATCATGTTATAATATTTCCTAGGAAATATTCCATGTCTAAACTAATAGTTTTAGTTTGAGTAGATGACTAAGTGCCATATGAACAAGGAATGATACATATATAAGGCAATTTTAGGTGTATTGAAGTAAGTAGAGTGAATGCAAATAAAACAAAACATTATTGCCAAAAGGAGGTGTTTTAGATCATCAATGGAGAATATAGGATATGTAATAAAGGTTTTAAAGTTTGTCTACATATGAATATCAAGTTCATATGACCTAATCAATCTTAAAGAGACCTAAATGAGCAAAGAGACCTAGAAGGTAGTTCGAGAGGGATAAGAGTGTGAAAAGATAAAGAGGTGGCCATCATCAATTTTTTGAGAAACAAAATGTTGTGAAGGTGATCAAATCAATCAAGTGGCTGAGTTAGTGCTGATTCATCTATGGGGTTGGTGCTTAGCTAGTTGAGGTTAGTGCTCCATGTGGAGTTGGTGCTTCACTAAATTGTGATATTTTGACTTATATGACTATAGTATAATTTCAAAGATCATTAGGTTTTCTTCCTCTTGAGGTTTTCTCACATATGTGATGTGTTTTCTTGTGTCATCTTATTTCATTATTTTATGGTTTATTGGTTTATGTATTTCTTGATCTATATGTTGATGTTATGGTTCATATATGTTAAAGAAGAATTGAAATAAAGTTTTTAAGAGACTGATTTACACCCCCCCCCTCTCAGTCATTTTTATTCCAACATTTGGTATTCGATCTTGGTTTTTTGAAGCTTGCCTAACAACCTAAAGGAGATCCTAGAAGCAAGGATGGCTAGTAGTCAAATTTAAAGAGGTTTCTCTACTAGTGAGTCTCCAATCTTTAATTGGAATAATTATGAATTTTGGAGCACCAATATGAGGAAATATCTAATGTCAATTATCCATCACATATAGTAGTCAGTTGTGGATGGATACACTCCTCCTCTTACGCCATGAACTAATGTAGTAAGCAAAAAATAAAGTTAGAGCAATTCCAAAGCAATAAATGCCATTTTATGTGGCCTATCAGAGGTAGAGTTTGTGAAGGTTATTCACTATGTGTTATCTAAAGAGATATGGGACAAATTGAAGACTATTTATGAAGGAGACACTAAGGTGAATATGGCCAAGTTGTAGACCCAATGGAGATAGTTTGAAAGTTTAAAGATAAAACCATTTCATCCTACTTGTTGAGGGTTGATGAAGTGGTCAATGTCATTAGAGGATTAAGAGAAGAAGTGAAAGTGTCTATAATTTTTCAAAAGGTATTGAGATCACTAACTCCTGAGTTTGATTTTAAGGTGTCTATAGTATAAGAGATGCAAGATTTAAACAAGCTATAAATAGATGGGATTCATGGCATCTTCACTACCTATGAGATGAGAAAAAATGAAGACTTACTAAAAAGGAAGAAATACTTAAATCTGAGAGTAAATTGAGGTTTGGATATAGTAAGTACAAGGGTGATTTGTCTTTCAAATGTTTTAACTATGGTAAGATTAGCCACTTTACATCTAAGTGTTGTAATAAGGATAAGACTGAGCATGATGAAGAATATGATGAACATCATGGAGATGATAAGAATGCCTATAAGCTTGAAAAAAATAAGAAGGATTTTAGGAAGTATGAAGGTAAGAAAGGGTCATTCAAGAATAAGAGAAGTTTCTATACCAAAGAAGATAACAACTCATTTAATGTAACTGACATAAGTACATTTGATAGTGATAATGATAATAATGAACATGAACATTGCAATAATAAAACCTTATTCATGGCTATAGAAACATAAAATGAGGGTTACTCAAAATGGAAAGGCCTTATAGATGATTATTAATTAGATGAAGAAGAGGCTGAAGTGAACCTTGAGATAGAATTGGTGAGTGCTCTAGAAGAATTGAAGTTCTAAATAAGAAAAAATCACAAAATAAGATCATTAGTTAAGGACTATGAAGAGTAGATCATTTTTTTTGAATAAATACTAAGTAACACATCCAAGGAGTATGATCAAATCATCAGTTAGACTAAATCATAGATTGAGATAGTCATTGCTAGCTTAAAAGCTAAAGAGGAAGAATGCACCATGTATAGAATTGAAATGGAATATTAAAATTTGAGTTAGATCAATCATCTAGAAAGTTGAATACCTTTATGAATTTTGAAAAGAGTATTGATGTTCTAGATAAGCTCTTGAGTAATCGTAAGTCTACAAGTGATAATATAGGTCTTGGCTTCAAAGAAGACCAAAAGGAGGAAACTCAAGTGAAGAAGAAATATAATGAAGATAAGGTCAACATAAAGAGATTGATTAGACAACCTACTACTATGAGGTATGATAATTCATTTAATGGTTACTATTTTGCATGCAATCAGTTTGGTCATAAAGTAAGAGAGTATAGAAGACCCTATAAAAATCAATATGCATGGAATTATGAATGGAATCATCAATCAAGAAGTATGAAGGAGGTAGTTTTTTATAGTCATCATAATGTGGGGAACATTTCAAGACTATGTCTTGATAGAATTAGAAGGTCATCAAGTCAAAATAAGAGGTTTGAAGCCCCTAGAGTGAAAGAGAGAAGGCACATGAATGTATGGAAACCAAAGACTAAAAAGGTGAGTCATGATTAGTCTACAAGTTCAAGTTGGCTATTTACTGTGGTAGAGCATACTTAAAATGTGAAATCAAGTCAAGAATGTTTGTTGCTGGATCATATTCTTGATTAAATGGTTGATAAAGAGATCAAGCCTAAGGTACCAATCAATCCTAAAAGGATACTAAAGGATATTCATTCTTGTGAGAGGATGGAGATCAAGGAATCTCTTGAGTTTGTGTTATTTTAGTGACCTATGGAAATGGGTGACTCTATTAGGATTCATGGAGACACTCTTTAGTTAGCAGAAGCATGATGGATGCTTGGTTTGAGGGGGAGATATTCAGGTTGTTCATTAGATCCAAGTGTAGTTATTGACAAGTATAGAAGAGTCTCTAAGAATAGTTTCCAAAGAGGGAGAATGAGTGGTTATATAAGTTTTAGTATGTATGACCCTTTGTCATTAATGTCAAAGGGGGATAATGTTCAAGAAGGAAGATTGACCAGATTGGGGGAGAAAAGAGTGATTAGACTAAAGAATTTTTTTATATCAATGGAAAAGGGGGATTTTGTTGAGAATTATTTTCATTGATGTCAAGGTTGATGTTATTCATGTCAAAGTTCATCTAGTGAAGATGCATGATGAGTGGTGTTTGAGGTATGATCTTGTGTGATTGATGTGACAAGGAATCCATGTGATAAGAGAGAATTTGAAGGCAAGAGATAATTTAAGGCAAAATAATGGCCCTTATACAAATGTTGATGTCATGGTTTAGGCTAGCTTGAAGTTGTTAGTGTTGTCACAAAGAGTTATGATGGTCAAGTGAGCATTGAAGCATGGTTATGAGGCTCTAGATCTACATGGGATCATGAGAGCATGTTGATAATAAATATATTGTTGTAGTGGTGTGAGATTTTTTTGTAAAGAGTTTTTTTTTTTATATCATTGAGGTAAGCATGGTTGAGTACTAGTTCTTGAGTACAAGGTGTTTTGAGAAGCCTAACCTATACTTATGAGAAGATATGCATAGTGAAGTTTGGTGAAGTAAGTAAGCACAAGATTATGAGAGGTTTTTTGGCATTTTGTGATAATGTATGTAGATTATAGATACTTCATAAGTGTTTCAAGGTCATTTGTCAAGTTTTAATTACTTTAAAATCCTAGACATGACACTAATCATGACATGTAAGTCCTTATAAGAAGGTATGAGTATGGTGAATTGATAATATGGATGTACATAGGAATGAGAGATTGTATGAGGTTTATAAAGAATTTTATTGAGGTTTATAATCATCTATGAGAGTCTCAGGGTGAGCCTACAGGTGTATAATCTTCATATCAATTCTACACCTAGACCACTTCTAAAACTTATTTGGCCTAATGAGACATGAAGATGAGTTTTAAAGATAAATTTACATATGTGATCATGGAAAGAGGTATTAAATGTTTTTAAAATAATTTTAACAAATTTTTAGGTCATGTTTTGTAATAAAAGGCATGAAAAATGGTTTTGAGGTCTCTCGAGTACACAAAATGAAGGCATGTGAACCCGAGAAGGACATTTAGGTGTTCATTGGCAAGTGTAACCTATACACAGTAACTTGAAATGTTAAAAAGAGATGGGAAAGGGTCATAGATAATAATATAGTCATATTTTTTGGATTTAAGGGGCAATCCTTTATGAACAATTGCTAGCACCAAAACCTATGTTAACCCTATCTAAAACCCAAACAAGGACCCGATGTGAAAGATCTTGTTCAAAACAAACTAGAATGGTATTAAATGACTGAAAAATATATTTTATAATGTATTCAACTCTCCCAAGTACCTATAAATTGTGGTGGCTAGTCAGATGAGAGAAAAAATATGTATATACAAGCTTGTTTATGAAGAATTTGATGTAGCAGTCAAAAGTTATATTGGAAAATTTTTGAATTTTGATGAAAGATGAATATTGAAACTATTATTTCATTTAAATTAAGGTTTTTGGATAGGTTATATCCCTAAATTTTTATAAACTGATCACCCAAGTTAGTCAGTCGCTAATAAGCCTAATGTTGGAAATAGTGAAAAACCAAGGCAGTAATGAGAAGTTGATTAGGAATGTGTTATCATGATAGAGTGAAAAAATAATGAGATTGGATATTTTTTTTGATAATATTATGTCCTATTAATTATTATTATAAATATTTAAATTAAATTATAGTGTTGAAAATGATGAATCCAAAATGACTTGTCTAACTCAATGAGGACTGTGTGTGGTATGATCAATAAATTGGTTTTTAAAACCAATAGTTTCCACTAGACCATATGACTGTTTTTTATTAATATGGTATATATATTACATATAATAATTATCACACAATGGATGTCTTTTAAACTGGAAATACAACTGTTGGAGGTCTGAGTCACCATGACTGGTTTTTAAGGGAAACTAGCAGTTCTGGGTAAGCAAGTTGTAGTGATGATTTTGAGGCTCTATGCCTTGAGATAAAGTATATAATTCATATGGTATTGTTTTTTTTATTTTAAATTAATTTTAATTATTTTATAAATATTTGAACATATTTTAAGAGGTTTAAAATTTTAATTCAAAATGGCTTGTCTAGTTCATGCAAGACTATGTGAGATAAAGTCAAAAGATTGGTCTTCAAGACTAATATTTGAAAAAACTTGTGATTTTTGTATTTTAGAGTGTTATAGATATGTAAAAATATATTTTAAAAGTGTCATTGGTCATGTTAAGTGTTATTTCAGGTGTTGAAGATCAAGTTGTTCATGACTAGTTTTTGGAGTGTTCTAACAGTTCTAAGTGGACCATTTATAGAGAAGTGTTTGAGTCCTTTTGCCCTAAGTTGTGAAGTCTAAAGAATTTGATTATGTTTTTAAGGTCATGTATTTTATATTAATGTTATTTATTATCATTTTTATTTGACTAAATTGTGTACACACTTAGTTTTATTTGGTAGACTTTTTGTAGGTTCACAGGTCTAATTGTGAATAATACCAATGTTGTGCTTCAAGTGGTGGTTGGAGATAAAAAGTGTCATGGACCTAATATTAGTTTATTATGGGTATATTTTAGTGGTACATGATATTTTCCTAATATGTGTGTATTTTTAAAGTGTTCCAAGAAAGGAAATGTATAAAGCGTTGTAAAGTAGACCTAATGGAATCAGGGCCCCATGAGACCTAAAAGTGAAATAAGGTCTAATTGAATCATGATAGACCAAAAGGGATTGAATATTAATTTTAATAATCTTTATGAGATGTAATAATACCTTTTACATGGATTAACTAAGATTTTTAGGGTGATTATCCAACCAAGTGGCATATAAACAAGGAATAATATATATACAGGGTAATTTTAAGCTTACTTAAGTACGTAAAATGGATGCAAATAAAAAAGCACATTGTTGAGAAGAATGAGGTATTATAGAAAATTAGGGTAGAATATGAATATTTAATGAAGGTATGAAAGTGTGTATCCATATGAATATCAAGGTCATATTCCCTAATCAGTCTTGAAGAGACCTAAATGAGTGAAGAGACCTAGAAGGTAGTTTGAGAGGGATAAGAGTATGAAAATATAAAGAAGTGGTCATAATCATTTTGTTGAGAAATAATTTTGGTTGAATTGGTGTTGAGTCATCTATCAATTTAGTGCCTCCTTGAAATTTGGTGCTTGCTAAAGCCTAGCTAGGTTGGTGCATAGTTAGTTGGGGTTGGTACTCCATGTGGAGTTGGTGATTCAAGAAATTATGATATTTTGAATTATAGTGTTAAAATCCATTTGTATGGATTATTGGATTTTATTCCCCTTGAGGGTTTCCTACATATATGATGTGGTGTCTTTTGTCATCTTGTTTCATGCTTGTACATTTCAATGCTTATGAATTGCTTGATCTATATGTTGATGTGATGGTTCATGTATGCTAGGGAGGAATTAAAGGAAAGTTTATAAGAGATTGATTCACCCCCCTCTCAATCATTTTGATTCCAACATGTTGTTATGATTCACATATATATAGTGAGGGCATGTTGATTTACTTCACTTCCTTTTGACTAATATGTTACTACACTTGACATAAAGTATGCCTTGACACATGCCACAGATTTATTGAATGTATTCCATTACTTTATTTCCATATCCTTGTCACTTGACCTTGTTTGGCCATACAAATGAGTACTAATTCAAATTCAACAAAAAAATAAAATATTCAAAAAATAAAAATATAGAAACTTTTCATGAATGTATTGCTTATTTACATGATTTAATTACAATTTTTCATATACGGTAGATTATATATCCAAATTTTTATATGCACATGTTTTCCATGGTATGCTTGAGTGAGATGTAGGACATACATTTTTTAATATGACATAGACATACATGTGTAGGACTTTCCTAAATTTGGGGCAGACTTATTTTGAGGGCATATTGGTATAGTTTACATAGGTTATATATTTATGTGACTATTCATTGATCATATTTGGCTACTTTTACATTGATTATACATGGGTTGCTCTTATTCATACTATTTAAACTAATATTTTTATGGATACTATATTTTTCTATGTGTAATGTGACATACATTATTTGTGTAGATTATCCTTTATCTATAAATGATTGATGACATTACATGTTACATGGTGTTCTTATTTCTTTTTTATTACATTATTTGACTCTTTATCTGATTTTTGTGACTTTAGGTGACATTATATGTTCATTGTGATTCTTTTTTATTATTGAGTCTTAATTTGTTTGACCCTTTTTATATTTGATTTTACTTTAATCTATTTGACACTATGTTAGTATGTGTGTTTTTGTGATTTATTATGTGCGTCATGGCCATGACATTATGTGTGACTCTATTTGATCATGTTTGGATACATCTAGGATTACCATATGAGCTTGTGATGTCATGGTCCATATCACACATTCTTATTCCTGTGTTCATTTCTATGATACATATCATGCTTATTTTGTATAGTTATAACATAGTCAATAAATGTTCATTTCTATATTGACTCTATCACTACATTTATAATTTATATATCTATCTTGACATGAATATTTTAATGCATTATGATGCATGTTTCATATATGCTTAGATGATATAATCTATACTATGATGGCATATTATACTCATGTTAGGACATATTTTACTTTCTCACAAATGTTTATACATAACATGATTAATGTAACTCTTTTTTTGTGAGATGAGTCATTCATAGGATACGATCCTCAACACAAAATCGGGGCATACATATTGACTTGTGTTACATACTATGTCTTTTACAAAAATATATTCAATGTTTGGGCACAAATAATTCATATTTTGGGCACAAATTAATTTAGATTTGTACAAGTTTATTCATATTGTGACATATTTGACACAAATTGGGGGCATATGCAAGGCATATATAAGATATTTTACATGGTTATAATCAACAATTAAAAAATTATGTGATATTGTTACATAGATTAAAGGGATCGGTTTATATGGCTCTAATACCACTTGTTGTGGTCTCAAACCACATGGATGGATTCACCAATTCTAACTCTCATAAAAAACATAAAAATAAAAATACTTAAACTCATAAACTCCTAATATTCTCATTAAATCTCTCAAGAATACATAATCTTAAACAAACTTCTCACATAGATTCAACAAGCTATCTCTCACACTCATACAAACTTGGACACATGCCAAGGATGATCCTCAAAGTCTTCAAACCAAGCCTATATTACCAAATTCAAATTATTCCCAACATAGCTTAACTAATAGGCAAAGGAATACATGATTTTATAGATTTTACAAGGAAGAATGGAAGAGAGACCAAAATTCATGCCCCACATGGATTAATAATGACAAGAAATAATGAAATCCCACACCACATGCTCTACTTGGGCTCATTATGACTATGAGACAAGCCTATTTGAAAATTGGTACCACCCTCACATATGAAACAGTATTTATGAATAGTGAAATAAAGTCACATGTGCAAAGTAAAAAATGAAGAACATCTTATTTATACAAGGTAGGCCACCTCCATGTGAATTTTGGCCACTCTCTCTTATCCCTACATGATAAATTCGACCCATGACACCTATATAATTAAGAATAGTGGTGTGACACCTCATCAAGATGAATAGTGTTCACCACATCATCAATGAATAGTGTTGCATGAATTATGTTTCATGAATAGTGTTTTCCTACCACACAATTATCCTTCAATTGAAAACAACTCAACTCCCATGAGTTATCCTGGTTGAATCCTTGCCATTTATTTTTAATAAAAAGAAATCACACCACTCTATTTTTGGGTGATGCAAGATAGTTTGATCCATTGGATACTCCTACATCATACATCCAAGGTAATTAATGTGATCTCATGATCACATAGAGGGGGTGATTGGTATAATCACCATTGTAATCACCCAACATAATGACCATCCCCTTCCAATACATAATGTACACTCAGAGAATATTATTTTTCATCTCCACTTCCATTTTTTAAACACTAGCCCTAAAACTATTCTATTCCTCCAAAATCTCATCCATATATCAATGGATTTAGATGTGGGATCCAACCCACCAATAGAAACCAACCTCATCCTCTAATATTCTTTATCATGCATCTCATTTCCCCATGTGAGCTCAAGTCCACCACTGACCATCCACCTCCACGAAAATCCCACTTAGCTTTCTTCACTCATCCAACTACCTATTGGATCTTCTTCCACATCATCATAAAACACCATCACTTTTAGATCCTCTCTCATGGCTGTAACATCATTCTCATTATTATCCTCATGTAAATTCACCTACACAAAAACCAAATATATTGGTTCCCTCATTGAAACTTTCAAATCCTCTCCACATATTAAATGCTCCTCATTCTTTGTACTTTCATAATGAGATTTAAACATATCCTTAGAAAACACTTCCAATGATTCAATATCCTCATCCACACACTCATTTTTAGCTTCTAAACATGGCTGAAATTTCACCAAAATCTCCTCTTGTGCACTAGCTTGCACAATCTCTCCATCCAATGCTACCACCATGGAAACATTCAATTCCTATTAGTTTCTCCCTTCATTCACATGCATATCTTTAAGGAAGAAATATTCACTCTCATTACACAATATATGGGTACAATATTTTCCATCCTTCATCTCATCATGTGCACATACTTGCACATCATCTTCATCCAAAGTTTCTTTACAAGAAACATAGAATTCTTCTTCAAATTTAGCATGCTCTTAAATATCACTATGGGTTTCCATAAAAATTATATCCTATCTCATATTGCCTTTCATGAAAATATTCTTCATCTTTTCTTCTATCTTTAAGACAAGTCTCAACTATTGCCTCTTCATTCTCTCAAACAAAAAATTCATAGGCCACTTCATTCTCTTCTTCATCACTATGCCAAATCTTTGGCTCTCTACCTCTTCCATATGCTCCATCATCCTGCCTAATTTTTCTTGGATATTCATCAACACACTGACCACATCCTCTTTTATAGTACCCCTTAATTATTCTTCATCATCTTCATACCTACAAAACAAAAAATACATTCATTCTTCAATAATATCCTCTCCTCTCATATCCTCTACCCAAGGAATCAGAACTTGCTCTGATACCCCTTGATATAGCCTCCAACCACATGGGTGGATTCACCAATCCATAACACTCATAAACACATAAAAATATCAATAATTTAACTCATAAAATCCTAATATTTTCATTAAATCTCTCAACAATACACAAGCTTAAATAACCTTCTCACATAGCTTCAACAAGCTATCTATCGCACTCATATAAACTTGGCCACATTCCTAGGAGGCTCCTTACATGTTTCAAACCAAGCCTATACTCCCAAATTTTAATTATTCCCAACCTATCCTAATTAATAAGTAAAGGAATACATGATTTTAAAGATTTTACAAGGAAGAATGAAAGAGAAACCAAAATTGATACCCCACATGGATTAATCATGATAATAAATAAGGAAATCCCAAACCACATGTTCCACTTGGGGTCATTATGACTAAGAGACAAGCATATTTGAAAATTGGTTCCACCCTCACATGTGAAACACTATTGATGAATAGTGAAAGGAACTCACATGTGCAAGGTCAAAAAGGAAGAGCATATTCCTTAGACAAGGTAGGCCACCTCCATGTGTATTTTGACCACTCTTTCTTGTCCCCACATGAGAAATTCAAACCATGAAACCTATGCAATCAAGAATAGTGGTGTGACACTTCAGCAAGATGAATAGTGTATACCACATCATCAATGAATAGTATTGCATGAATTGTGTTTTGTGAATAGTGTTTTCCTACCAAATCATTGGTTTATATATATTATCAGATTGGGGGAATATATTTGGAATAGGTTTATATTTTTAGACATATCATGAAATTTTTGGACATGTTATATTACTGAAATTACACATATTATTAGGTTGGGAGCATATGCAAAGTATATGTAAAATATTATATAGATAATTTTACTTAGACTTAGTTATACTCAGATTCTCATATTGAATCATATAATCCATCTACAGTGGATGATTCAAAAATCTTCTTTAGACTCTTATAATCTCAGCTTATTAGACTCTTGGTTTTTTTCAATCATATGTAGATCACATTCAAACAAATTTTAAAGAGTGGTGTGGGTTTGATGTTTCACGTGACTTAAATAATATGCATGTTTTAGTCTATAATGAGGGTTAGTACACATTTAGCTCAATTGAAGCTTTTACGCTAGTATTTCCATGGGGCATGTTCACCCCATTCTCCATTGTCTCCAAAAGACAAATTTAAAGAAAATGATGTGGTTCACATGCACATAGGTGTATTCATTCCTTGTTATTTTAATTTCAAATATGTTCATTATTTTTACTACAATTTTGATATTGTATATGTGAAAAATAATTTCTAGATGACTCATTATAGGCATTACATGGATAAAGTACCACACTCAGCACTTACATAAACACACTTATAATGGTTACATTAAGGTATCACCTTTTATCATTTTAATATAATAATTATATTACTATAATAAATGGTAAGGGGTGGGAGTATGTGGAATTTAGACACTCATATTTGATATTAGACACTTGACAATGTTAGTTTTGACTAGGCCTTGATATGTTTGACTTGCGTGCATAACACTACCTCTTGTTCACACTTTATATTATCCAATTATCTCATCTATAGACCTTCCCTTTCCAAATTACCACTATTGAAACACATGAATTCCCTATTATCTATCTTAAAACCTTATTATCTTATTCAATTTTTTTCTTGATCCCATATCAAAATTTCCTACTTTATATAAACTACTAATCCTCCTTAGATGTTTCTAACATAATAGAACAATTCAAATGGGATAGACCCATCAACACACTATTTAAAAAATATTTTCCTAAATTAAAATTCTTCTTATGGGTCATCAGATATGTTTTGCATGTTAGTTTGAAGGGAAATTACCCAAAGAGTTAGTTATGTATACAAATCAAGCCTAACCAGATTTCTATCTAGTATTCACTTGAAAAATAAATTCTATACTCAAGAAAAAAATTTGCATATTAATATGAACTTCCATAAATCATCCAAATATAAAAACCCTCAAAGGATCGAGGTGTAACTGAAGTTCAGATACCATTACAAGATCAAAATCATAGGTTGTCATGTGTTAAAAAACCATACTCAGGATTGCACTAAATGCTAGTATCAAACTAATTGCAAACACTCATCTACATGGGAGAACCACATGTAGTTTGAGCCCTATTTATATTTTTAAAATGTATAAAATTCTCAACCACTCAATACTGAGTAATTCATGTCAACTCAACTCATCCCAATAAATCATTTTTATAACAGGATCTAATGTCAAAAGTGAGGCAAGTGTTGAAACAAGGAGAAGGAAAAATGTTATTTATGCAAGATCAAAGGTATCTCAATGCAAAAGAGTCATTTCAATATGCAAGCATACCAATCCAAATTTTTAATGATCAACACAATTATTATAGAAATTTCATCCCAACTCAGATGGTTTCACCCTGCCATAACCATCCAATAATTACTGGAATTATCCTAGCAAGTGTAGGCACTGTCTCTAGTTGTAAGTGATCACAATCCCTTTTTCACCTCTATTGATGATTGTACCCTATGAAAAAATATATCATACTATAAAAATATAAGTACCCTATTCTTTTATTGTTTCCATAAATAGTAAATTATAATAAATTAATAATTATCTACTAATTATACTTAGATTTGTATGTGAAATGTTATAAATTATGCTAAATATTATATAATTTTCTCTTAATTAGACAACTCAAATATAAAATAATAATGGTTTCAATATATATTAATAATAGTAAAAAAAATTCTTTATAGTTTAACCCTTTAAATATACATATTCATTTCATACTTGCTTGCACTAGATGAGATACATGGTCAAAGTCATATGATGGTGCAATTTTTGTAAGTTGTAGTGTTGTTAAAAACTAATATGTGTTGATTGGAATTGGAGGTTTATAACTCCATTAATCCACCCACTCTTTCAAATCATAGTAATTCCAAATAAATCAACACGTGATAAATAAAACCATGCCATGCACCTCACATGAATTGTCCAAGCATATGTGTTTGAGTTATGGAATGAGTGGAAGTCATATAATCCTATTAATATCATAAAATATGTATAACTTTCCAATTTACTTTCCTCTATAAAACAAATGTTTATATGGATAATAGAGTTTTTTGTAGAACAATTATTCATTACCTCATTATACCAATTTATATGCATAGGTTTGGATGAGCTATAACTATCCTCTTTTTATCAATAGACTAGGACTCAAATAAGGTCAATCAATAGATCCTACATATACTTGGATGATCAGTTAAGGACCTAAAATAGTTATACACCTATCAAGTAGTAATCTACACTTAAATGTCAATAGGAAAGGGTTCCAAAGCCTAATTATATGACATGGAATATAAATTTCATTAGGGATCAATGATGGGTAAGAGATACAAATAAATTAAATGATGGGTAAGGGATTGTAAAAAGGTTATGATAAATGGTCAACTAAATGGGGATGTATATAAGCTAAGATGATAAATGGAAATACTATGTAATCCTATATCTATGTTATTTTATTTGGTAGAAGTAAGATCATAAGCAAAGATCCACACATACATCTACAAAAGAAATAAACCAAGTAACATCTAATAAACTAAGTAAAATAAATAGTGTAAGGATAGAAATATTTAAGTTAGGGTATTATTTTTTATGATTCAATCTCCTCCATTGAATCAAGTGGAACTTTACAAGAGATATTGTAGATTGAAAGCCTCAAATGGTAATATGAATACCTAGATATCCTTATTTAGGATCTCTAAAGATCTCTCTAATTGAGTTTTAATGACACCACAAGACAAGATCTCCAACATGAGGTTTCAACCTATAACTCTCAAAAGTACTACACAGAGGTAGAAATGCAAGTGAAAGTAGAGTGTATGAATGTGATATTTGTTTTATGAATGAAATATGACCCCTATAGATATGTCTCCAATATACAAAATGAACTATGAGCTTTAAGCCAGCAATATTGACTAGGATGATACAATTGGAAGATGTCAGCATAAACATTATGGTGTCATCCAAGTAAATAAAATAAAATTTGATGTAAGACATAATTAAAAATATATCATGTTAGTTGATACAATACAAGGAAGGCAAAGTAAGAAATAAATTGTATTGACTAGGCTAATATAGTATGATATAGGGAAACTATAAATTTTTTATTAAAAGTAGATAGAGTTCAAATGGAAAGAGACTCATAGGAGGTTAGACTAATAGTATTTATGGTGTGATAGAATAATATGCTAACATATCTCGTAAATTATCACAACATAATCTCACCCCATTCCCAATGCACCCTTTAAGGGATGTACTTAAGGATATTTATGTGCCAAAAATACCCTATAAGAGAAAGCATCAATAAAGTGATAAAATTTAAAAATATCAGGTGTATACATATACCCCATCTGAAGCTCATCACTTGTCACAATAGTGTAATGTGGGATTGTGATTTTGGATAGATACATAGTAATAATAACAATCATAATTAAAAATAATTAATGAAAGAATTTTTGATATATAAATAACTAAAATTACCATATGCATACCTTTTTTTTAATGCTTATATGCAAATACCATAGTCTCGATCATGTAGGGCATAATAACTAAATTTGAGAAACCCTAAGGATATAAGGCTACACATGGATAAAATCAATGCATGCATATGATTTATGGTCAATAAATGAATATAAAATTAAAAAATATAAAAAATGATCGAATCACTCAGAAAAATTAGTGATATGATATCAATCAGGTTAGTTTAGAATCAAAATATCCAAGGAAGTAGATAAAAAAGAAAAATTGGTAAGATAAAATGTTAAGGATAATTATGATTGAAAAACCAAAAAATGCATCCAATGTAAATTAAGTAACAATTTAAATAAAAATAAGGATACAAATAACTATCACATGATATTAAAAACATAAATGTAAGAGAAGTAACAAACTAAGCTCAAAAAAAGATGTGAAAAAGGTATAAACAAGACTAAATGGTTTGTAAAAAGGTGAAACATGAAAGTATGAAAGGGAAAAATAGAACCAAATGGATCATAAAAAGTGAATATAAAATTTAAGATCCAGAATATAAATAAGGTAAATTATAGAAAGATAAGATAAGATAATGACCATGAGAGAATATTGCAGTAACTCAAATATGTAGTTTTTATTATAAACATGAAAAAACTAGAAATACCATAATGCTACCATGTCTGAAAGAGATAGAGAATATGAAGTAAATAATATGTGAGATATTTATAAATGAAACTACATGTCAAGTGGTGGGGGGAATGAAGGAGGTAAAATATGGGATCACTAAGTTGAAAACATGGTCTTTATTAGAAACAAGAAACTCAAATCATGTTGGTAAGACTAAGAGTTTTCAACATCAATGACCCTAGAACCCTGCTTAACAAACATAATCTTAAGCTAAGTATCAAAGTATAGAAAACATACAATGAATGATATCATGCATGGAAAATAAATGTATTCTACATTCCCACAACATTTTCCCTACTCTTCATGACCCCTTATAGAGTTGTTGGTCTATTGCAAATATTGGGTACTTTCATGAGAAAGTAGATGGCACCAAAATGTAAGAAGATATATAATGATGTAATGATACATCCTAACCTATTCTACCAACCCATTTTATCCCAATAGACTTAAAATATATCATGAGGCTAGATATGGAGTTTGAGCTTTGACTAGAACAGGAGATTTGTAGAAAATAACACATATTTTTTATGATATGATTTTTAATATATAATTTTCTTTTTAAAATTGGATTTTTATTACATGATATGCATTTTAAATTATCTTTTGGGTTTTCTTAATCCTCCATATGGATTTGAAAAAAATAAGAATGGGTGCTAAATATGACCATCACAAGTTATCTTACACTTAACCACTAAATAAGAGAACTTAAATACCATGGTGCCTAAAGACTCCTAGATTCACACCTTAGAAAAGAGTGAAATATTGAAACTAACCTTGGTGATCCCAAAAGGAAATGAAGATACAAAATCATGAAAGTGGTTATAGAATGATTGTGTTACCCTAATTAAAAATATATATAAAAGGAGATGATGCAATGATAGTTATATATGAATAATCATAATGATATAAGGTAAAATGTGGATGAGGACATGAATATATACTTTTAAAGTTTTACCATAATAAAATATGAGGAAAAAACTACTCTTGACCATTGCCTTATCTTTATAATAAGACACATAGCTAAGGTTGAGAATAAAAGCAATCTATGTAACAATATGATAGTAGTTTATGAGGAGGGCTTGGTTGATTCCCTAGGTCTTACCATGCATCTCAAAAAATAAAAATCCAAGAGGCATAAGTAACATAAAACTATGAATTATGGTAAAGTTATGAATCATATAAAAGATAGAAAAATAACCAAATGGTGTACATAATGATAAAAAAAATCAAATAATTGTAAATGAAATAATGGTTAGAAAAAAGAAGAAAATGATTAAAGTAAAAAAATAAATAAGATGGGGAATTGAGTATAAGGCCTATTTGTATACCCCAAGGTATTACAATTCATTTCAAAAAATAAAAAATCAAAGGTGTGAATATGACAAAAAACTTAAGGAACAATAGTAGATATTGTTACAAAATTTGACCCTTGCATCAAATTTGTACCCATATAGTAAAAATATTTAACTTTTCAAGTGGTTTCAAGATTCAATAAGGTCCTATGAATATTTTTGAAAGGTTTGAGATTTTATGGAGATTTTAAGGTTAAGTGTTTTTTTATGGTCTTGTTTGTCTTTGAGTCATGTTGCATTAAAATCCTTAACAAAATCATTTATTATCTTGTCTCACATATTCCAAAGGTGAAATGGGGTCAAAATAGAGTTAAAAAATGGAACATTTTATGGATAAACATGTGTCAAGTCAGTTTGAGTCAGTTTTATATGGAAAAACATAGTTATAAGTGGTTTCTAATGCCAAAAAAGAGAAGAATAACATCAATTTATAGGTTCTAAAGATTTCAAAGGGACACAAAGGCCTATTTTACAGTTATCAAGGTCAAAATTAGGTTGGGAATGTAGGTACAGATCCAAAGAAGGTATAAAACACTTCCTTTCTTCCATTGGCTCCTTGGCAAGTTTGTGAAGACTAGTTCCACATGCTTGGTCCATACAGAGTAGAGATAGTTGGGACATGAGGGTTTTATTAGAGGATGTGACCCTAAATATATCATATTCATGGAATTTTTTCTTATTTTAAAACCCCATCCTTTATGAAAAATCACTAAGACCATGAGGTGGTCTTAAACCCTAACAAACCCTCAAGTCTCAGTTTTAAGAATTTTGAGTTCAAGTGAAAGTTAAATATTTTAAATTAAATATTTTAGAGGCCCTTAAACCATATAAAAATCCTTCCCACACATTTCTCAACCATATTTATCATGTGTAAATAGTTAAGATAGAGAAAACCTCTATTTAATGGTGAGTTGCATGCAAAAGATTGAGGTTATAGATGGGTTTTGTGATACATTAAGTGTTTTATCACCTAAATAAGGATATAAAAATATAAATATATCACTTGATCCATATTTAAACCTACTAAAATAATTTTCAAGCACCAAGAGAACCAAAATAATGAAAGGGGAGAGAGGGTCAAACATTCAAAAAGACATTTCGGGTTTGAAACAAGAAAGTTTTATGTATTCATGAAGATCTAAGCCTATATGAAGATAATGGAAATGTTTTAAGGTCAAATTTATGTCTCATTTTCATCCTAATGCACCATAAAATATATTTTTATACATAACAAGACCCAACTTTGCTCATATGGTTGTCCTCATTCTTGACCCAAAGAGGTCAACATCCTATGATAATAACATGTTTTGGGCCTCTCAAAAATATCCCTACCTATTTAAACTTAGAATTAATCACATATGTTTTATACATCTATTAATAGTTTCAAAATGGATTCCACATAGGTGAAATTTAGAACAAATAGAACTAGGCCTAATGTAGAGCACATATAGTCATGTCTTGGGCAGATTTTATAAAAGATATACTTGCAATGATAATGGAGTACTAAAAAGGGGTGAATAAATATAATAATGATAATTAGATAGGTATTTAATTTAAGGATACATGAGGCACAATTATTAAATCATATAATATATACATCTTGTCAATAACTAGGCTCAAGATACCTAGTATGCATACATAGGTCTATGTCTACAAAATGAAGAAAATACTATGTAGTGTTCAATATATGTTCAAAGGTATTAAAAAAGGAAGAGATAATATTATTAATTAATTTAAATTTACCAATAATAACATGAAGGCTATGAATTACTCAAGAACCCAACTTCAAGACCCAAAATAAGGTGACATACCTAATTGACACTTATAGGCAAGTTTTAGGTGATTTAGGTGAAATGGGTTAATCATAGTTGAATCCATGAAGTGTATAAAAAATTTAAAGAGGTATTTTCACATTAATTATTAATTTTAATATGGACCTCATGAAATTTCAAGGTGATTAGAGGCAATGAATTGGGAAAAAGTCTAATTAGGCCTAAAATGCCTAAAAAAGGTATACAGAGGTCTGTATATGGAAATCCAAGAAGAATTACAAGTTTGGAATGAGTATAAGTGTGTAAAGTATTTATTAAATCTAAAAATTAAATTAATTTTCTTAAATAAACAAAACTATCAAAGGGATATTCACTCGTGAGTTTCATAAAGTTTAAGCCTTAAAGAGAAGACTTATGCCTACATACAAATTATAGAAAAATGGTACAATTTTGGTTTTGATCATGAGTCTAGAAGGTCCCATACGGATTTAGGTGTAATAATTATGATTCTAATAGTGAATTTGTAACATTTTAAAGTGAATCAACCCCTCAGTTGAAGCCATTCTTAGGATAACCAAGGTATTATGCCTCCATGTGTGTGTGTGTGTGTGTGTGTGTATATATGTGTATGTATATATATGTATATATATATATGTGTATATATATATCTGTGTATAAAATATGAAGCAATCTTATAGTTTTTGAAGTAAATTAAAGACTCAATATATTTTTAGGGTTCGATATATTACAATAAATATCATTAAAATGTTTTAAATCATTAAAAATTAAATAAAACCTCCATGAAAGATTACTAAGATCAATTTGGCCTAGTTTTTTATAAACCCTCACTATAGATTAAGATAGGTTTCAATCCTTTTAAAGTATAAATTTATTGGAAAAGGTGTTAGATAATTTTATGTGATATTTTTCAGATCCATATAAGGCATTTATAAATACAAAATTTACTTTGATGATTTTTGGTCCAAAAATCCTCTCTCTCAGTCTCACACTCAATCCTCCATGCCTGAGAGGTCATTTTGTGAAGCTTAGAAATTATTGGAGGAAGTAAATTGTGGAAAATGAATTATATAGGTGATTAAGGGGGTATAATAATCATAAAACTTGGAACTATTTCATTCACCTAGCTCCACACCTGTATAAACAATCATTAAGATGACAAGCATCTTAAAACCCTCTTTTCACATTAGAAAGGAGATTGCGAGAGCATAGTCTTTTACTTAGCACATGAAGTAGGTTTTGCATGGGGAAAATCAACATTTGTATGTGATGGAGAGTTATCTCCACTTCTATAAGTGGTGTTAGGAGATAAAAAGAGGATATATCCTCTATGAATAATCATTAAGACTAAAACACATCTTAAACCATCCTTAAATCTTGCAAGTGACTTGATGACTATGTTTCTCTTCAAAATGAAATTAAATGAACCTATTTTGAATTTTAATGACTTTAATTACCTATATAGGTCCTATGGGCACTTGATCAAGACACATGGTGTCATGTGTGAGGGTAAAATATTACATAATTGACTTAGAAACCATGGTTGTAGGCCTATATATAAATATACAAGGTGATGGTTGGTATTCAAATCTGGTATAAAATATTTACAGGTCTTAATAGAGGTTATATGGTATTATATCCCCATTATTTATCCCTAAAAATTATGCATGGACATTTTTAATTAACTAATTTTTTCTAAGAAGTGATTGTACCAGTATTGTTGCTCAAGAAGCCTAAGTGTAGACATGTGGGAAATCATGGGGAGCCTAAGATTCTCTTGAAAAATACTCAAAATTATTTTTAAATTATTGTATCCTAATTATATTTAACAATCCCTTTTGGAACATTCATGTCCATCTAAATGGAAAACATCAAGTAACTAAGCCTCATTTGTTAATAGGCCTATATAACCAATGAAGAGGAATCTTCATGAGATGCAAGGAGTGTAGGTGGCATGTGTCAAAGTGAAACATCAGTTCAAGAGGTGCATGATGAATTGAAAATGACTAAACTATATCTTTCATGTCATTTTTGAGGTGTCAAGAAATTCTCAGACAATTTTAAGTGGTTGGTAACTCCCAAGAAATAAGGATCAGTTTCAAGTGAAGAAGTGAGGTGTTCTCCTACAAAAACTATATAACACCATCATGACCTCAAGTGGAAACTTTTGGTGAAGATCCTTATGGTTTTTTCTTACCTTTATCTTCTTGTTTGTAATCAATTTTAGATCAATGACACTTGTTAATGAGTCTCTTCTACATGACTTTTCTCTTTCCTTATTTTATTCTCTCTCTATATAGCTTTGTTTGGATTTATAATGGATCTTACACCTGTGTATGGGAAAAAAATACTAATTTTGATGCCTTTAATTATTGAAATACTATTGGTTTATCCTCATTTTCTAACTGTACTTAATGTGTGCATGGATGGTTGATCTTGTTAAGTGATTTACTTAGTTTTCCTTCACATGTTGTCCTATTCTAACACCTATATGTAGTTTGATAGATTGTTTTATAGGTCATGTGAAGTGTGTAAGTGAATTGAAAGGGTTGAGTGAGTTTTTCTATTTATTAGTGTCATTCTAGACTTATTGATAAGTCCTCATAGCCTAAGCATCTATCACAAACTTTATATTTAAATGCTTATGTAAAGGTTTAAAATTAGGAGTATTATATGTTAAAATTAGTCTCACATTCTATATGTGCACATACAGTTGGTTGGTAGTGATCAATTGATTTTGTGTATCACTTCCCTAGTTAGGTTTCTTTCTTGTCTTTTCTTTTCTTTTTCCTTTCCAATCTAGTAGTGTACAATTATGAGCCTAATTGATATATCAAGGGGATATAGCCCTATAATCTAGAGGTTTAGTCCACTTATAGGTCACCCACAACCTAAGACTATCCCATTGTATAAATCAATTGAGAGGACTTGAATCACCCTCTCAAAGTTTCAAATTTGAGCTATTATAGTTTTGACATGCTCAGTAGAATAATACTATCAATCAATTGAAGAGTTTTTGATTCTTCTCTTTAAAACATTAGCATTTATAGGAAATAAATAAAGCACAAATGGTGAATCCAAGTGAATCTAACTTGGTATAGGTATATATATGCCTCAAAAAATATAAAATTGGTATGTATCATTACTCATATGATCAAAATGTTTCTTGCATACCTTCATATCAGTCTTGTCAATTTAATGTTGTTCATGGATTCTCCTAAAGTTTCCCTCAAACAAGTGCTTACCAAATTTATCAATAGTCCACCTATCCCTATAATTAACTTTGTCAAATCTATGATGTTACTTCTTCAATTTTATCCATCTTTAAACAAACCACACTAGACCTTGTAAAGATGATGACAAATATTGATAGATAAGTAGAGTATGGTGTAGTTTCTCCTATAAATCCCATTCATGAGGTTATATATCTCTTGAAAGGATTTAGAGAGTGTGGTTAGGTGTTGAGAAATAATATCATATATCCAATGAAAGGCTAGAGATTAAGGGGCTAATAAACTTAGTGGAAGATAAGCTAATAAGGTGAGAAGGAGAGCATATACAATACAATAAAAAAAATTCTTGTCTCTTCTACACCCAAGTTTTATATCTCTATTATTCAATATAATAATCCTATTCAAGCAACCTATACTCTCCCTCAAGAGCCTAAAATAATCCCATCATGGAGACTATCTTGGACTAAGACCCCTGATTATGTCATGCCTATTCTTGAGAGAGAGAGAGCCTTCTCCCATGCCTATCCATAGTAAAAAAAAGAAGTGTATGGAAGCCAATTCAAAAGATATCTCAATTACTTTAATATATTCACCTACTCTTAAAGTTTCATCCATCTATGAAATTAAATATATCTCCATGTCTGATAAAGTAACATAAAAATGGAAAGAAAATAATACATCTTCAATTCAGTTCTCTTCTCCATCCTTTCAAGAGAATCATGATCATCCTAGTACTTCTAAGGTTCCAATTTGGAAGGACACTCTAGTGGATTTCAACCAAGCTAATGAAGTTTATTTCCCTCCCACCCTCTCTTTTTATTAAGGAAAATCAATTACATTGAGGGAATAATATGGATGCTCAGATGTGAAGGAGATTTTTCTCAAAGCTAGGTGATGAGGTGGTAGCTCTTGAAAAAAAGGATCAATAAGCTACAAGTGAGCCTCAAGAAGTCAAAAAGGATAGTGTTTACCATGTGCCTAATGAGAAAATATTTCTTGGTACTCCTCTTTTTCAATAAGGAAGCAAATCAACCTCAAAGGATGATGAGATAAATTGTTTTGATGGTGGAATGCAAGCTAGCATGACACCAATCCCTTGTCAAGGTGATTTTATTAAAAAGAGTGAATAAGAAGATATTGATAAAACATGGAAGTAGTTGTACCATAGTTTCATTGAATAAATGGACTTGATTGGAAAACATATGACCCCTCTATAACATAAAGATTAAACATATTGAAAACCTCATAGGAGAAGATTAATTAGGTTTGGCACAACTTAGACATGATGAGTTGAGTTTTAAATGGGTAGAATAACTTTCATTCTTCATAGAGGAATAGGAAGACTGATTTAGCTCTTATAGATTAAGCCTTGATGAATAAGAAGATAGCTTGAAGACTTGTCATGAATCTTTTTAAACATGTGAAGCATTTGACTAGTCTAATGTCCCTCAAGAGAAAGGCAAGATTAGATTTGAAATTGACATGCTTTCAAGTACTAAAGAAGAAGTTGGATTTAGTGATGAACTAGAAATTTTTTTCCATAGTTTGGATGGTGAACCTATAGTCCATAAGGAGAATGATAATAATGTTTTCTTGGCCAATGAGAATGATCAAGAACTAAATTAAAAATCCCTTGAAGAGAACACCATGCTTGATGACCTTATTGAGTCTCATGAACAAGTTCAAGAAGGCCTTGAAGACATGTGGAATTCCTACTTGGACATGTTCAATGAGTTTTAATAGCTTGGTAGGCTAGCTCTAAAGAAAAAATTTGTTGATGAAGAGTTCAAGTCTCCTAGAAATCCAACAGGTTTGATCAACCATCACCAAGAAGTTTAAATCCATGGTGTAGTAAGGTATGATCAATATGACACTCTTCAAGATAGACATGAGATAGTATTCAAAGAAATAATATAAGTTGAGGCTGATTTTACATTCATGGATCAATATGATATGTAGTATAATTATTGTGAGATTCTCAATGATTATGAGGATATTCAAGGACCTATATCTCTTATTGGGTAGGTTGAAGAAATCCCAAAACATAATGTCTCTCTTCTAGAGACAATGGATAATTAGGAATAACCTATTGGTGAGCCAAGAATGGCATTGCTTGTGCCAAGAAACTATGTTTAGGATGAGTATGACATTATCATTGATTAAAATAGTTAAATCATGGGCATGTGAATTAATCAAGAAGGTCTGATTAATCACCATGGAGTAAATAAGTATGTTAATACATCAGAATGTGGTTTGAAGCTATCACTCTATGAGTAGTACTTGATCAGATTTCACTCAACATATGAAAATATAATTTCATGGTGCCATGGTGATCTCAATATCTTCCCATTTGATACTAGAGGATGAAGATATGTAGGTTAGTTATATGTACTAGTTGTTTGTCTTATTTTCCCGAAGTGCTTTTTAGCATAGGTGTGGTATGTTGTCTTTATTTAGCCTTTTTGTGTGTGTTGTTTCTGGTATTTATGTGTTGGGAGGGTAAATCAATTATATTTTATTTTTCAATGGTATTTAATCCAAGGTTAAGGTCATATATCAATCATTAGTTGAGTGCAAGTGACTCTATTGCCCAATATGACACAACTATTGGTCTAATAAGCATAACAGGCATGCTACCATTATGACTCACCAAAAATGTTACAAAATTTGACCATAATGTCAAATTTTTACTCATATAGTAAAGACTTGACCTTTTCAAGTGTTTCAAATGTTAAATAATTTCTTAGAAAGCTTTTTCAAAGGTTTGAGTTTTTTGGAAGATTTTAAGGTTAAGTATTTTTAATGGTATTGTGTGTATTTGAGTCATATTTCATATAAACCCTTCACAAAATCATTTATTCTCATGTTTCATGTACTCCAAAGGTGAAATAGGGTCAAAATAAAGTTTAAAAAGGTAGCATTGTATGGACAAACATGTGTCAAGTTAGTTTGAGTCAATTTCATATGGAAAATTGCAATTATATGTGGTTTCTAGTGCCAAAAAGGAGAAGAGTAACATGATTTTGTAGGTGTGAAGGATGTAAAAAGGATATAAAGGCCTCCCTTAACTCTATAAAGTTCAAAATAAATATTTTAATGCATTTATAGGTCCAAATAAGGTGGAAAATAATTCTTTTCTTCCATTAGCTCCTTGGCAACCCTGTGAAGACCAGTTCCACACGCTTGTTCCATACAAATAAAAGAGAGTTGGGACTTGATATTTTTACAATAGGAGGAGACGCTAAATATATTAATATTCATGTAATTTTTTCTCAATTTAAACCCCCATCCTTTATGAACAATCACTAATACCATGAGGTGGTCTTAAACCCTAGCAAAACCATCAAGGTTCAGTTTTTGGCATTTTGAGTGAAAGTGAAAGATAGAAGTGTCAACATAAAGATTTTATAGGAACCTAAAAAATAAAAACATCCTTCTCATGCCTTTATCAACCAATTTTGGCATGTGTGAATAGTTAAGAGAGATAAAACCTCGATTTAATGGTGAGTTGTAGGCAAAAGAGTATGGTTACAAATGGGTTTTGTGATAAATTAAGTGTTTTATAACCTTAATAAGGCTATAGAAAATATGAAATAATTTCTTAATAATTTTTAAAACCTATTTATATCACTTTCAATCACCAATTGAACCAAAATAATGAAAGGAGAGAGAGGGTCAACCATTCAAAAGGATGTTACAGGTTTAAATCAAGAAAGTTTTATGTTTTCAATAAGATCCAAGTCTATATAAATATCATGGACATGTTTTAAGGTCACCTTAAATCTCCTTAGAATCATAATGGGCCTTTAAAGATATTTCCATACATAGAAAGATCCAAGTTTGTTTATATGATTGTCCTCATTCTTGACCAAGGAGGTCAAAATCTTGCAATAATATGATGTTTTTGACCTCTCAAAATGATCCCTACCTCTTTAAACTTTTCATGAATCACATATGTAGGATACATCTACTAGGATTGTAAAAATGGCTTCCATATAGGTAAAATGCATAATAAGTAGAACTAGGCCTAATGAAGAGCACCTATAGTCCTATCCTGGGTAAATTTGAGAAAAGATATAATTTCAAGGATAATGGATTACTAAAATGGGGTGAATAAATATAATGATTAACATGATATATGTATTGAAATAAAATATGTAGAAGGCACAAGGATTAAATCATATTAGATATGCAGCTTGTCAATAACTAGGCTCAAGAGACCTAATATGCATACACATGATTGTATTTGTAAAATTAAAAAAACATTGACTATAGATAAGATTAGTAAGGAATTTATCTTTACCAAAAATAATAGGAAGACTAGGAATTATTCAATAACCTAGTTTCAAGACCCAAAACAAGGTGATAGACCTAGTGGACCCCTACAGGGAAATTTTAAGTGATTTAATGGTAATGTGTTAGTCATAGTTGAATTCATGAGGTGTAAAATCAAGTGAAATAGGTATTTTCACATTAATTATTAATTTTAATAGTTACCTCATGAAATTTTAAGGTTATTAAACACAGTAAAGTGGGAAAAAGTGTAATGAGTCCTAAAAGGCCTAAAAAGGCATGCACATGATTGTATATGGAAATCCAAGAAGAATTGCATGTTTGGAATGAGTATAAGTGTGTAAAGCATTTATTAAATCCCCCAATTGAATAATTTTACCTAAATAAACAAAAATATATAAGGGAGATTCAATTTTGAGTTTCATAAAATTTAATCCTTAAATAGAAGACTCAGGCATGCCTGGAAATTATGGAAAAAGGGTATATTTTTGGTTTTAATCATGATATTTTAAGGATGAATTTGTATTTAATTTTCATAATGAGGGTACAGTTTTGGTTTTAATCATGATATTTTAAGGATGAATTTGTATTTAATGTTCATAATGAGGATTCCCATATTTAATTTTCATAATGAGAAACAACCCCTCAGTTGTATCCATTCTTAGGATTAACAAGGTATTAGGCCTCCATAAAGATCTACAAGCCTGTGTATAAAACGTGAAGCAATATTATAGGTTTTAAAGTAATTTGAAGAGTCAATATATTTTAAATGTCTAATATATTCCATGAAATATTCCTAAAATATTTTAAATCATTAAAATTTGAATAAAACCTTTGAGCAATATTACTAAGGTCAATTTGGCCTAGTTACTTATAAACCCTCACTGTAGATTAAGATAGGTTTCAATCCTTTTGAAGTATCATGTTTTTGGAAAATGTGTTATATAAATTTTTGGGAGATTTTACATATCCATATGAGGAATTTCTAACTAAAAAATGCACTTTGAGGAGTTTTGGTCAAAAACTCCTCTCTCTTAGTCTCACACTCATTCCTTCATGCCTGAGAGGTCATTTTGTGAGGCTCAGAACTTATTAGAGGAAGTGTATGGTTTAAAATGAATTTTGAAGGTGATAAATTGGGTTTTATACTCCAAAAATATGTAAATATTTCATTCACCCTGCTCCACAGCCATATAACCAATCATTCAGATGACAAGAATCTCAAAACCCTCTTTTCCCCTTAAAAAAGAGCTCAAGAGAGCATAGTCTTCTGCTTAGCATGTGAAAGAGGTTTTTCACATGACCAATTAGTGCTTGGATATGATGGATAGGTACCTCTACTTCCATAATATGGTGTTAGGAGATAAAAAGAGGATATGTCCTCTATGAACAATCATTAATACAAAAACACATCTTAAACCCTCCTTAAACCATATAAGTGACCCGATGACTAGGTTTCTCTTAAAAATAAATTAAAATACACATATTTTCCATGGGAATGACTTGAATGACATTTTTAAGTCATACGAGCACTTGAGCAAGACACATGGTGGCATGTGTGAGGGAAAAATAGTATGGAATTGTCATAGAAACCATGGATATAGGCCTAATTGTGAATATGTAGGGTGATGGTAGGTCTTAAAATTAGGTATAAAGTATTTAAAGGCCTAAAAATAGGTTGTATGGTCTTATATACCCTTTAATAATTTCTAAAAATGATGTATGAACCTTTTCAAGTCACTAATTTATGCCAACAAGTGACTGTACCACTATTGTTCCTCAAGAAGCCTTAATGCAAACCTGTGGGAAATCATGGAGAGCCTAAGAGTCTCTTGAACAATAATGGGAGTGATTTTGAGTATTTTTTATCCTCATTTTATTATTAAAAATCCCCTTTGGAACATTCATGGCCATCCAAATGGCAAACATCAAGTAACTAGGCCTAGTTGGCTAATAGGCCTATATGACTAATGAAGAAGAATCATCATGAGATGCAAGAATGAGTGTCAATGGAATGTGTTAAAGTGAAACATCAGTTCAATAGGTTCATGATGAATTCAACAATCCTAACCTATAGATTTAATGTTGATTTGGAGGTGTCAAGCACTTATAAGATAGTTTCAAGTGGTTGGTAACTCCCAAGCAAGAAAGATCATTTTCAAGTGAGGAAGTGAGGTGTTTTCCTACACTAACTATAAAAGATACTCATGACTTAAAGTGGACACTTGTGGTGATGAGTTTTATGGAATGTTTCCCACCTTTCTCTTCTTGTTTGTAACTAGTTTGAGAGCAATGATACCCATCAATGACTCTCTTCTATGCCACTTTTCTCTCTCCTTATCTTATTATCTATATATATAGCCTTGTTTGGATTTGTAATGGATCCTCCACCTAAGTGTGGTGAATCACTTATCATTTTTATTCATTTAATCAATTAATGACTATTGGTTTTACCTCTTTTTATGAAATTACTTACTATGTGTACATGGATGGTTCATCTTGTTAAGTAATTTACGTAGTTTTCCTTAACATGTTATCCTATTCTAAAACATATATTTAGTTTGAAAGCTTATTTTTTAGGTCATGTTGTTTTTTAGGTCATGTGACGTGTGTAAGTTAAGTGAAAGGGTTGAGTGAGTTTGTATATCAATTGGTGTCATCCTAGACCTCTTGTTTAGTCCTCCTAGCCTAATCATCTATCAATAACTTCATATTGAAATGCTCTCATGATCTATATGTGCACATGCATTTGGTTGGTAGTTATCAATTGATTTGGTATATCACCTCCCTAGTTAGGTTTATTTCTTGTCTTTTGACTCATTTATCCTTTTCAAGCTAGTAGTGTAGAATTTTGAGCCTAATTTATATGTCAAGGGGAACTTGCCCTATAATCTAGAGGTTTAGTACACTTAGAGGTCACCCATGACCTAGGACTACGGGAATTGTTTAACTCAATTGGGAGGACTTGAATCACCCTCTCAATAGTGAAAGTTTGAGCTATAATAGTTCTGACACACCTAGTTGGATAAGATTGCCAATTAATTAAAGATTTTTTGTTGTTTCTCTTCAAAACATCAGCCTTTGAGCAACAACTCAAGCACAAATGATGACTCCAAGTGAATATCAGTTAGTATACGCAGTCCATGTGCCTCAAAAAATAGAAAATTGGTATGTATCATTACTCAAATGATCAAAATTCTTCTTATGTACCTTCATATTAGTCTTTTCAAGTTAATGTTGTTCATGGATTATCCTCAAGTTTACCTCAAACAAATTCCTAACAAGTTTACCAACAATCCACCCATCAATATAATCAATTGTGTAGAAGATATGATGACCCTTCTTAAATTTTATCCAACTTTAAACAAATTATATTGGACCTTGTAAAGATGATGACAAATACTAATAGAGAAGTAGAGTATGTTGTAGTATATCCCATTCATGAGGTTAGATATTTATTTCAAGGATTTTAGATAGTGTCATCGGGTATTGAGAAAGAAGATCATCCAGCCAATGAAAGGCTAGAGATTAAGGGGATGATACTGTTAGTGGAAGATAACCTGATGAGGTGGGAAGGAGAGCATATCCAATACAATAAAAAAAACTCTTGTCTCTTCTACACCCAAGTTTCAAACCTTCATTCCTTAAGAACCTAAGACTATTCAAGCAATCTCTACTCTCCCTCAAGATCCTCAAACCATTCCATCATGGAGACCTTACTAGACTAAGATTCTTGATTATGTCATGCCTATTCTTGAGAAAGAGCCTCATCTCATGTGTATAAAAAGTAAAGAATAGGAGAAGTGTATTAAATCAAATTAAAAATATATATTAATTCCTTCAAGATATTCACATATTATTTAAGTTGAAACCATCTATGAAGTTTAAGATACCTCCAAGTTTGAAAAAGTAATTGAAAATTGGAAAGAAAAGAATACATCTTCAATTCAAGTCTCTTCTCCATCCCTTCAAGAGAATCATGATCATCCTAGTAATTCTAAGGTTCCAAGTTGGAAGGACACTCTAGTGGGTTTCAAGTAAGCTAATTAATTCTCTTACCTCCCACCCTCTCATTTTGTGAAGGAAATCAACTACATTCAGGGCAAAATATGGATGCTTAGATGTGAAGTAAATTTTTTTAAAGCTAGGTGATGATGTGGCAACTCTTGAAAATGAGGATCGATAAGATATAAATGGGCCTCAATAAGGCTATGAGGATAGTTTTTCCAATGTGTATGATGAGGAAATGTTTCTTGGTACTCTTCTTTGTCAAGAACGAAGAAAATTATCCTTAAAGAATGATGAGATAAATTGTCTTAATGGTGGAATGAAAGCTAGCATGATAAAAATCCCTTTTCAAAGTGATTTCATTGAAAAGAGTGAAGAAAAATATATTTATCAATCATGGCAATAGTTGTACCACAGTTTCATTAAAGAAATGGAATTGCTTGTTGAACATATGACCCCTCTAGAATATGAATATGAATATGAACGTCAATATGAAATTGGTGAAGTTGAAAATGTCCTAAGAAATGATGATTTAGGTTTGGCACACGTTATACATGATGATTTGAATCTTTAATGGGCATAATAAATTCCATGGTTCATGGAGGAATAGGAAGACCAATCTAGCTCTTACAAATTAATTCTTGATGATGAAGAAGAAAACTTATAGCCTTGTCATGAATCTTTTCAAACATGTGAAGCATTTGACCAGCATGTTGTCCCACAAGAGAATGGAAAGATTGAAGTTAAAGTTGACATTATTTAAAATATTAAATAAGAAGTTTCCTTTAGCAATGAACTAGAAATTTGTTTCCATAGTTTGGATGGTGAACCTATAGCCCATGAGGAGAGTGCTAATAATGTTGTCTTGGCCAATGAGCATGATCAATAACTACATGAGAAATCCCTTGAAGAGAACAAAATGATTGATGACCTTGTTGAGTCTCATGAGCAAGGTTAGGAAGGTCTTGAAGACACGTGAAATTCCTACTTGGACATGTTCAATGATTTTGAAGAGCTTGGTAGGCTAGAAGCTCAAGAAGATTTTTTTGATGAAGATTTCAAAGCTCCTAGCAAGAGAATAATTTTGATCAACCATCAACAAGAGGCTAAAATCCATGATGTATCAAGGTATGATAAATATGACACTCATTAAGATGAACATAAAATAGAGTTCAAAGAACTAATAGAATTTGAGGTTGTTGTTGCATTCATGTATCAAGATGATATGTGGAAAAAATATTATGAGATTCCTAATGAGTATTGGGCTCTTCAAGGACCTATGTCTGTTATTGGTATGTTGAAGAAATCCCAAAACATAATGGATCTCTTAAAGGGACCATGAATAATCAGGAACAACCTATTGGTGAGCAAAGAATGGCATTGTTTATGCCAACAAGCCAAGTTTGGGATGAGTATGACATTGTTATTGACTCACATAGTCAACTCATGGACATGAGAATAAAGTAGTAAGGTCTAATTACTGGCCATGGAGATCATGATTATGCCAATACATTTGAATGTGGTTGGAAATTATCACTCTATGAGTAGTACCTAATTAAGCTTCACTTAACATATGACAATATGATTTCATGGTGCCATGGTGATCTCAATATCTTCCTATTTGACATTGGAGGATGAATATATGTAGGTTAGTTTTACATACTATTTGTTTGCCTTGTTTTCCCTAAGTGTTTATTAGCATATGTGTGGTGTGCTGTCTTGTTTTAAACATGTTATGTGTGTTGTTACTTATCTTTGTGTGTTGGGAGGGTAAATCAATTATATTTACTTGTTCAAGTGTCTTACATCCAAGGTCAAAGTCCTATATTATTCAATATTTTGAGTGAAAGTGACTCCATTACCCAATGGAAGGGAAAGGCTATTGGCCTAATAAGTATAACATGCATGCTACCCCTATGAGTCACCAAAAATGTTTATAAAATTGACCTCAGGTCAATTTTTACCCTATAGTAAAAAACATGACCTTTTCAAGTGGTTTCAATGTTCAATAAGGTCCTATGAAGATTTTTGAAAGGTTTGAGTTTTTTTGGAGATTTTAAGGTTAAGTGTTTTTCATGGTCTTGTGTGTATTTGATTCATATTTCATACAAACCCTTAACACAATCCATTACTATCTTATATCACATAATAAAAAGGTGAAATAGGGTAAAACTAAAGCTAACCAAGGTAGAATTGTATGGACAAAAATGTGTCAATTTAGTTTGAGTCAGTTTCACATGGAAAACAACAGTTATATGTGGTTTCTAACACTAAAAAGGAGAAGAGTAACATGATTTTATTCGTTTAAAATATGTCAAATGGATATCAATGCCACTCTTAACTCTATGAAGGTCAAAATCAAGTTTATAATGTAGGTACAGCTCCAAATAAGGAAGAAAACTCTTTCATTCTTCCATTGGCTCCTTGTCAAGCTTGTGAAGACTAGTTTCACATGCTTGGTTTGTACGAGAGAGAGAGAGAGAGAGAGAGAGAGAGAGAGAGAGAGAGAGAGAGAGAGAGAGAGAGAGAGAGAGATATAGGACCTAAATTTTTAACCAAATTAGGGGAACTTAACTAGCTTCAAATTCATGGCATTGGTTCTTAGTTTGAACACCCCTCCTTTATGAATAATCACTAAGACCATGAGGTGGTCTTAAACCCTAACAAAACCCTCAAGGCTCAGTTTTGGGCATTTTGACTATGAGTGAAAGATAAAAGTGTAAAATTAAAGATTGTATAGGCCTATTAAAAACATAAAAATCCTTATCATACCTTCTTCAACCAAGTATGGCATGTGTGAATAGTTGAGAGAGAGAAAACCTCTATTTAATAAGAGTTGTAGGCAAAAGGGTGAGGTTGTAAATGGGTTTTATTATATATTAAGTGCTTTCTCACCTAAAGAAGGATATAAAAATATAAATTAATCCCTTAATTATTTTTCCAACCTCCTCATATCACTTTCAAGAACCAAGTGAACCAACATAGTGAAAGGAGAGAGAGGGTCAATCATTCAAAAGGACGTTGCAGGTTTGAATCAAGAAAGTTTTGTGTTTTCATGAAGATCCAAGTCTATATAAAGATCATGGACATGTTTTAATGTCACCTTGATATATCCTTGTAATCCTAATGGGACACTAAAGATATTTCCATACATAGTGTTGACCATTTTTGCCCAACAGGTCAAAAATCAGTCCCCTTCTTCCCCTACTATTCTAGGCCAATTCATTTTTTATTTTGCATGAATCTGGTGATTTCTACGGACTCTACAGGGCTATTTCTATGGACTCTACAGAGCTTGGTTTTCTATAGACTCTACAGGTTTTCTTTCAGTAGTTGAAGAACCAGGTGAAAAGTGCAATTTTT